>JBAIZL010000006.1:3210000-3297500 GCA_036971475.1 Prosapia bicincta | reverse complement strand
TGGAAGGGGGAGAAAGAATGACATAGATGAAAAATTATTTCGAAGACTTTATTTATACTTGAGATTGAAATTAACAGCAGTTAGTTACAAACACGAAACAATTTGAGATTAAAGTGAATACCCCAGTTACATTTTCCTCTTGAAACATATACCACCGGATTCATAGCCCACACTTTGTGCTTCCGGTTAGTAAAATTAAATTTTTTTTTCTACTGACGTAAGCTTTATGTTATTACCGATGCATAATTTTCATACCTTTTTATTTCTGACAGGTATTGTTTAGCTGTTAGAATATTGTTTTGGATGTTTTTCTATGCGTGATGTGTGCGGCGGCCTCCTCTTTCACGGTCTTGAGGTGCTCTCTAGGAAGAGTTTCGAACGTACCATGGCGCCTTCATCATTGATTGCATCTATTTTGGAAAAGATCTTGGTGCATCCCCAGAGAGGTAGCCCGTATGTCCATACGGGTTGAGCGCTTGCTTGCACGACAGCAATTTAACGTAAGGGCTCAACTCAGAATACCGACCTATAAGCTACACTAGCCTTCTGTGCCGGATCTCCAGTTCATCTCTTTTTTTTCTTCACATGAGATTACCAGTTCAGTTTAGTGACTCTCTTGGCATATGAGGTTCCTCTTTGGTGAGCCACTAGAATACTTCTTTTCTGTGCTATTTGACCACCACAAAACTAAGTTCACACAATACGTCGTGATTGAGCCCCTAAGAAGTATTTACTTCAGTTTCTGTTACTTCTCCTTACCAGCAAGGAATCGTGACTCTACCCTTGCATATCATCCTTTGCAAATCTACGTCAACTGATCAGATGTTCAAATTTGTCGACATCACATCAATTCCTTCTTCTTATCACAACTAATGAGATCCGAGCTTCAAATTGCTAATCGTAGTTATTTATTGAAATAATATATGACAACAACAATAATAGTAATAATAATTATAATATCATTATTAAAAGAACAACAGCTACAGTAATAATAACAATTATAATAATATTAAATTAATTAATAAAAGTATTTTATAAGATTAATAATCAGGTTCAAACAAAAATGAGAGTTGGAGGTAAAGTTAGACACCTGTAGGGTAGAGCAAATATAAGCGTGCAACAGATATTTATAAGTTATATTTATATAGTTTTCGTTCTACATCACTAAAATTAAAACAGTATTACCCTCTTGAATTGTTTGTTCACAATAAAACATTCGAGGTAATCATACCTTTTATGTTAGAGTAAAAATTACCTTGAAGTCCATTCCTCCTTATCATATTTGATGAGATCCGAGGTTGAAATGGCTAGGTAAGGTTATATATAATAGTAATATATAATAATAATATTAATAGTACATACAACAAAACAGTTATAAGAATAGTATTATTATTGTTATAAAACAACAACAGTAATATTAACAAAACATATTAAGATTAATATAAATTAATCATTAGCCTATATAAAAAATTACAATATTATTAAATTAATTAACAAAAGTATTATATAAGATTAATAACCTGTTTCAAACAAAACTGAGACTTGGAGGTAAAGTAGTGTTAAACCTGTAGGGTAGAGTAAATATATAACAAGCGTGCAACAGATATTTATAAGCATAAGCATATAGTTTTCGTTCTACATCACTAAAATTAAAACAGTATTACCCTCTTAAATTGTTTTTTCACATTAAAATATTCGAGGAAATAGTACTTTTCATTCTTTTTTTTGTAATATTTAATCAAATAATGTTAGACTAAAGATGACTTTACAAGGAATAAATAATCTACAGGACATAAAATCTTCTCAACCTTTGTTAAAGACTGATTAATGTTACTATTGTTTTACAAGTGACTTCTTCCACATCACTATAATAGTGTTTTTAAGTTTTTTTTTAAGTTTTAGCAAACACAAATTATTTCTACAATTAATTGTCTGCCTTTTTTCAAAGGATAACAGATTAGGTTTAGACTCTGTTTGTATACGATGCAGTAACTTTTGCGCAGGATTTTTAACGGATATGTATTTTACACTTAAGAGATAAATTTAACTCGATTAGAGTGTTTCGGCTTATCACAATCTTTGCGCTATATAATCTGTGATCAGAAATAAAACTGGATATCTGACGTTACATTACAGTTTCCCAGCAAACAATACCACCGCCAGTATGCGAAATTAAGCTTTTCAGTTTGCGTAACGACGAGTCTATAAATCCGCCGCTAGGTGGGGCAGGTGTTGTTTGTATCTCACATATCCGAGTTAATCTTCGTTTAGTATGCTAGCATTAGGAATGAGTTTAAACCTATACTCGTTTAAACACAAGTGCAGAATTGTAAATATCTGCATTATTCAAAAGCTGTTCAAATAAATTTAGAACAGATTTTTAGTTTTGTTCTGTATTCTTCAAATGAGAAGTAGCCTACTTGATAATGCTAGCAAAACCCGTTGGCAAAAAGGTTTGAACGTTGCGAATAAATGGATTATTTTTGTATATGGAATTTGTTAATAAATGTTGTAACAAGAAAATTTCCCGCATTAGTCTACTATGTGTAAACACACACAAACACACACACACACACACACACACACACACACATACACACACACACTCAAACCCACACACACACACACACACACACACACACACACACACACACACACACACACACACACACACACACACACACACACACATACACACACACACACACACACACACACACACACACACACACACACACACACACACACACACATACATACACACACACACACACACACACACACACACACACACACACACACACACGCACAGACACACACACACAAACACACACAACAAACACACACAGACACACACACACACACACACATATATATATATATATATATATATATATATATATATATATATATATATATATAATACAAATTTTCAATCTTTAATAAAATACTTTTTATTCACCTAAGCTCAAATACACATTTTTAAACTTTTAGTGGATGACACTTGATGTTACTACGTTTTTTTTCAAATATGTAGTTTTCATTAATTAAATTTAATTAATTAATTTTAGTTTTAAAAGGGAGAAAAAGCAAGGAGAGGGCAAACATTATATATATATATATATAGGCCTATATATATATTCATTCCATAACATTACATATGATATCATAAATCAGTTGGTTTTATATTATAGGTTAATTAGTGGTTTTGCTATTTCAACTTATAGGCTTTGCTACTTTATTTACAATAATTGTAATTATTAAACTAAATAAATTAACAAAAATATTATTTTTTACTTAAGTTTGAATTGGCTTTAAAAAGTTATATTTTATCTACTGGTTTTTTAACAATTGTAAACTTTTAATGACGTTTAGGTGTTGAATGATGTTGATTTAATGCAATGGTTAAATACTAATGCCCCTTAAATCTACTTGTTATAGTTAATAACTCATCCAAAAAGTATATATAAATACATATGTACAAACTAGAATATTTATAATTTGTATAACTTGAATCTTTATTTCAATTTACCATGATTGACATTATCAGGAGCCTCTTCAATGGCCGATTATGAAAACAAAATCTAAAACCTTTCTACTAGTAACTTGTTTTAACAGTTGACTATAGAAGAATTTCTTTTAATATCAATAATGTTAGACTGACGAAATCACCAAAGTATATATTTTAAATATTTTAGTTTATTATTAGCTATTAAGTAAATTGTTCAACGGGGCTTTCTCAAGGATACATTTCTATAACTGTCCGTATCCATATTTACTTATTAAATCTATCTTCGGATCATGTGAGGTATTCTCTTTAGCCTTGACAGGGAAACCAGTTGCCTCTAGCCTTGCCTCGCTATAGTAGGCCATGGGAAATTGGATCTTTTGTAAGTAAGTTTCCAAAAGTAACTGTTTTTATCGTGACAAGGTCGAGTGTGTGTTTTTGTGAACTGCCGCATGTCCGTTTGGTATTCTAATGATCAAATTACTTTTCGTCTGAGTAAACAAATTCTCCAATTTAGTAGGTATTGTGAAATTAAAATTACCGGAAGGCAAGTGAAATGCAATGATTAACTTTAAAATTGATTATGCCGGCAGAAATTGTACTTCTTTTATATAATTATATGCAATTAAACGAATTAAAATTTTAATAGTTTTAGGTAAGTATTCCATAAAGATAAATTAGATCTATTATATTTCTAGAATGTATTAAATCGTGGGAAGAATCATGTATTTTATCACATTTCGCTCGGATAATTGCTCTTAAGTGTTGAAGAGTTTCCAAGACTCCACAGACCAATGGCACAACTGCCTTATAGGAAGCATACTCCACGGCGACCTATATCCCCAATATCTATGATTGCCTTCTTCCTCTAGTCATAGCACGCTATATTATCAGAATTCATATGGCGCCGACAATAATATATTCATATTTCTGTTATTAATAGTTCACTTTAACATTAGTTTATGACAGTACTAAGACAGAACGTTTCCGATCGCTATGTGGCGATCTTCATCAGTGTCTTCTACACTAACAACAAAGATAAAACACAAACACCAGGCGTATACAAACTGAACTGAAATGAATGTATCAAATTCTACATTAGACAAACAGGTTGCAGCTTTAAACAAAGAGTCGAAGAACACAAACAGAACACCAACTCAACATTTTACAACCCCATAGAAGATACAGGACACAAATACACAGACATTTACCATAACCTAGAAATCCTATACATCAACAAAAAAAGGACCACATTTCAACACACTAGAACAATATGAAATTTACAGATACACAAAAACACAAAGTACAAACATATTAAACGAACAAACACAATACAAATCACACATACTCTTCGATACTATCGAAAACCTACCTTTAAAACCGTCACCGCTTCACCCAATATCTCCAAGCAGAAGACACTGATGAAGATCGGCACATAGCGATGGAAAACGTTCTGTCTGAGTAAGTTTTAACAAATTTACTAAATTCAAAGTTCGGACAGTAATAAACTATTGTTTAAGTGATTAAAAAGATAAACTACAAGCACCAGGTGTATAGAAATTAAACTGCAACAAGTGCAACAAAATCTACATTGGACAAACAGGTCGCAGCTTTAAACAAAATGTCGAGGAACACAATTAGAACACCAATACAAAATTTTGTACAATATCATACACAATCACATAAAAGAAACAGAACACAAATACACAAACATTTACCATAACTTAGAAATCTTACACATCAACAATTAAAGACCACATCTCAACACACAAGAACAATATGAAATTTATAAACACACAAAAACACAAAATACAAACATATTAAATGAACAAACCCAATACAAATCACACATACTCTTTGATACTATCGAAAACCTGTCTTTAAAACCATCACCGCTTGATCCAACATCTCCAAGCAGAAGACACTGTTGAAGATCGCCACATAGCGATCGAAAACAGTCTGTCACAGTAAGAGTTTACAAATTTACAAAATTTAAAGTTTGGATAGTTATAAACTAATGTTAAAGTGATTAATTACGTTTCACCGAACGTAATGCACTGCAATATTAAACTTTTATTAATATTTCTATATATTGGAGTACAGTTTTCTGTGTTACATAACGTTACAATATTTTCCTCTGTTGATGCGTTTCGGAGTGACTCCATTTTCAAATCTTTAATCTTAATTCAAGTGCGATTTAAATTTTGAAAATAGTGTCACTCCGAAACGCGTCAATAGAGGAAGATATTTGAAAGTTAGAAAATGTAGAATTTGAATAACCCTTAACTATTTTCTGATTGGTTCAGATAACATTAACTCAAACTATCAAACTCTTCCCATCCTGTACCTGAATGGCTGTGGAAACGTCCACTGTCTATACGGCCTCCTTATTTGATTTCCATCATATTTGTACACGATTATATATGTGTTTATAGGAATATTTCCCGCTAATCAAATATAGTTAAAAGAAACTATGTTCATTAAGGAAATTTTTACAAACTATATAAATATTGATTATTAAGTATAATGAAAAAACAAACGAAAAATTGTCAAAAATAACTGCGTTATATAACAAGTGTTTCTCACTAAACCGGACTTTCCTGCTTTGCGTGGCCCCGCTACCAGACTTGCAACACTACACAATTGACGCCTGTAGAATATGGCAATCTATAATGAAGGAACATTGTGAACGGTTACTTCTGAAAGTATTGTAACTGTTACAATCAATTACGTTACAACACAGGTATGTTCCATTCACTCGTCTATATTTCGAGAATGTATAGCTAAACATTTAACATATTTTTATCTGCTTATATAACTTTTTAATGAGACTTTTATTAGAAAAAAAGAATAACAGGGTGAAAATAGTAAAACAAAGTTTGAATAGTATTTCAAAAGCGTAAGGATAATAAAACATGTAAATGAATTCAAATGGCTTGCAGAAAGATAACCAAAAGTAGACTACAAGAAAGAAATATAAAATAAAAAATAAAATCAAAGATACAAAAAGGCAGAATGTTTGTGTGGATCTGAAATATGTGAGGTGACAAATCTGTAGTTATAAAAAAAATGTTTAGTGTAACCATAAGGTAAGTCATCTGTAAATTTGTGTACAGAGACGATCCAATAAAACTGAAGTGGTTAATCCACGCCGTGGGACAACAACCTCACGACACGTGGAAGAATTAATTAGAAACCAAATGAAGTAACAAGGACGATACAGGATAAGGTGCAATTAGGGAGTTTGCCACGGTTTTGGGACGTAAGGAGGATGCTTGAAGACAGGTGGAAGAGAGGTTTATTTCAGTACAAGAAGTCAAAGCAGCAGTTAAAACATTCTTGCTACCAGAGAGACAAAAAATCATTATGACAATGTGTGACAGGACCTAGATGAATTTTTAAAAAAAGTAGCCCCTAGACGTATTTTGAAATATTGTGTACTCTATTACGAAACCCCTACTGTGTGCAATATAACTATATGTGTGTGTGTGTGTGTGTGTCTGTCTTTGTGTGTGAGTGTGTGTGTGTGTGTGTGTGTGTGTGTGTGTGTGTGTGAGTGTGTGTGTGTGTGTGTGTGTGTGTGTGTGTGTGTGTGTATGTGTGTGTGTGTGTGTGTGTGTGTGTGTGTGTGAGTGTGTGTATGTATGTGTGTGTGTGTGTGTGTGTGTGTGTGTGTGTGTGTGTGTGTGTGTGTGTGTGTGTGTGTGTGTGTGTGTGTGTGTGTGTGTGTGTGTGTGTGTGTGTGTGTGTGTGTGTGTGTGTGTGTGTGTGTGTGTGTGTGTGTGTGTGTGTGTGTGTGTGTGTGTGTGTGTGTGTGTGTGTGTGTGTGTGTGTGTGTGTGTGTGTGTGTGTGTGTGTGTGTGTGTGTGTGTGTGTGTGTTTATTATATAAGAAGCCATTAGTAGTTTTGTGATATAATAAAAATTATATATGGGACCTATGAAAAGCCTCAGAAGTGACAACTCCTTTGAGTGTGTTGAAAAAAAGATGAAAATTATTCAGTAAGTAAGGGTTGTCTGGTGACGATCGCCTGGTTTTCGTGACCCACAGTGACCGGTCTAACGCTTCCACCATTCCCAAGATGATCGATCAGCTTACGTCCCCCTTCTATAACATTTTCCTTCTCCCTCTCGTATCTCTTCCCTTATCTTCTCTCTCTCTCTCTCTCTCTCTCTCTCTCTCTCTCTCTCTCTGTCTATATATATATATATATATATATATATATATATATATATATATATATATATATATATATATATATATATATATATATATGAACTTAATATATTACTGTTGTAAGTAATTTTATCCACCATTAAGTGCAATGATTTTACCTTGTGTGATGAGGCAGCTTTCGGTCACTTGAACATTGTCGAATCACTGATTATTTTTCTCAATTTTTCTGGTGTGGATGTTAGGTGAAAAATTGAGAAAAAGTAATCAGTGATTCGACAATGGTCAAGTGACCGAAAGGTGCCTCATCACACAAGGTAAAATCATTGCACTTAATGGTGGATAAAATTACTTACAACAGTAATATATTAACCTCATTAAGTCAGTGCAACGGAAAAACAATGGATAACGTAAAATATCAATATATATATATATATATATATATATATATATATATATATATATATATATATATATATATATATATATATATATATATATATGTATATGTATGTATCTGCAAGTCTAACTGTTTATGTCTGTCTGCCTGTCTGTCTGTCTATCTATCAATCAATCGGTTAAACCTTTCTTTAGTTCATTAAAAACATTAAATCTAACCTCCCTAACTAACCAATCATTTCTGAAGTCCATCTCCTCCCTTAACCTGCCAGCTTTCTCCCCGCTTGTAATCTCCAACTAGAGCAGTCAAATAGCACATGCAACCTTTTCCACTTACACCTAACTCCCAACACATTCAAACCTTCTTAGACTAAGAAACATCCATGATCACCAACAAACTAAGTCAAATAAAAGTCTTGCTAAATCCAATCATCTTTAAACCTAGTAATGGTTAAACCCCCTCCCCCCAAAAAAAAGAATCCCCACCTTTTTCTTGAAATTTCCCATCTTCCTTCCATTCCTTTATAAAAACCTCCCTAGCTATGCTCTCAATGCCCTCTTTAAACCCTCAGGGTTTTTACAGTTGAAACCCTATTTCAGCTTCTAGATAATAACAAAGTATTAAAGGCATTGTTAATACGTGAATAATCTGTGGCTTAGGCATAATTAGCCACAGTTTTCAGCTTGTCTAAAAAAATTCAAAATACTAGTAAATGTTTTTTAATCCGTAACGTATAATTACGTTACACCTACAATTTAACGTTACATCTGTAATTTTGACATCTATAATTACATATTTAAAATTTAAAACAATAGCGCATACGACACTTTAATTTTATAATTAATTAACTTCGGAGGTCTTATTTAAAACAATGCTTCTCTCAGTCAATCAGAATATTCAAACACTGCACTTTAATTCAAGTGTTTAGATTCAACAACTATGCAAATGCAAAGTGAACGTCAGTTAAGATAAGGTTTCGCTAATGCAATTCTAATTGTTTCAATACTTCACACCTAATTCACTTCTTATGTACTCGTATTTTAATAGAAAACCTTGTAACTGATTTAGTTTCCTGTGTCCTGCATGTTTAATTCATCGTTGTAACAAAGAACAAGTTATGCTCAATTGTATGACGTTGCGTTTGTAATGGCAGCTCGCGGTAGGGTTATATTCAGGGTAAATGACGTCAAGAAGCAGGTGTTCACTTGGTTTTAGGAATACATACTTTGAGAACAAAATAAATAGAAACGTTTGTTCAATGTTGTGGCATGTTTGTCAGTCGGGAAAAAAACATTAAAAATTTTGTGAAGTAATTAAATAATTTGTGAAGTAGTTTAAAATCTGACATTCAGCTCAGTTTTTTGAAGCAGATCCTGTTTAGGTTATGTACACCTTCAGACATTAGATGAAGGCAGAATCGAAGTTGGGATGCTGAATCTGCTGACGACGCTATACTTGGCCACCTTCTAGAGCAGGGATGATCAACTGGCCCGCGACTTGGTTTTATACGGTCCCGGACGAATGTTAAAACATTAGATTATTGACTTGATAATAAATGTAAAACATAAAAATGTAGGTCGGAATAGGTTATAGGATACAGGTTGAACACGGCTTTTACCCCCAGTAAGAGCTATGTGACTTGCAAAGTGACCCATTTATTCAGACAAGATGGGAGGCTGGTAGACATAATGCATTTTGGAGGCAAGTTTTTGAGGAGAAATATCCCAAACTAAGTGTCTTTAGTAACATGATACTTTCAATGTTTGGAAGTACATTCCTTTGTGTGTGTACCTTTTCAACAATGAAATTTATAAAACCGACTCTCCGAGTACATTCCTTTGTGTGTGTACCTTTTCAACAATGAAATTTATAAAACCGACTCTCCGCGACAGACTCTCAGAGGAGCATCTTCGAGATATGCTAAAGGTTCAGATTTATTTTAATGAACTGTTAAACTATTGTACTCTCTTACAGTGTTCTCAATAAGCGAAGTAGGTACTTACTTATGGATGATTTTACATTTTAACAAATTAGAGATTTTTCCAATACTGTGTTCTAATAAGCGTAAACAACATAATTAAATATTAAACCTATTTTGATCCTTTGTACGTTGAGCTTGATGTTAAATGTATATAAAATAATTTGCGTAACGTATATTGATTAATATTATTTAATATACAACGCATACTATACGATATATGTATTGCTTACATTTGGCTTATTAATGTATGTTTGGAATTAGTTGTGGGGCCCTCGTCTTCTCTGAAAATGTTTAAGTGCCCGTTTAGAGTTAAGAAGTTGAACATCCCTGTTCTAGAACACAGTGGACTAAGGAAGGAATCAATGAAGGAAGAAAACTAGAAGTAGAAAGTTGATATCGTTAGAGAAGATAGTAAGGAGCGTTCCTTACACAGCTGTTACGTGTGGATCCATAAGGATTTCTGTTGTGTTTATTTCTATGTAGAACAGTCATGGGGAAAATCCAGCTTGTCTATTGGGTGACTCGGAGAGACACGATGTGCATATAATGCATATCCAAGGATTTCCCTAAAATTCGGATTGTTGATCAGGTATAAACTACGTTTTTTGTTTATTTAATGTTTGAGCCAAAAAGAATTACTTGTGTGTTTTGTAATCTATTTATAAGTATATCTACTAGAAAAGGGCGAAATTCACTACACATTATTTCTGTATTAATATTTGTTTCGTCAACACAAGGTGTCTTCCTCAGTATACCGATATTAACTATATGAAGAAGACAATTTCTTATAGACTATAAACATTATTATAACATCGTCTTCAGTAGGCATAGTTTATCCCTTAAAAATAAATCATCCTTTAAGAAGGTATCCTTCAATGGAAGAAGCATCATTCTTGCTTTGTGTATATAAAACAGAAATATAGGGCTTTTTCAAAATAAATAACGTGACTTTACTATATGTGCTAAAACTAGTCTCGCGACGGATTTAATCGCCCGGAAAGGATCAGGTTTATAGTGGATTACCATTATTCGACTAATTTTGCTTCTATCCTGAAATTACGGTTATAATGTCTTTTTCATTTATATTAATAATAAATTGAAACAACTGTGCTGTACTGTTTTATTATAAATAAATAAAACCTCTTAATTACGTAAACGATTAATTAGGTCCTGATGTAAATATCTATTCCAAAGCAATCATGTTTTGAGGAAGCTACAAGAGTAAAATGGTTTTTATTATTACCTATCAGTTCCATTATATTTTTTACAGTACGTAAGAATGTTCTTCAGATATCCAGTGATTCTGGGAGAGTTGCCGGCAAAGTTTTACAAGGAAACAACCCGTCAGGCTAAATTAGTTTCTAGCCTGTCATGGGCCCTTTTAGCATCTTTACGTAGAGATGTAGATAATTCTCAAAGACAAAAAGCGTAAAGCCGATCGTCGATAACAATTGTTTATATATATATATATAGCAACATAGGTTATTTAAATACAAGAATATTTATTTATTTATATTCAAAGCTTTTCGTTGATAAACAGTACCAACATCTTCAGGAATGAATAATTGGTATTGTTCATTCCTGATGATGTTGGTACTATTTATCAAGAAAAAGCTAAGAATATAAATAAATAAATAAATATTTTTGTATTTGAATAACCTATATTGTTTTAGATTATTAAACAATAAAACATATTATATATATATATATATATATATATATATTTTTTTTTTTTTTTTTTTTTTTTGTAGCTTTGCAACACTGTTTTCTTGTATTCACTTACCACTTTCACTATATGTACTTAATCAAGAATCTTACTTGGTATTTATGCGAGTTAACTCTCAAAGATTGGTCATATCTCCATCAGTTAATCCCCGGTCAGTGATGCCCGATGATGGAGATACGACCAATCCTATATATATATTATATATATATAAATATATATATATATATATATATATAATGGTGATATGTTTTCTTTTAATATAGTTATTAAATTAAAAATATTTCAAAACGATATTACTTTCAATACATAAAATATTTATATATATATATATATATATATATATATATATATATATATATAATTAATAAATTAAAAATATTTCATAAACAAGAATACTTTTAATGAATATATTTATTCAAAGCTTTTCGCCGATAAAATAGTATCACCATCTTCAGCATTTTTTCCTGAAGATGCTGATACTATTTTATCGGCGAAAAGCTTTGAATAAATATATTCATTAAAAGTATTCTTGTTTATGAAATATTTTTAATTTATTAACTATATTACAAGAAAACATATTACCATATTTAATATATATATATATATATATATATATATATATATATATATATATATATATATATATATATATATGTGTGTGTGTGTGTGTGTGTGTGTGTAATTCTTGTTTGATATTTAATTATATAATATATATAATTTTATATATATAATATATATATATATATAATTTTTGTTTTTTTCTTCTGAAAACAATTTGTGTATTTACCTTCTCAATTTTGGCTTCTCTCCCACGATGACTTCCTCAATCTTACTTTTTTAAGTTTTAAGGCAATCAGACTGTATAGCCATTTTCGACTGCAAAGGGTTATATATGTAAGTAGGGTTAAGGCATCACTACTCCTGGTACAGGATATAGGAAAGATGGTTGAAGGGTTTGCTTACCTGGATTAGACCTGTGTATATCGGGATGGAAAAAAGTGTCTACTCTGACCTTGGTCAATATTTGCAACGTGAATAAAATACGAATAAAGTTTGTGCTTTTGACACTGTCCATGTTTTAAATCTATCATTTATATTTGAAAATATATAATCCAGTATTCCTAAATAAATACAAATTTATATAGGATTAAACACGTAATAGGACGATTGCATTGATAGCTAAGTCACTTGGCATAAGAAATACCGTTACAATGTATGCTAGTTGCCTCTAGGCAGGCACACGTCCCTACGTCAGTCTGTCCCTTTCTCTGTTCCGACAAGTCTGCCTTGGTCCCTCTTAGTCTTTAAAAACTTGTTCAAGGAAACTAGAGAACGAGATTATGCCAAAGGGCCTCGACATCCTGCTCGGATACAGGTGGACTAAATACATGATAAATGGATTACTAATGGCACTTAGTGTGTACATCAAACTACTCGAGAATATATAAATACAAGAATTATTTACTGTCATACAAATATTTTCACTTATGCCAGAGGAATGAACCCTCTTGATGAATCATACATATTGGATATCCTAATGAACTGTTTACCGACGGAATGCTTTGAATATGTAGGTCACTAAATCATTCTTGTATTTGTATATTCTCTTGTATTTTGATTAGCCTATTATACAGAAAAACATATTTTATTATATACATATATATATATATATATATATATATATATATATATATATATATGTGTGTGTGTGTGTGTGTGTGTGTGTGTACAGGCGCGTATTCAAGGGGGGGCGATGGGGCGATCGAAAAAAAACTTTGGGTTAAAAATCGACAATATATTATTAAATTAGGACTTTCTATTAATTAGACTTTTACTTAAGTTAATTCGTCTTTTATTGTAAATAAAAAATAAAATTTTAATTTTTAATTTGATAATGTGACGCGTTCCCTCGGAATACCCTCGTAAACGTCTAAACGTTTTAACAACAGATAGCGCTAGTGAAGCTTAGTCTGGAACATATTATTTTCAATGCGTAATTTTGCAAGCGTAATATTCGCAGTTGACTCCGGAATTGTTCGTGTTGGAAGAATAACTACTTATATTAATTAATAAATCATTTTTATAATAATAGCTTATTATGAAATTAATAATATTCTCTAGCCATAAGTGTTATCGAAACTGGAATAATTATTTATTAAAAAGTCTAATTTGCTACGAATCTTTATCACGCTACCGATTTCTAACGCAACGTAGAAAGAACTTTTCTGTGTTCGCACACCCCCCAAACAAGTCGCCGGATACGCGCCTGTATATATATATATATATATATATATATATATATACTTATGTGCACATTGTAATTTAAGTAATACTATTTTCTTGTGTTTACTATTCCTTTACTTATTAATTTTTTATTTATTATTAATAAAATAAATAGAAACTTCTTTGCAAGTCTGCTTTCGAGATATTCTGTCGTGCCAACATCATGCGTCACCCCTTACATAGTTAAATAGATTTAATCCAATTTTGTATTTCAACAATAAACAAAATTTAAATTTTTGTTGTCCATTGACTTATACATCAGTTGCTATATGTAATTAACTCCGGAAGAAGCATAAAGATTTCAAGCTAAGGTTAATCAGTTTATAATCTGACTTAATCCTAATCACGAACGATAAAAGCTATAAGGAACTTTCAATAGAATTTTACCTTTACAAAATATAAAGGAAACGTACATTCAGTTCGCCTCTCTGGCAAAATTTACGTAAACAAGGAAAAATCTGACAATTAACAGTTGAAGTGAATTATAACCACGTTTAACCAATATCAGAACAATTAACAAAAAAATATACTAACCCTTCAATAAACAAATCTCGAACAAAGATAATACAGGTTATGAATTGACTGCATGGGAAAACAAACATAATTTAATAAGACGTTTAAACGTCTAAAATAAACAAGGATAAATACATTGAAAGGTTATTATTGTACACAGTTCCAAAATCAAACGCGTTAGTTTTAGTTAATCTCGCTGTTTAATTACAATTAATGTTTTAGAGTCACGGGTGAAAACATTGTTGTTGAAATGCATATGCCTTATATTAACACTTTATTGTGAGAATCTGTAAATTTATATCTAATTTACATTTTATATTGTATTTTTCTCTCAAGTCAAGCTAAAAGTAATTGTTTTGAAGAGGTGCGTTTCGATAATTTAGTAAATTACTACAATAACGTAAAAATTTAGGAATTTTAAGAACTGCTTTAGAATTGGTAGGAATTAACAAATTTATTAATAATAATAAAATATATTAAGGTATTTAGCCTTAAAATAACTTTACCACTGGCTTCAACACATTTACAATTTAAGTGGTTATTATTTGACTTTATAACTGATATAATATTTATAATAATATTTGATTTATCAATGATGGCTTCATAATATTTATAAAAATAATTGACAAATCAACTAATTAATAGTTATTTTGCTTAGTTAGAAGTTTTAAATAATAAAAAGAAACTGTTAACGTTTAGGAATGGAATCGCACACGGAGGATGTTATATAACACCCGTCGCTTCAATAATGGCAACAGACAAAACAACAATGCTCATGCCATACACACTTCATACTCTGGTGCTTTTGTAATTCTTCCCTTTCTTATTAGGCAACGTATTTATTCTGGACCAAGTTATGGCATTGTTTAAATGTTTTTATGTCAATAAATTGTCTAAAATTTCAAAGGTTTAATAATATGAGATAATAACAGATTACTGATAAAAGTTTAATTCTGTGTACTTATCAGAATTTTCATTTGCTTTAAATTGTTATTTTTGTTAAATGTTATTGTACATAAATCCAAGTTAGTAAATATAAATCATCTTTTTACATTCTACTAAAGTAGGAACGCCAATGTCCAAGAACAACATCTTAATCAATTTTTGAAAGAATAAAACTAAATGAGATCTACGCCATTGAAAGTAAATGAACTAGTTTGGGGTTCGATGATGGAATAATTCAAGAAATAATACATTTACGACGGTAAAACGATAGTAAAATAATATAAGTGGAAGCAATAACCATGACAGAGAACCATGACATGAAAATAACTGAAAAAAGAGGACGTCATTGATAAAACATGTTTAAATTGTCCATGAGCGAAATACATGTACCAGTTACTGTATAGTAATTTATACTTTACAAACTAAAAAAAATTATATTAGAACAAAAACTCCAATCTACTTTCAATAAATTATTTGCTAATGTGTGTGTGTTTTTATGGGAGTGTATATGTGTGTGTGTGTGTGTGTGTGTGTGTGTGTGTGTGTGTGTGTGTGTGTGTGTGTGTGTGTGTGTGTGTGTGTGTCTGTGTGTATGAGCGGGTGGGTGTGTGTGTGTGTGTTTGTGTTTGTGTGTGTGTGTGTGTGTGTGTGTGTGTGTGTGTGTGTGTGTGTGTGTGTGTGTGTGTGTGTGTGTGTGTGTGTGTGTGTGTGTGTGTGTGTGTGTGTGTATGAGAGGGTGTGTGTGTGTGTGTGTGTGTGTATGTGTGTTTGTGTGTGTGTGTGTGTGTGTGTGTGTGTGTGTGTGTGTGGGTGGGTGGGTGTGGGTGTGTCTGTGTGTGTGTGTTTGTGTGTGTGTGTGTGTGTGTATGTCTGTCTAATCGTTCAATCTCCATTAATCTAATAGTTTTTCAGACCTGTCCTACGATCTGGTGTTTATTGTCAGTCTCTATTTTTTTCATCTCTTTCCCGAGGGTCTTGGCAACAGAAACACCCAGCTCTCGTGACGGTCATCCTCTAACGAGCTGCATCCGTTTAATATGCCCATACGGTTAGCAACCCTAAACTGCGCGAAGGACTCAGGTTGATTAACCATGTACCAAGCTATCGAGCTCAGGTACAATGTACGATGGAAAATCAGGAGATAACGATAGATCGTGCAGGAACCTTATTTTATAGGATAGGACATATCCTTACAAATAAGTTCTTAGTGAGACTGTGTTGGTGATATGCACTTTTTCTTCTGCAGAGTACTAAAATGTTTTAATGTCATAACTTTTAAAGGAGTGGTATAATATTTTGCCAGTAATATTTTGTACGCCATTCAATCGTTTAAAGTGAAAATGAGATTTGTTTTGACCAGTCAAATCGAAATGTGAAAGTTCTACGTTAAGATTGTATCTTGTCTCTCATTCTCTTGTGTAGACACAGCTAGAGGGAAACCCCGAGGACATAGAGATAACTGGAGAATACTTAATGCGATAAGACATGCAGACCACACTTTGATACTCGCTGGTATAAAGTATGGAGGACTTGTCTAATGGGTAACACACAAAATGCAAGGGAAACTATAGGCTTGAACTTAAAATAAAAAGTAACTTTTAGTAATAGACGATCTTTGAATTCATCGTCCATGCACTTATCTTAGATAGGAGTACACATAAGATGGGAACCACAAAGGAACACGAAAGAGAATTTATAAAGTGGGACCATTGGTCAATAATTTCGAGCGCAAATTTACCTAAAATGACATAACCCTACCTATCAGACTCAGACTCCTTAGGAATTACGTTTTTCCGGTTCTATTATTCGTGGGAACGTCTGAGGCCGAGGAATATCGCGGAGCGATCACGTTATCAACGAAGACGGGTGGAAGACCTGGCTCCATAACTTGCGTCGGATGTCATCTGCTCGGCTGTTCAGATGTGCTGAAAATAAAATCAGCGTGGTTTATCCCAACGGTTAAGGCACGTGAAGATGTATTGGATTGTCTCAAATTCATAGGTTTTGTAATTTTTTAAAAATATTTTATGGTAAATAATTTTATAATCCCTATGTAAAAGCAACCCTCAAACAATTTTAGTCATCTTTAACAGTATTCTCATACTACGTTTTTGTATGAAATATTCTTTGTTATAATTGAATTTTTTTTATTTATTAATAATAAACGCATTTACACTCTTCAAGAAAAATTTATTTATTTATTAATAAAATACAACTTCAATATGAAACATTTTTCTAGGATCTAAATGCATAAATATACAATAATTTCGGCAACGGAATCATACCCAGAAGAGGTGTTATTATGTATTTGTTGCTCGAAACGCAGTTAACTTTCCAATCTCCGCACAAGTCTCCTCAGGTTTTACAGAAAAATGTATGCTTTAATAGATATCCTAACCTAAAATATAGTGAACATAACGTATTTTCTGAATGTATTTAATTAATCAGAACATTTAATGATAGATAGGACAATATCCTTTTTACATATTGTTAAAAAAATATTTTTTGGCATATATTTATTTATTTTTTAAAAGTTTTTAAAGTAAAAAATTAATACCAATAACTAAAATTATAGTTTTAAATAATTAAATTGGTAAAAGCATTACTTAACGTGGCAGAGAGTTTCATAAACGTATAATAAATAAAAGGAACATCATAAAGCGATGAATTCGTTTACAAATTAAGATTTAAACAAAGTCTGGCTATTTATTCGGCCTATCTATTTACGTTAATTCCGTTTAATTTTAATCTAGAAAATATCCTTAGGAAATAAATTTTGCAAAAACATTCTTTTGACGTTGAAATATTTGTTCCGTGGAAAAACAGTATTCATAATTATTTTGGAATCTGTCAAAACATGTAAAAATTAATGAGGAAAACAAATTAATTTCTCCCGAGTTAAAAATAATTTCAAGTGAATATTGTAAATAGAATTCTTTGATTTTAATAGAGTCATGTTTTCAGGTTTATGATACCAATTTCGCAGTAGAACTTTCTCTAAACGAATGCTCGCTTGTCAAGGAAAACGCTCTGTAAATTTCCTCTTAGTCATTCTTATTTTAATAAACACACTTTTTTAATTTTTTATTTAAAAAAAGTATCAAATAACCGTTACATACGTTTTACTCAAGTCAAATATTTTTATTTTCAATTTTTTTTATATTGTGTCTGAAAGGTTGTTATGTGGTAAAGCCGACACGACGTACCGTTAACATTACAGACTGTTACATCGACAAATCATTAGAGTGATATTATCTTTAGGCAGTAGATGGTGTGTAAGATAGACTGACAGGCCATTGGGAATAGAAACCGTCACGTCATATCTCTTTACAAGCATTAAATGCTAAACAACTACATTGTATGATCACTAAACTGATATCCCATAAGATGATGTTGGATGAACTTATGATAGAGGTATTTATTTCTCTCTACATCCCTCCCTCTCTCTTCATACACGCACGCACACAATCACACACAGTTATATGTATTATATATATATATATATATATATATATATATATATATATATATATATATATCGCAGTATGTATTCTTGTGAATTAATAAAGAACTAAGTCCAAATACAAATACAAGAATTATAATTCTTGTATTTCTATTTTGACTTAGTTCTTTATATATATATATATATATGTGTGTGTGTGTGTGTGTGTGTGTGTGTGTGTGTGTGTGTGTGTGTGTGTGTGTGTGTGTGTGTGTGTGTGTGTGTGTGTGTGTGTGTGTGTGTGTGTGTGTGTGTGTGTGTGTGTGTGTGTGTGTGTGTGTGTGTGTGTGTGTGTGTGTGTGTGTGTGTTTAATTTTTATAACATTTGTAATAGTATTAGCATTTATTTAATTACAAGCATGTTTCTCTTTTTTTATTGAAAAAATGTTTAATGCAATCATTAACAAAGTTACACAATTCATACTTAAGATAAAAGTATACGCAGAATCCAATTATTAGGCACGAAACCCTGACGTAAACAATCTGAGGAAATACGCGAATACTGTCCTTGAAGCCATCTAACCGCTTATATATTTGCGGTATATTTGTACTTACGTGTTTCTGAAAAGACGTAACCTCCTCTCGCATTAATATCATTCGAATCCGTACAGAGTGGCTATTTCGAAACGTTTTTATTCTCCCAGCAATTACGAAATTAGGTTACATTTAATAGGCAATATGAGAAACAAGTCATTTATATTAACTGTCAGAGCTAATAAGTTTATAGAATTTATGTCTTTACTAACTGGCTAAATTTATATAATGTTGTATTTTTATTGCATTGAGTATAGCTAAATGTAGTCATGTTTTTGCCAATATTGAAATATAACGAAATATTGGATCATTTATTACGTTTCTATGGTGTTCTATTAAACGTATGCGACGCACTCTTGTATCGACAATCTCAACTTAATCAACTGTGGGCAGACGGAACTTATAAATCTGAGAATTTCTTTTACAACAGTGACGTCACATCTATCGGGCGCTTAATAGATATAGATAGTTCAATCTCAACTTATCCCATGGGTATGGCCATAATATACGCCAAAAGTGTATGGAATGTATACACTAACGGATACACATTTCTGTATCTATTGAATACACTTAAGAATACAGTGAATAAAGCATAATACAGTATTCTAAATGATTTCAAGCATATCTCAACTTTACAGATTGTTGACAACTTCTATGCTTTATTCACATCTTTATAGTGAAAGTCAAATGTTATTCCAGGAAAACTCTGCACCTAAAACGTAATGATTCTACTTAATTTGGTAAGTTATTATAACTTAGTTTATATTGCGCTTACTGACGCATTCATGGATTGCATAGTTTGTAAATAATTACTTTAAAACGTTGATAAAATATTATTAAAATATATAGTATGGGTATTGCACTGTCAGTATACTAACAGATGAACATTAATTTTAGCTTAGTAACTCGTATATTGAGTGTATCCTATATATCTTTGTATAGTGTAGTACAATGATATAATTATTTTATATATAAACTGAAAACTAGTATTAACTTTAATTCATAATACAGAAGGCCGTGAAGCCGTATGCACGCGTGTGTGAGATCTCAGAAGATCAGTAAATTTAGACGATTATCTCCTGAGAAGGATAAGCGATTGAGATTATTAAATGGTAATAAGAGCTACGTAATAATAAACAATTAATTCACGTTTAGTTTTATTTCATTTTGTTTACAATGGATTTATTTTATTATTGTTATATCTAGAAACATATTTCTACTCCTACAGTTATTTTCCTAGAGCTATTTTGTAATTCCTAAAAAAAATTATTATTATTATTATTACTATTATTATTTTTATTATTATTATTATTATTAATAATAATAACCTTAGGGGCCCTACTCAGAGCAGACGCCGTCTGCTGATATCTGTGGCCCAATCTATAATACTGTACGGAGAGGAAACCTGGGGGAACGGAAATCTGCACTCAAAACCGAGAGGAATTGAAGACGGATGACCTTGGTACAGAGAACAGGGGCACCAAGAGTGGCGTATACATATTAAACGGTCTCGGAATCGGCTGCTCTAGTGGTGGCAGGAATATTTCCTACTGACACTAGAGAATAACCATGCTACCATTGCAAAGCGACGAAATAATACGAACGATAGGGATAACATAAGCAAGAAGGCTGACGATGACCAAGTGGCAGGAAAGATGGATGGTGGAACCCACCGGAAGATGGAGAGCCAGGCTAATCAAAAACCTATCCAGTTGGACTAACAGGCAGCGTGGAGAGGTAAACCTCTACATTACACATTTCCTAACAGCCCACGGTTTCTTCCGGGTCTATTTATATAAAATTGGAAAGGTGAATAATCCATATTGCTCTCATTGTGGTGAATGATCACCCGACAACCCTGAACACACCTTCTTTGTGTGCAGAAGGTGGCAATTGGAAAGAACAACGCTGGAAAGGAACAACGCGGGTCAATATACCCGGACAACATTGTGGACAAGATGCTGCATAGCGCATCCAACTGGATAGAGATATCGGCTTATATCGAGAGCATACTGCGGACTAAAATGTAACAGGAAGATTGCCAAGGTCAAGATCAGTGACCAGGCCAAAACATTCAGTTATAGAAATAGAAACCACTGGGGTTATTAAAGGGCCTTCTGACCAGGAAGAATGCTAATACAGTGATACCCTGGTCAGAACTACAAAGGACCGGAAAGGCGGAAGGGTTAGTAGGTATTCACAGGAGTCCCACACACCAGGTCTGGCAACACAGACTTGATGGTGCGTGAATGCATTCGAACCTCCACAGGAAAACAAATAAAAATAATAATAATAATTATTATTATTATTATCATCATCATCGTCGTCGTCGTCGTCGTGGTCGTCGTCGTTATCGTCATCGTCATCGTCATCGTCATCGTCATCATCATCATCATCATCATCATCATTATTATTATTATTATTATTATTATTATTATTATTATTATTAATGTAATTACTATTACTGCTGCTGCTGCTGCTTATTTTAACAAAAGTTTTTTCTTAAAAGAGTAAAATAATAATATTAGTTTAACGAATTTGATAATTTAAATAGAAACATAATGAATGCAGAAACATGATGCTATTTAAATAAGCTTCCATGTAGCTTTATAGTTAATAATTACAGTGTCTGAAGTTTTATACTTAAAATCAATAAAAATAATGTTTACTCCATGTTACACTTACGAAAAAACAAACAAATTCATTAATATTATTCATTCTGAAAACAAAACGTGCTTCAGCAAATGTCACAATATGGATAAATTGGTTATTACAGGTTTGTCTTCTACGAAAAGCGGCCAATCTAGTGTTGCGTCAGTCCCATTATGATGCAATCTCGTTTAATGAGCAATAATTGTCAGTAATTTAAAATATATGCCTAAAAGTAAAATGTGTTCCTTGACGTCTTTACATCGTGCCATCATTTTATTTATCAATATTTGCTTTGTAAATGAAATTTTAACACATATGTAAGATAGTATTTAAATTTTACCCTGGGTTTAAATTTCACCATAACCTTGGCATCTTAATTAAAATTTTGAAGTTTATAACTTCTTACATTGTTTGATTATTCACATGTAAAAACTGTCTGTTAAATTTATTAGCAATATTATCTTTTTAATATGTTTTTTTATAATATAGTGTTAACAAATGTATTATTTCCACAAAGCTAATTTTATTTTAATGGTATCTAGAAGACATTTACAAACAAGCTGTGTAATTTTGCTTTGATTGACAAATAGGTGTCAACTGAAATCTTCCGCACAGAGTTATAGTAAAGTAGTAGTGAACTTCTACTGTAATCTATATTGAAAATCAAAACTAAAAATAGCATTGACTTTAATCGGCTTAAACCTATTTTGACTACGCTTTGCATTCTTAAAGTCAAGTAATCAATCTTACAAACCTTGTATGCCGCTAGGTTACGCGTTGTCGTAATAGAATCATCATGTTTAGTGCGATAGTAACAAATATCTGTCCAAATATTTTTGTTCAAATTTGTTACAAATATTTTAATTCTTTTTAAGAATTAAAAATCCGTTAGAAACGACGGATTATTACAGTAAGCTACTTTGTTGATATTAATTATTCACTTGTATTAAGCATCATTGAAACTCAAAAGCCTAATATCCTTACATGGTCGTTAGATTCCATAGATATTAATTATTCACTTGTATTAAGCCACATTGAAACTCAAAAGCCTAATATCCTTACATGGTCGTTAGACTCCATAGATATTAATTATTCACTTGTATTAAGCCACATTGAAACTCAAAAGCCTAATATCCTTACATGGTCGTTAGACTCCATAGATATTAATTATTCACTTGTATTAAGCCACATTGAAACTCAAAAGCCTAATATCCTTACATGGTCGTTAGACTCCATAGATTTAATTCACTTAAAGAGCTCCTGTTGAGAAAACAATCTAAATGATATTATCACTGTTACGGCAGAAACTTCAATAACAAAATACTTATTGCTCTATCAAGTATTTAATGTTTTAGTTTCTTTTCACGATCGATTTCAAAAATTCAAAAACCCAGCGGCACTCTGTTCTACCAAGTAGCTACAGCATGATTTCCTGCCACGTTGCTCCGGCATGAGGTCCTGACATGTAGCTACAGCATTACAAAATGTCATGTAGCTACAACATGATTTCCTGCCACGTTCCTACAGCATGTGCTCCTGCCACGTAGCTACAGCATGACAAAATGTCATGTAGCTACAACATGATTTTTTGCCACGTTCCTACAGCATGAGGTCCTGACATGTAGCTACAGCATGATTTCCTGCCACGTTGCTCCTGCATGATATCCTGACATGTAGCTACAGCATGACAAAATGTCATGTAGCTACAACATGATTTCCTGCCACGTTCCTACAGCATGTGCTCCTGCCACGTAGCTACAGCATGACAAAATGTCATGTAGCTACAACATGATTTTTTGCCATGTTCCTACAGCATGAGGTCCTGACATGTAGCTACAGCATGATTTCCTGCCACGTTCCTACAGCATGAGGTCCTGACATGTAGCTACAGCATGATTTCCTGCCACGTTCCTACAACATAAGATCCTGCCACGTTTTTACACCATAAGATCCTGCCACGCAGCTACAGCATGATACCCTGTCATGTAGCTACATCATGATTTCCTGCCACGTTCCTACAGCATTAGATCCTACCACGCAGCTATAGCATGACACCCTGTCATGTAGCTACAGCATAATTTCCTGATACGTTCCTATACCATGAGATCCTGCCACGCAGCTACAGCATGATACCCTGTCATGTAGCTGCAGCATGATTTCCTGCCACGTTCCTACAGCATGAGATCCTGCCACGTAGCTACCGCATGAGATCCTGAAACGTAGCTACAGCATGAGGTCCTACATATCAGGATATGTAGCTACACCATTAGGTCCTGCCTCAAAACTAAAGAATGAAGTTATGTCATGTAGCTACAGCATGAAGTCCTGTCACGTAGCTACACCACGAAGTCTTGCCACGTAGCTATAACATGAGGTCTTGCCACGTAGCTACAGCATGAGGACCTACCACGCAGCTACAGCATGTAATCCTGCCACGTAGCTAAAGCATGAAGTCATGTTATGTAGCTATAACATGGGGTCCTGCAAGGTAGCTACAACATGAGGACCTACCACGCAGCTACAGCATTAAATCCTGCCACGTATTTATAGCATGAAGTAATGTCATGTAGCTACAGCATGAGGTCCTGCCACGTAGCCACGAAATGAGGTCCTACCATGCAGCTACAGCATGAAATCCAGCCCCGTACCTGCAGCATAAAGTTATGACATGTAGCTATAATATGAGGACCTACCACACAGCTACAGCATGAAATCCTGCCACGTACCTGCAGCATAAAGTTATGTCATGTAGCTACTACATGAGGTCCTGCCACGTAAATACTCCATGATAAACAGGCATAAAATTGGATTTTATATAGTATTTATAACAGCTTATAAGTTTGCTTTCATAGATTCATATTTCCCTAGTTTACGATGGTGATTTTTTAACTATTTAATGACTTTTTCAGTTGTTACTCTAATAACATTGCATATTTATTTAAGAAGTCAATCCGGTAACATGTTTTCAGTAACTTTAGATTTCTACGACAAGTTTATCATACTATAATGCTATTAAATGGTTACGCTAAAAGTTACAGAAAGAAAATTCTACCTTAAAACATCTCCCTTCCCATTGTGCTATTAATAAGGCGTCTCGTTTATTGATAAATCCTTGTAAAGGCATATTTAGATCTGTCCACCCGGGAAATTTCAAGGTTAGGTGATGAAACAGTTTTTGAATAGGTTTTGTGGTGACTCTTCGCTTAGTTTTCTATTGCCTATCACCTTCATACATCTTTTTCCTACAAAGCAGTAAATATTTCCATTTTCCTTCAGTTGTTAATACCCTTTAATTATAGTGAAACACTTTATTGAAAGGCAAATCATTTAAACTGGAAATCAAACCTAATATACAACTAAACGAAAGCAGATGTAACTTCATGTTGTACAAACACATAAACAAGTTTGCCAACAAGTTCAGAGTTTGCCAACATTGAAAACTAAAATACTTCAAAAGATTAAAGTGCTAAAATTGTCTTTTGCACTACTTGGCAACATAATTTTAGAGTTTTCTTGAGTTTATTTTAAAAAAATGTTACATCTGTGATTCCAGTCGTAACAATAATATATGTGCATCATGTTTTTAAAAAATACCTCTTAATAGATATAAATGGCAATTTTTTGTAATTATTATTCATGTTGTCTTCCTCAAGTTATGGAAATTATAAACTTAATTATCAGAAAAACAGTTATTACAAACAGATCTTATTCATCCAAATTTTTCCTACTAATTTCCCTAGCACTTCTAATTTTTCACTCTCGTGTTTATTTTACAATCAAAAAAACTCAAACGAGAGGAAATTATAATATTTGTGCCACAAGGAAGTGAATAATATGCTTAAAATATTCACAATTTCTTAAAATATTGAGCAAAACTTTTTTTTACTACAATGTGAATTGAAGTTAAAGCTCTAAAGACTCTATTGTTACTTATAATTGGACATATTTTGGACCAATGTGACACTTGCCTGAAGTAGCACTTACCTTTTGATTAGTGAGTAAGGCCGTTTCAGGACATATGTTCTATTGTTTACTCAAACCGTAATGTAGTATTTTTACTTTAAATTACTTTTATTTTTACTCATCATAACGCATTTACAGTACTAGTTTTTCACATTTCAAATTGTTATATTTCCCTATTTGATAGTTTATAGTGCACGACTTAATTAATGTGATTTAAAACATTAAATACCTCTTATTTTTTTGTCTTAAAGGAATTTAATGGCTTTATTTCAACACGGTTAAATTTTTTTAATGGTGTATTTTGTTGTTGTAGAGTGAAACATTATAGTACGTACTAGGCTATTTTTTATGTTACAATACTTAAAGCCTTCATATTTTTTAACACAAAACATTACTCTAATTTTATTAGAATTTTATTCGTTTAAAATATTAATCATTTAATCATATTAAAGCCTTGTTAATAACAAGCGTGTTTCTCTTATTTAACCACATAGGAGTCTATATTTCGAATTCCAAAAATTTGTAATCTCACACATATTTAGGTTTCTCTATCCTGAAGGAAATCCCGTTGTGTAAGTCCTAGTACATCTTCATGACTAACATGATGAATGTCACTATTGCTAAAGGATTCCAAGCACTTCGAATCGCCAAGTAAGGATACTGTAATAGCATATTGTGCCATCCGTTGCGTTGGAATAAATTTACACCATAATTGTTACAGATTTATTGAAGTATAAAGTCATTGCATATTAATCTCATGCATTCGTGTCAAATTTATTTATTCTTCGACGCATAGTTTATTTAATTACAAGGCAGCTGCTAATTAGAAGTTTGTTGGAAAACTTCCTTCACTCGGGAAAGTATCCACTTTTAGAATGGAAATAACTCTTGTGTTAACCCTGTTTGTTCTACTGAAAATACAACTGCGAAAATTGTACATTTTCCTATTTTCGTTAATTACGAAAATTTAATTTAGTAACTTTTATTTGTAGTTTTTTTTAATTTTCAAACACAATTACTCTACATATTTTGCTTGAATGTACTATTAACCATTGAAAATTTATTTCAAAAATTACAAACGGAAAATATTAGTACATCTTTACTTTGTATTTGTATTTAAATTTTACTATTTTCGTTGTCATTCGAGTTTATCAAAATAAGTTATGAAAAAAACTGTAAGGTAGACCAAATTCTAAATAACTACTTTAGGATGGATAAAGCTCCGGTTGCACTACCTGGACAGAACCAATCTGATGAGGTGTGAAGGTAAGGAAAACGTCACTGTTTGGAAAGTTCTACTGGTCCCGAGTAGTTTTGGAAAAGCAAGCGAAACCGTAGCATCTGGTCGGAGTATCGCTTGTCTCAAGGGGTTAGCCCAACCCTTATAGTGAGGCCATTAAGCTCATACAGACTGGTACTATGAGTGGTAACAAGCCAACGACTCACCCCCAAGAACCTTCTCCAAATATTCTACTTTGTATTGTCTTTGTCTTGGGGGTAGAAGGCGAAAGACTGAATGCTCCGAGTAAAACCCTGTCTGCCTTCACCATCGTTCTTTCTTCTTGAATGTTTATCACAACACTCTGACAAAATGAGGATTTTTTTTTTTAAGTCCGCAGCATCTCTTTTGTTAGACTTAGTTTAAAAGAGTCAAAATATTTACCAAAATATATTCAAACTTGAGTTTTTTGTAGTTTTAGGTGATATTATACTTTGACGGCTGTACCCACTGGAGCAAGAAAGGGTTTATGTGAAGTATGTTTTCCTTGTCTGGGAAAGGGACAAATGTAGGGATGATATTGTTAAACTCTTGATGATGTTGTAGGCCCTACAAGGAAAATCATAGGATGACGTATATACTTACCCCCTATCTGAGTTACAAAAGGTAGCCCCTACACCAACTTTCAAGGAGAAAAATAAAGATCAGGAGATGTAGTTAGTTAGGGCTAAGGAAAAACGTAATAGTCTCCTCGTGGGCAGGGACGTTTATCTAAAATAGTCCTGATCTCTCCCAAAAAGAAAATGTCTATCAACTCGCTGCCCAGGACACTGATGACGTTGACCATGAGTTGTATCCCACTTAAAGTGGGTAAACAAGTGTAAACACTTACCTAAGACCCTACTACTGAATTACATTCAGGCATGTATGGTGCAATGGTCTTTCTGTGGCGCAATTTTCCCAGACCAAGAAAGATATACTTTATTTATAACCCCTTCCTCGCTCCAATGGCTGCAACCATTGAAGTATTCACCTTTAAACTGAAATCAATTCCAGGATCTCACAAATTAAATTGAAGGCGTGGGAATATATTTGAGTAACTGTTTTAACCCAATTAACCTAACAAAAGGAATGCTGTGGACTTTAAATAACAAAATTTCAATTCTTCTATAACTACAGAGCACCTTTTAACCTTCACATGTTTATTTTACTCTAGATATAAAATTATTCCGTAATTATTTTTTAAAAAATTGCGAATATAAAGAACAAATGTCAGATATTCTGCTGTTATTAATTGCTTTTAAAATTTACCTAGCTTATGTTTAAGATAAAATTATGCATACTTAAAAGTCTTGTAGTAATTTATTATGATGATGATTGCTTTGCGATAGAAATATACATCGGGACATGAATAAAAGGTTTTTGTGGCTTAAAAGGTTTTATTTATTTATAATAAAAGATTAGACCACAGTTGGTACAAATTATTTTAACATTATGCGTGAAATTTGTTTTCCTTTTATTGCGCGTTTTCTTAAAATACTATATCATATTACATCTCCTTAACTAAGCTTTTGTGTCAACTTTTAAGGAAAACAAATAAAACCTTCTGCAGAAACAAGATTATACATAATGTTATAATTACATAACAACGAGTAACAAATCGCAGGTAATTTTTCACCAGTAAACCTCGTCATTAGTTGAACTTACATATTCCCATCTAACATATAAAATTGTTCTATATATATTAAGAATGTAATGAAATAGTGGGAGATATATTGTGCTAAATATTGCTTTCTACAAATATAAGAGACTATACATAATGTATAATTACATGACAACGAGTAACAACTCGCGGCTAACTTATCACCAGTAAACAACATCGGTGAGTTTTAACTTGTCATATTCTAGTCTAAGATATAAAATTGTCCAATATATATAATGCAAAAAATATAACGGAAAAACGAGAACATTTTCTGCTGTAAAGTAGGCCTATATGTTTCATCAAATATCTCCGTTCTCTACCTTATGTTTAACATAAAATTATGTTTTTTCGTTTTGAAGAATTTCTTTTTGTTGTGTGATTTCGCAAAATTATAAAACGTATTACAACTCATAAACTAAGTGTGGGTTTGATACGAAGGCCAAAATACATTTTGTTGCAGAAAAGAACATAATCAGTGAGTATAATTACTTTAAGTTATAACTAGAGTTGTGAGTTTAGTTATTAAATTTCGTCAATACATAACGTCAAGTTTTGTAACATGTATAAATCCAGGAGTAAAATGAAATGTGCGTTTAAATAATATAAAAATATGGTATTTTATAACACATGGCTTAGAGAAGACGGGGCAGAGCAGTCACACGTTAGCTCATACTGTAATCTATTCAAAGAAAATTTGGCCAACCCTACGTTGGCCCCTAGATAATCTATTTCACTGGATGAGTCAACCAAGGGCACGAAAAAGAGTACAAAATTCCTTTTGGAATACCGGTTATATATCCAGATACTCTGGGTTACTACTCAAGTCCTCTCCCCATAACCCTATTCAGCTGCCTCCATGCTATACGTATGTGCACGCGCACACATACATATTCATCAAGTCATCACGGCCCAGCTGATGGATCATGTTGATTAAACAAGGCGTTACGTCACATATGATAATACGATGCTTACCAATTATAATAGTGCATGTAACTGTATGCAAATAGTGAACACTTCATTAGGCCGACTTTCTACCGAAAATAATAGTCTTTTTTACAGTTCTCACTTTCTACGAATCCATCACAATCAGTGTTCGAATTTAAAGGCAACTTTCACGTCGGCTGGAGTTAACTTGCGATATACAAACAGATAGGAAAACTGACGCGAACTGTAGATAGTAGAAACACCAAGTTTGATAAAATTTAAATTTATATTTAAATACAGTTTTAAATTTGAAAATATAAATTATATATGTAAAAAGAAAAACTTATTGTGTAGTTAGCTCGTTTTTAATTCTGTTAACTTGCGATATACAAACAGATAGGAAAACTGACGCGAACTGTAGATAGTAGAAACACCAAGTTTGATAAAATTTAAATTTATATTTAAATACAGTTTTAAATTTGAAAATATAAATTATATATGTAAAAATAAAAACTTATTGTGTAGTTAGCTCGTTTTTAATTCTGAGCTAATAATAAATATAATATTAATATGCATTTCCGCTCGCGAGTGTGTGTATGTGTGCGTGTGTGTTTGTTCGTCCGTGTTACAAAGAAAAATTATCAGTTTTATTAACATTCGTATGTCTCACTAAACCTTTATGAGTTATTACTCACTCATAAAGTGAGTTATCTGTTTATGACTCATATGAGTAATCACTCACTTTCTTTGAGTTATTATTATGAAACATTTAATAGGAAAATACAATAACGTTAGTAATAAATCTTTTTACAATTTATTACGAATATAATGTGGTTGAATTTAATAATAAATACACAAAAACCTCTTAACCACAAACATTCTTTATTTTACCCCTATGTACATTTCAGTTACCAAGTTACCATCCTCAGCGGGATAACATACAAAGCATAAAGGGATAAAGATAACCAAAGTCTTTGTATGTTATCCCTCTGAGGATGGCTACTTGGTAACTGAAATGTACATAAGGGTAAAATAAAGAATGTTTGTGGTTGAGGTTTTTGTGTATTTATTAATAAATATTTTTTTAAATAATCAAATATGTTTGACCCTTGGTTAATATTGTATTTCAAAACTAATTTAAAATATAAAAATAAAAACCTATTTCATACACACAAACAATTGCTGTCATACACCTTCTAAAGCATTGTAGTGTATGTAGATACACGATAACTTAATTGCTAAAAAAATAGGTTCAATAACTAAATTTTTTTTACTTGATTTGTTACTATTTGTTACTTATTTGTTCAGTAAACTACTTTACATGTAATGTATTAGGGTTATCAACAACCTAAATGTATTTATCAAATCAACAACATAAAAGAAGACACTTGAATATTTAACATGTTATACTCAGCATTAAAGTTTCCACCTGTTTTAGATTATCTGGCTTACTTTGGCTTCACACTTTCAACATGTGTATTCAGTTAATCCTCCAAAAATCTGATTGTAAACATTGTTTTTTGATATGTAACAGTGACAAGAATATGTTTTTTTATAATTCTGCATGAGACGAATTTAAATAAATCGTTTTATTTTGTGAAATATGTTTAAGGAACAATAAAAAGACGATATTTTGAAGAAAAATATGAATTTTTACTTTATAATTTTGCTTATCCTTCAAAAGCTACTTGAGTTACAAATACTTAAAAAAGAGTCTTATTAGAAAAACATTTTCTGAACAGAGAGATATTTTATACTTTTGGAAACAAAAGGGAGACATTTCAATTATTTCAGTATATGCCTTCAAAGTAATTAATTCGGTACTAAGTACAAAATTGATGTCTGGTATAAAATTAGATATATTTTGAAATTTTGAACACATAAATATTTTTAATAACTCATTAACTATTTAAGTAACCCAATCGTTGTCTGGCATCTCGTTAAAAATGATTTTATTTAGAAATAAACTTTAGGAAAGGTTATTCCAAAATAATCACAGTTCAGTTATATGTTTACAGTAAGTATTTATATTCAAGACACTGCAAACAAAAAATATAATATAACCCTGTGTTTACTTCATTTTAAATATGATTTTAATATTGCAAAGAGAACACTTTAATACAAAACTTCAAGTATGATTAAAAAAACGAAAACATGGTATAATGTTTACAGAGTTATCAAATTAATAGCGGTGTTTAGTAAAATATGAATATTATGGTTTTGTTTTTAATGTTGTTATTAAATTAGATTTGTGGTGTAACAGGAAAACATTTTTCTGTTTTTTTATTACAAATAAATAAAACCTCTTGAGCCGTGAAAACGTTTCAAGTCGGTTTAAGAGGAGTTAGTCATGTAGTAATTTTCTCTGAAGATGATGAAATTACAATCGAAATTTATATCACGACTTAAATGAAATGTTTTTTAGATTTTAAATAAAATTAGGAAATTTTATTTATTTATAATAAAAACTTATCCCTCAGTTGCTTTACGTTTCTCTGTGTCCCCGATAGAGAGTCGGTCAACTTTAGGAATGCGCTCCTGAACAAGTGTCATTATTCTTTTGTATTGAATGGTCACCTTAAAATAAGAAAAATGAAAAAGGTTTTATTATAAGTTTCTTGAGCAAATAAAATATGTTTTACTGAAATAATCTAGGTGCAATAATATTTTGCAATACCTAAAGATTTTATTTTTTTTTAAGGTATCGCGTTTCGTATCTCCGCCATCTATTTGAACTATTTGTATACTCCCATCTACTGAGTACATCGATAGACCTGATGAAAGAAGGACATCCGAAACGAGTAAATTTCTGTTAAAATAATATTTTAGAAAAGGCAAAGGCCAGTGTATTCTATTTACCTATCTATTGATAATATAATCAATGGATTCGTAAACAATTAGCGGCAACAATCCAATAACACTTTCCATATATTATATGTGATATCGTTCTAACATTTCAAGAAATAAGAATATCCTTTTAAAGTCAACAATTTCTTCACGCGACTCCTAAATTCTTCGCTTTTTATAACTCTGTAAGGTTACTTGACGAAATGCAATCGTCTTGGGAACCGAGGCAGTGAAAGCTTGCATAGTATGGCGTGTGGGAAAATTTCGTAGGTGTTCCACTCATAAAAACGGAAATATCGCCTAAACGGTAACATAAAACATATGTTTTATTATCAACCCGTTTTCAGTTTTTCGGCTGTGTTATTGTGACGTCATAACTTTACAATCTTTCCTGGAATTGCCATTACTCCATCTGAAGATATTCCATTCATGTGCACGGCTATTACCTGACAGAATGTTTAGCACTATTGTTTCATTTTACACTGCCTATTACAAAACGTTTGTATACTTTCTTTTTTAAATATTATTTCATATTTAATGTTCGTACATGACGCAAAATAATGAATATAAGATACGACTATACATATTTTAGCTAAATTATGAAATAAATATTTGCTCGGTTTCGGGAAACAGGCTGTAGCCTGCGGCGGTTTATAATCCCCTGTCAAGAAGCAGGGGCCGAATCTCTGCAGCCACCTCGTGGGGCTGCAGGATTTGATTGAGGTGTTGCAAATTAGGTTAGGATAGAAAAATTGTATTTGATTTTTTAACCTATCAGGATAATTGGTGATTCTTTTAATCAACAGCTATGAAATACTTGCTTCGTGTCAAGATTACTTTCTGGCATGGTATTATAAATAAATTAATTAAACCTACACTTTTTCGACATGGAACACAAATATTTCACTACTATTTGAGCCACTATGACATTGTGTATTAGATGAGGAAAAGAGTATCAAAGGCTAATCCGGCGAACGAGTTAGAAGAGTGAATTGGTTTTTCAAGAACCTATTAAACTCTAGGTCTATTCGCTGGAGTGGAAAGACTCCTCAGTCTCTTTACCTCACTCCCCCCTTCCTCCTCAGAGATATCAGGACTCGGTCAACGGATCGGGAAACTAACCTAACCTGTCACCGGCGCACGAAAAAAACCCTGGTGTAGAAATGAGTCGCGCTCGGTTTTCAGTTCTGCGCTTGCGCTGTCGATATATCCTTGACAACAAACGTAATCTAACCGTAGGGTAGTTTTTTAGTAGTTATATTTTATAAGTATTATAAGTATATACAGATAGGTAAAGATACTAATTTTATTAAGATATGGTGCGCAAAATAAACCCCGTATTTATGATCCCGTTTCTACATTGTAGTTTTCTGTAAATCTGATGTTTTGTGTTAGAAATGGTTTTAGGAATGACCTTATCGTTTTGACCTGCTTTGGGCTAGGGCTCTTCTCGTGCGCCGGTGACGGTACCTGGCTACCCTCGTAAAACCAAGGGGCTGACTGGCACTCAGTCCACAGATCAGGAAACTACGTGGCTTCCCTCGTAAAACTAAGAAGGTAACTGGCTCACTGTCCTAAACTCCTCGGTTTCAGAGGGTTTTCGTAATTCAACTCTATCTTAAACCTAAAACTGGCAAACCAATCTAACAGTTTTGTTGAATGGAAATGGAATTTAGAGATAACGTATTATAGTTTTCAGGTTAATTTTTAATTAATTAAAAAAACAATTAGGGTTATCCGTTAAGTTTCACATAAAACACATTTGTTCTTAATTTGTATTTACACTCGAAGAAATAAAAGGTAAACTTAAAAGACGGGTATTTTGCCAGTCACGTAAATGTATTGAGACGACGTTTCGAAAACTAAATAGTTTCATCTTCAGGTTTGCTATTTAGATCAAATTATTATTTTCTTTTATTATGTCAATATGTAGAATACACACTTATCCTATATTCCACAAAGAATTTTCTGTTAGATATCGGCATATTATAATGTATTTGTAAATTATTATACTTTTATATATGATTTAAGCATTCTCGTTCATATGTATTTATAATTTATTCAAAAAAAACGTGCATATTCGGTTCGTTAATCCAATGTAGAATAATAATAGCATTGCATTAATAAAGCCTACATATGGTGGTAATGCTGTAATGAAATGAAAAAGTGTAGTAATTTACAACGAAAACATAAATATTAATATCCAAGCGGAAATTCCTGATAGAATGTAGACAAGTGAAATGTTTTATCTACATATAAACACTATACATAAACATCTTAATCAACTTCTTCTATGCAGTAGACATGAAGATGAAAATAAAGACAATGTATCTTTGTAATATACAATTAGCGTACAAAGATAGCATACTTCATTATAAGTTTTTATATATCAAAATATATAGTAATATATTTTATGTCATAGTATATAATTAAAGATTGCAACATCTCAGTTAATTCCGAAATCCTGTTTGTTATAGATACAACCAGATAGCCGAAAATATTTTTTAAAAAAATAAAAAATTTAGAGGACAATTCAATACACTAAATACCTTATGAATGTTTCGGTATATATATATATATATATATATATATATATATATATATATATAATGTCTGGAATATATTTCTGGTATTTACAAACATCTAGATAACCTAAAAAAACTTTTGGAACTAGAATAAAATTTTAAGAGCACGCATGAGAATTGATCCTTTTCGAAACAAACTAAGTTTTTGAAAAATTGTACAATATTATGGAGGTTTGTTAAGGTAACGAGTCTAAGATATTCAAAATGTTAGTTTCATGAAAAATATTTGTTTAAAATTAAGAACAATTAATAAAATTCATAGACAATAGAGGTTCTTGCGTGAGATATGAAAAAATTGTAATAGATAGAATAAGGATAGGCTCGGTTACTCTGAAAGAATAAATTGCCTTTGTAGGAAAAAGAAAGAAAACAAAAATTATATTGTATATGATAGTCCTTGCTTGTACGCTCTCTTGTATGACAACAAATACACTTTTTCTAACCTCTGTTGAGAGCAATTCTATCGAGGACTTTGTCCTCGGGATGCCTTCATGCTCCTATATTACCAGTACCAGGGAAACAGTTTGTCTTTTCCCTAGTTATATAATTATACCTCCCCTTCTTATAAAGAGTAAACCATGTAGACGACTCTGTATGACCCCGAAAGAGAACAGGTGTACATATTTATACGCGTGTACAAGGTACATATATGTGCCATAACCTGCATTTATCCTTTACCACGTGGGTTTACAGCTTTACCTTAATACAAATTAAATTCTCAATTCTTTCCTCTCTTTCATAAATGATTATAGTCATATTGTAAAATTGCCTTAGAAATAAAAAAATGTATTTAGAAAATTATTTTCTTAGTGAAAAATAAAAATGATATGGTCACGTCCGTTGTGTGCATTTTTTGTTTAATTAATATGTTGCGGAACTTAAATGGAAATTAGCAGTAAAATGTTTGGAAAGCTTTAGCGACAGTTGAAAGTTAATCGTGTGTTACCAAGTGATCTCTTGATGATATGATAATGTCGCTGCAAGGTGCTTATTAGTTCCGACGTCTCTCACTCAATGTGCGCTGAATAGTTCTGAGTGCTTTTGCCTGATCGCTCCAGCAACACGTTCAACCACTCCTTGGCTTGTTTGATGGAGCTCTTAGTCTCGCTCCTATGATGTGCCGTTTCTGAAAAATCTCATTTACAGCACTATGATATTAATGTCTTGACTATAGTTTTCTGTGTGGTTTGTTGGCTGATTGTTTTATAGACATAAGTGAGGTCATTTACATTTAAATTTTGTACGTGGCTGTTTGGTGTTGAGCTTTTTATAACTTTTTGCTGTTGATTGGACGGATTTGTTTTGACTTAGATTTTCGTGAGGTGCGGATTTTAGATTTTCGACCTCATGGGAGCTCGTAGACGAGACACAGGGGTCGATTCCACTCCTTCCCTTGCTGTCTACAAGACTGCTTGGTACAAGCTAAAAATGTACGAATAGCAAAGTTCTCTTTGGCCGAGATGAAGATTATAGTTGCGGGTGGTGGAAGCCGCGAAGACTAGCCAGACTCGTAGCCTACATTTTACTTCGAAGACTATCAAAAACCTAAAACTAAAAGATGCCCGTTATTATGCAAGACGTTCACACAAAAACTTGAACGAATTAAGGTAACTTTTTGAAAATACATTTAGCCTTTCTGGCGGCCTAGTGGCCGCCAGTGGGTGGTCTAAGGGATCAAGACTTTACGATTAAACTAAAGTACCCTAACTCGATCCCTGGAAGAACCAAAGATTTTCTGACTTCATGTTCAGCCTCAGGTAAAAACTATATACCTGGGGCAAACATAGAGTGATACTCATGCCGTAGTAATGGACACATTACCTACGTTTAATATTATCTGTTCCAAGTAAGACAGATTATATGGTGTTTTACACACATTTGTACAATAATTCACATTTGTTCATGTAACTCTTCAAGTACTTCCTTGAACAAGGATCTTACTTGGTATATTCAAGAGTCGACTTTCGAAAGCTTATTATTTACAGTGCTCTCATTTTTTATCTTTAGAAGTCTCTTTGAGTTATTAAAAGAGTCTTCTAAAGCTCGAAAATGAGAGCACTGTAAATATTAAGCTTTCGAAAGTCGACTTCCAAATATACCAAGTAAGATCCTTGTTTAATTACATCAATGTATAAGTGATAAGTGAATACAAGAAAACAGTGTTGCAATGTTGAAAGCAATATATATATATATATATATATATATATATATATAGAATATCAAATGTGTTTTCCCGTTAGAATATTTTTAAGATCAAATAATATACACAAATATACACAAATTAAATATTCCTGTATTTGTGTATATTATTTGATCTTAAATATATATATATATATATATATATATATATATATATATATATATATGCATTAATAGACACATACACGTACATTATTATATAGACCTATACATTTCATGAAGTAAATATGAATAAAACAATAAGCTTGAAGATTGTCGATTTTAACTGCTGACATTATACTAAGCTCTTGATGATGTCAATATATTACCGTCATGAAAAGTTTCAAACATATTCTTTATATTATTTTATAAATATTTTCCTTATGCAATGTATGTGCATTAATGAATCAAAAAAGTCATAACAGTTGACTCAAATCTCACCAAAAGTTAGTGTTTACTAAACAAACACACTAGTTCACAACAGACTAGTTTCGGCGACAATGTCGCCTTCTTCAGTGCTTGGCTACTATTAGCTAAACTTCAATAAACTAACCATTAATGAATAAATATTTTACAAAAAAACTTCATCTAAAACCATATATATAGTATAACCTATATATGGAATACAAAAACTTATACATTTTTAAAATTATTAAATTTATTAAAATTATTAATTAATAAAGTTTACACATTTTTTAAATGTTTTAAAAGTTCTAATCCTGTCAGAAATATAAACATTAACTATTTATTGTCCATTTAATTCGTTTTTACGCTACCACCCACTTAAACACCGCTTATACCTTTATCCTTGTAATAATTCAACACTTGCATAAGCCTACATCATTCACTTACATGACGATATATGGCGCAACCATATACCCTACCAGGAGGTGCATGTACGATATATTCGTGTGAATCATGCAAGACCTCGAAATGCGATTTAACGTAGTGCATGCACATGTCGTAGAAACCTTCAAAGGATTATTTTATCGCTTGAACATCCTTGAACATTGCATAAAGTATAGTGGAGCCACCTTAAGTAAACATACTTGGGTATGAAATAGTGTTTTATAGTAGACTTAAATTTATGCAGTTTAATTTTTCTAGCAGTGCAATTAATTTTGTCCCATTAATCCTTCACAGTAGTTGCAATGCCCATTTGACTAATGTACCAGCTTTAAAGGAATATATTGGTAGAAGCATATTTAGGAGTACTAACTAATCTTAAAGAGTACAACATATCTTATACGATATGTACGTCATAGATACAGCATCTCCAATGTGTTTAAATTAAGCAATGGGTCGTTTTATAGTAAACGAGTATTAAAATTCACGTTGGATTTTAATAAAAAAAACATACACCATCAAACATACTGTTAGAATCAATTAAAAACCAAAGATTTTAAATAAGTAAGTTTCACATTAAAAACCAATGACGAATAAAATTTTTCCATAAATAACTCTAATGAGGGTAGCAAATATTTAGCAAACAATTAATAGACATCGTTTCCTTATTTTTAACCAGAAGTCATAATGAACGATGAATCAAATTTATATTACTGATTATATAATATTAGAGGAATCAAACTCATATTTCCTGTAATCTTAGGCTGTACTTATCCTTTACCTTGTTATAGACGCTGACTATTTACGCTGGCAACTTTACATGCGAACTTATTGCAATCAGAACAGCCCTGGAAATCTACCCTACATGGACAGGAAGTGCTAACTCCGACGGTATTGTTGTGTTCTCGGATTGCAGATCTGACCCTGATGCCATCAGAGAGGGGAAAACTAGGCTCACTCAAGGAATCGCTTCTCTTATGTTCTCCATTGGTGCAATGGGCAAATCATGTACCCTTCAGTGGATCCCGGCTCATGTTGACATCGAAGGAAACGAGGCGGCAGACTCCTTGCAAAAGAAGCCAGAACACTCGAGCCTGTAGCTTCATCTACTACGGTTTTTGATGCCAACGCATGCCAAAACAAAGGCTCTGCCCAAACCCAAAAAAAAAATACTCGCTGCCAGCATAGAATTACAGCAGAGAAATTACAACAGTAATAGCAAGACTAAGGACAAAGCATTTTAAGGGCATGAAGATCCTGCCCGATGGTTCCAGAACATATGAAGATTGCAGGCACTGCCCAGGCACGCAACTGGACCCCAAGCACCTTTTCAGCTGCGCTTCCATTGTTCGTGCCCACTTCAAAATAGACAATGACTGCAGTATGGATACTTTGTACTCGAATAGTGCCATTAACATTGTCAATGCTGCAATTCATGCATTTGGCAATGTTTAAATTTTCCCCCCTAATTGCATTTGCCATACACGATAACAACAACAAGACGCTGGCTACTTCTAGTCTTAGCTTTGCAAATATATGGTCCACATTTCCTTTTAAATTCTAGTTTTCCCATATTTTGCAATAACGACCTCCTTAAGGTGACCTATCGACAATCTAGGCTTCAGTTTATTGAATTACTCTGGGTTATGAATAAAGTTGTATAGCTCAATAAAATCCTATTATTATCTCCAACACTAAATAATAACACTACAATTTGTATTTTCAATCACAAGTACTTTATTATATTTTAAAAGGCTTGGACATGCTCCCTACACGACTTTCTTCAATTCTTTGTAAGAAGCAAGCGCGTATCCAAGGGTGGGGGCGATAGGGCGATCGCCCCCCCAACCTTTAAGAACTTTGGGTTAAAAATAAATAATATATTATTAAATTAGGACTTTTTTCGATAATTAAGTTATTATATATTCTCAAATATAAAATCCTAACTGTAATAAATATAATAATAATTTTGTAACATTATAATGCTCTTTGAATAATTACAGGCGTCAACAACTGGTGCTTTGTCAGCTCTGGATTTAATAAATAAATGTGATCAACAAGTCTATCCTATTATTTATTTTTTACTACGAATCTTAATCACGCTACCGATTTCTAACTCATGCGTAGAAAGAACTTTTTCTAGTTTAGGAAGATTGAAAACATGGCTAAGATCGACCATGGAAGAGGACCGCTTGACAGGATTAGCATTGCTTAATATCAATCCTGAAAAAAAAATTGATATAGATTCTGTCACTGATCTTTACGTAAACATCGACTAGAGTTTATTAAACTACGTAAACGAGTTTAGTAAACTACGAACTATTAATTTTAGTATGAATTTAATTTTCATTTGATATTTGATCCTGTTGTTAAATAAATACTACTTATAAAAAATAAAATCATTAAATATTTTCAAATTTTAAGCATTTTTTTACATGTTTTTACATACACGCACGCGCGCGCACATACACAAATTATATATATATATATATATATATATATATATATATATATATATATATATATATATATATAAAGAACACAAGTCAAAATACAAATACAAAAATTATAATTGAATTTACAATTCTTATATTCATATATTCTTGTATTTGTATTTTGACTTATGTTCTTTATTAATACACTTCTTTATTATATATATATATATAAATATATATATATATATATATATATATATATATATATATATATATATAATGCATCGATCGCCTATAAGTCGAGCTCCTCTAAAACAAGTCGCTGGATAGGCAAGTCGAGCTCCCCTAAAGCAAGTAGCTGGATACGCGCCTGAGAAGTAGGGACATAAATGGCCTAGATTTACGTATGAACCTTCACTTAGTCCTGTTAATGTTTTATTTATAAATATATTTCATCTGGAGCGATCTTAAGAATGTAATACATTAAATTTTATTGTCAATAAATAAACATGATAAAGCATAAAGTGTGCTGAACGAACTCCATAGCTGAACGTTCAAACCAGAACTTCCAAGTTTACCTACTAATGTAAAGATTATACAAATTACAATTTAAGTGGTTAAAACAGATAGCCTATGTTCCATAGCATTAAAATGTAAAACGTGTACAAATCTTCCGAGAAAAAGTAACTGTTTTCTTGTATAAAAGCAAAGAATTATTTTCAAACCATACCTTACTTTTATTTTTCATTATATAGATATTACTCAAGATTTTTTTATTAAATAAAATGAAAATTGTTTTGTTTAAAATGATTTTGAAGTTGAACGCTTCTAAATTTAGAATATTTTTTGTATATAATTCTAATATAAGTATAATCTATCTATCAAACCAATGGTCGTATTTCTATCGTATATGATATGGATTTATTGAGCTATACAACTTTATTCACAACCCCAGAGTTAAAGTAATTCAATAAACTGAAGCCTAGGCTGTCGATCGGTCACCTTGAGAGTGGTAGTCATTGTTGCAAAATATGGGAAAACTAGAATTTAAAAGGAATGTTGACCATATATTTGCAAAGCCACGACTATAAGTAGCCAGCGTCTATACCAAGGTAAAGGATAAATGCAACCTAAGATTACAGGAAATATGAATTTGATCCCTCTAACATTATTTGATCAGTAATATCAATTTGACTCATCCTTCATTACGACCTTTGGTTAAAAATAAGGAAACGATGTCTAGTATTTGTTTGCGAAATATTTGCTTCCCTAATTAGAGTTATTTATGGACACATTTTATTCGTCATTGGTTTTTAATGTGAAACTTACTTATTTAAAATCTTTGGTTTTATTGAATCTAACAGTATGTTTGATGGTGTAAAAAATGTTTGTTTTTTTAATAAAAGCCAATGTGAACTTGAATATCCGTTACTATGAAACAACCCATTGCTTACTTTAAACACATTGGAGATGCTGTATCTATGACGTAACATAGATGATTTAGAAGCTGTTAACCATGTACTGGTCCTGCACTCATAATTACGTTATTGGGTTAATTATATTTTTGAGTTTAACGAATAAAATTTAGCTATGTATTCTACTCTTTCGTTAATTAACAAGTTAAAACAAGTGGCAATAAGCCATCAAGAATTTAAGTGAGCGGTTTCGAAACAAGAAAGGAAAGTCTTTAGACGAACAATGTCATTGTTTGGCTGCGGAAGTGTTGGTAACATTTTCCACTTACCACCTCATGCCACCTAATTATATTAACTAATTGCCTCCTGTCCAGGCATTAAAATCATCTTTAGTGAGTATAGTGATATAGTGCTTATAATTTTTATTGGTCATTTTTCTCAAATTACTCGGATAATTATATTGTCCAACTTACTAACGTTATGTAATTAATTGACATTTCGATTTTTATTTCATGTATCGATTCATTCGATATGAAAATAAAACAGTCCATGTAAACATATAGTCTATATATATACATATATATATATATATATATATATATATATATATATATATATATATATATATATATATACACTTCAAAAACGACATTACAAAAATAAGTATGCCAAGAAAGAAAAAACAATATTGAAATCGTCAAACTTAAAAACTAAGTAAAAAAATGTAAACGCTTTAATATTTAGAGTTAGAAAAACAATAAGAAATTGTAATTATTATAAACCGACAATATTATTATATAGGCCTGTAGTGTCTACAGATTGATTACTGTAAAAAAAAAAACTGTTAGTAAAAAAAACAGATCGATTACTTTACTAGTCATAACAACTATTATGAAGATGGCCAAACTAACAGACATTATTAAAGGTAAGTAATATATAATTAAGAGCGTCCCTCTTGGGACGACTTAATATAAGTAGTGGGAAGCTCAATAAACACAAGTCTTACAAGTAAATCTTATTAATTAATGGAAGTGTTTATTTTGATATTTGTTAAATTTGTTTACACTTTTATTTAAAAGACAAATTAATTATTAAAATAATAACGCTTTTTAAATTAAATTAATGCGTCCAAGACTTGTAATTAATCCTTAAACTTTAGCTGTAATTTAATTAATCATGAACTATTGTTATAAATATTTATTACTGCAAAATTATTTTTAAATAAAATATTACACCGTTATCCTTTATAAATTATAATAAAAATAATATAACAATATTTAAAATATAAACATTCTAAAAACATTTGTTTTACTGTCAAAGCCTAATTTTTAAACTTGGCTTTGATAGAAAAATTCGTGTTATCTTTTAGATTCAATATTAGATTCAATTTAATATTAATAACAACAACATTAAATATACGTAGCGAATAAGCCTAAAACAAAGACATAAATGTAAAAACTAAATGCTCAATAAATAGCTGAAATAAACCTGTCAGCAATATCGTTATGAAATCCTTCTACATATAACAAGCGACGAGACTTTAATGACTAGATAGAAAGAAAGCTACCAGAGATTTTAATGACTGGACATTAAAGTAAGGCGTAAAGCTACTGCTAAAGTATGAAAGGACATACAAAATATTCCAATTACTTGTTGGTCATTTTCAAACTTACATAACACGACAACAGACATGTTTTAGTATAATCTATTATAAAAGTTAATATACGTAAAAATATGACACATGTTATTATCCACCTTGAAAAATTATTGATTTTTTAATGCTTTTAGTCATTCTAAATTACTGTTAAGAATTTACTTTTTCATGATTATCTGATTATACCAAAATTACGAATAAGTTACAGAAATATCTGAATTTATAAACTATTATTAATTACTGAAAAAAACAGTTAAAAACGTTTCTAATAATGGCTCAGGCTTTTCTATTCTATGTTGTAAATCTGAGGCCAGAGTATTTCTTTCACAGGTATCCAATTCTGTTTAAATTAAAACTAAACCTTTTACGAGTTACTTTTAAACCATCTCACCAAAAACAGAACTGCACGTACAATAAACCCGTGCTACGTAATAGCTTTACATGTTGTAGCTAAAGTGTGCCTTGACCACAAAGTCACTACCTGTTCAATAAAATAAACGACATCCATCTAGCCTGCCACACAGCGTGTACCGTTAAATAATGCAACGTAGCATTGCGTCACACTAGACTGTACGTCCGACAGTTACTTAAGGAATGCTATTTGATGGACATGTTGGGTTTAGTTTGATAGAGTTGAAACACTTATATCGTCACTAAAACTATCTGTTTAGCTCGTGTTGTCTAGTTTTCGTACATGCGAGTGTTTCTTGTTTAACACATACGTCATTGAACGGATTTTTTTTATTACTGTGCTATAAAGGCATGTAATTCCGAGTATTGCATAAAAGGGTCAGCAGTGAAATTAAGTTTCATGATTTCAACATTGTGTAAGTTAGAAAACAGTTCTACAAGTATATAATTTATGTCATTGACGTTTGTATCTCCCTTCTGAGAATAATTAACATAGCAAGACAAGAAATAAATAAACATATGTTATTGTTACAAACTGCTCGTATGTTGCTTCGTATGTTTATGGCTGGGTTAGGTCAAGGGGCATCAAATCCTTTCCTGTAAATGAGAACAATTGTTATAGTAATTTTCAACACAATTTTAATAATTAGTCAAGAACAGTGTTAAAGAAATGTCAAATTTAAGATATATGTTGAGATAAATAGCAGGTTGTTGAAAAGGTTATTTAATCAATAAATTGAAATATGAAATTTTATATGTGCAAAATCATTATAAGGGTAGACTTTAATTTAAAAATATGTACTATGTTTTACTGGAGATTTTAACACCACTTGGCACCGAAGGAAAGGTTTTCCTTCTGTTGAAGTCCAGTGGTTTTCGTATTTTTACACAAACCCTATTTTTCCAGAACTTTGTCTCAAGTTTTAACTCCTTCGCCATGATTACCTCGGTCAACTCGAGTTCTTTTTGTCGTCCATTGTAGTCCTCGACTCCCACTGCAGATATTTTTTTCTTTAATCTCACCCATCCACTCTAGGACGAAGGGTTGAACCCTCTCTCAAACCGGAAATGTTAGTAAGAAGTGATTAACGTCACTATTCCTAGAGTATTTTCTCTTTTGTAAAACAGAAGAAACTGGTGTTAGTTTATCATCAGGTTATGATAAACTCTAAGTGGCATAGTAAAATTGTTGTACTTTACAGTGGGGTGTCGATTTCATATTATGAACGCCACATTCAGTCGAGCGAGCGGATTAAAATGATTTCTCTTGCACTTCCGCTTTCCGAGGGCATGAACAAAGTATCCGGTTGCGACATTGTTATAGTATTCACTCATTAGGAGTTTTTTTGAAGCTATAATTAAATTAATTTTTGAGATAATTATGTAGAAAAACTAATTTTCCTATTAAACAAAAAAAATTAATATTTTTGGTTAACTATTTAGAAATTGGTTGCTCATATTTCATAAATAAAAAACGTTTTGGCTTTTCTTAAAACTATAATTTAAAGCTAAAGTCCAGAACGATCTGTAGAAATAAATACAAAAAACCTCTTAAGTTGAATAAACTACCCGCTCAAGTGTATTGTGGGTTTAATCATTTTAAATTCTATACACCACATAGTTACATGTTTTTTTTTTAAATCATAATTATATTTACAAAACTGAAAATACCATAACAATGGTGTGTGTGATTTTGTATTCGTTTATGCTTGTGTTCTATGTGTGTGTGTGTGTGTGTGGGTGTGTGTGTGTGTGTGTGTGTATGTGTGTGTGTGTGTGTGTGTGTGTGTGTGTGTGTGTGTGTGTGTGTGTGTGTGTGTGTGTGTGTGTGTGTGTGTGTGTGTGTGTGTGTGTGTGTGTGTGTGTGTGTGTGTGTGTGTGTGTGTATGAGTGTGTGTGTGTGTGTGTGTGTGTTTGTGTGTGTGTGTGTGTGTGTGTGTGTGTGTGTGTGTGTGTGTGTGTGTGTGTGTGTGTGTGTGTGTGTGTGTGTGTGTGAGTTGTTGTGTGTAAAAGAGAGAGAGAGCGCAGGAAAGAAAGTTCATATGAGTAAATGAGTTGAGTAAAATTGTTTTATGAAAAACAAATCTGTTTTAATTTAATGTCTCTTTTTACTACCCTTAAAAATATTATATTTCAAACCTAATTCTAAACAAGGAATAATAATTAAAACATGTGCGCAAATACAAAGTTTATAACAGTTATCATTAACGATCGAACCCAACTTAGAACGGTTTTTTCCGCAATACGTGATTTTTGCTCGATTAATTTCCAGATATACCTCGTCCTGGAAGTAAAAATTGGATTACTGACATTATATCCAGGAAACGGGCTCATACAAACACACAGTAATTATTGCGGAGACCAGTTCTTTGGCCAGCTCAAGTTGTAATGAAAGATGTCCTCATTGCACCGGAGTAGAAAGTATTTATATAACTCGCGTTTACGGAAATCGGGCAGGAACTGAGCGCAAATATGTTCCCGTTTTTGGGAACATCCAAAACTGAATATTGCTTGGGTGAAATATTTTTTTTATTAAAAATTCCATAACACAAGAGATTATCTCCTGTCTTCAATAAGACATAAGTTTATTCCTTAATATGTTTCTTTTATTTGATAAAAATAGAAATTCTTGTTGATAATAAAACTTGTAGCTTTTGTGTGCATCTTGAGAGGTTTATAACAATTGTTTTTACTGAGACCATTTTCAGCAGACATGTGTTGCACTAGATCAGTGCATTGTTCAGTGTTGTTCAGTCTTGCAGATCAGTTTTGCTCTGATCTAGTACGAAATGCCTCTGATAAAAAATATCAGTAAGTAGTGGTTTCTTGCCACTCAATAATACTAGACCTAATGCATCAGGTGAAATGTTTAGTCAGAAATCCACCTACTTGTTACTAAATTCGAAAACTCACTATCGACATTTTTTTGTTATACTTATTATAATGTTAACTAACTTTAATTGCATATAAAAATTGTTTTCGCGATACATAGCGAGATAAATGATTTCAATTAATTTATTTCATTTAATTAAAACAATGAAGACAAATTGTTAAAGAATAAACCATTCCTTTAAAATTATTCTTCTTTTTATTGTAAAATATATAGGGATTTTAAACATTCTCCAAATTAAATTGGTAACTACCTAATATACAATTTGTAGATAATAACATTATAACTCAATGAGCAATAAGATGAAGATGTTATGGAACTTGTAAATTATGAATTTAAAAGCTATAAATATTCCAAATCGTAGAACCCAACTGTTCATTGAGAAATTTGTTTTTATTATTATGTTTTTAAAATTAGTTTATAAATGAGACACAAATTTTAATAGCGTTATCGACATTTTGTAATAAAAACCTTTGTTCAAATTACATAAAAGCTTTATAAATGAGAATTTAAAAATAATTGTAACTAATCCAATTTGTGTAAGTTAAACGATTACTGTTCCAATATTTTTAACCTCAAGCCTGAAAACTTATTGCTCAAATGGACGAGAATGAAGTGGTAGCTTCAGTATTAGCCTTCTGACAATGACGGATTTTACGTGTTGGTCACAGTTCTGAGAATGTACTTCCGGTCGCGTGCTTAGATAGTTATTGTTCAGTTCTGTGACAATAAGGTGACATTGCAAACACACTTTCTCTCTACTCTTCATCAAAAATACATATTTAACATAAACACCGTATTTAGGATCTCAATAAGTTTTGAACTCCATTACAATTTACTTTTTTCATATTAAATATTTTACATATGCACATAAAATTACATATACGTACACGATAATATATCTACAAGTGTAATGATTATTATTTATTTACAATTAAATATTTGAATAGATTTTGTAAGTTTTTTGCACAAGATAGGTTAGGTAGCAAGCAGACTCCTCTCTTCACCCAGGTTGAAATCCCCCCTATTTCATGGTCAGGGGATCATTGTGGCCTTTCGTAGGCGCTAACTACCCTTAATTTTCCTTGCAATGGGGTGAAACCATATCTCTTTATGCTCCAGACAGAGAGTTGGTCCTCTAGTAGGTGACCCTCAACATGAGACGTCATATCATTTCCCTATGTCCTGTACAAGGAGGCTATGTCCCTATCTTCATTCTATATTGCATGATATATCTAAAATGTCTTTTCCTAACCTTTGCAGTGGATAATAGTAAAAACTTATTAATAGATTTAAAGCACAATATTTCTTTATGCACAATGTACAAGGAGGCTATGTCCCTATCTTCATTCTATATTGCATGATATATCTAAAATCTCTTTTCCTAACCTTTGCATTGGATAATAGTAATAACTTATTAATAGATTCAAACCACAATATTTCTTTATGTACAATGTACAATGGAGCTTATAGTTTGATTATTGGTCCCTAGTTTCTGTGATATTTAATAAATATGACTTTATTAAATTAACATTACCAAACAATACTTTTCCCATTTTCACAAAAGGCTTTGTAGGTAAAGGCATAAACTTCAACTGTTTCTAAGGAAACTTCAGTTTTAACATATAAATTAAATTATAAGAAATGTCTTTATAAAAATTAAAACAATTTCCATTTGGGCAATATATTTAACGTGTTTTTATTTTTATACAGTCTATTTTTTTTATAAATACTCACTTTAATTGCCATAAATGCTAAAATAAAAAATATAATTATTAAAAGCTACGTTAAAATTCTTAATATAGGCCTTCGTAATATATACATTTTAGAACATTTTTTCTGCTATTCCTGACATCGAAATACTTTTGCTTCTTTACACGTTTTAGAAGTGTACTTAAAAGAAGTACTATTTTAGTTTTGAAAATGGATCTAAACCGAAACGCGTCAACAAAGAAAAATATTTTAACATTAGAAAAGCAAGAAAAATTTACTCAAATGTATAAAGGTTGCGTCTTCATGGCGTTGTTTAGTTTAAAGCATATTGAAAACAGTTATTTTTTATACAAATATTTTAAATAGAGAAATTGTCTCAAAAAAGTTCAAATACAAAAGTATATGTTATCTAAAGTCCCAAGATACTACAAAAAAACTCCTGCAAAATATATTATCATAGGGCAAAAACGCAGAACACCTTTTTTGTTGAACCTATTGGAAACGTAATTAAGTCAATAAAAAAAATAATTGAATTCTTATTCAATAATTGACTCGACTACTTATTGAAAACTCCCTCCAAATAATGATTGTGATTAAGTTAAGCAATTTGTGTTATTGTTTTTGAAACTATCCTTCAAATTGGAAAAAAAACTATTGCAAACATATTCAACCTCCAAAACTCAACCTGATTGATGATATAAATATATTTAACTCATATAAAAACTACCAAATCCTCATGTCGACATTAGCTAAAGATTAAATCCAACAAAGCATTTTACTTAATTTTCCTCAAATTTAAAACCACAGAACATTCAATGCACGGTTATAAAAAAATTCTTGTTTACGTAAAGAATCATTTAGATTTCTTATTTTATAAGTCTTACTTTTTAAAAAGTTAAATTTTATCTGAAAGTAAATTGAAGAGGGAAATATCTGAAGATATTTTTCAATGATGTTCTTTATTTCAATAAACGTTTTTTAGAATAGTAATTTTAAAAGGGAGATATTTATAAGAAATACTTTTTTAAATGTGTTTTTATTTTCTCTTCACTTGGATTACTATGAAATATAGTAACAGAAAACTACTGCAAGCACACAAATGATACAGTGAAATATTTACTGTTTTCCTTGTGAAATAAACTGAATAAAACTAGTTCAGCATTTCATAACACACGTCCAGCTTTTATAATAGCTTATTGAGTGCAATGATGGCTTAATTTGCAGCTATTTAGCAGAAGAATAAATCTCGTCTCTTTAGTAAATTAAGAGAGAAATTGTTACAGTGCACTAGTAATTAGATTTCGCAAGCTTTGTATAGACACTGTGAATAGGCAAATCTTTGGATTCGACATCCAGAAGGACTGGTGAAGTTATGCTTTCTCCCTACGTAACTCCTCCCCTCCCCTGGCCTCTCGTCTTCCTAGCTGTACAATGTGCAACTCTCTAGATAGCGTCACTCTTCCATGCATCGCTCTGCTGATCATACTCGCCCGATCGTTCCCTTAGGATTTAGTGTTTGTGATTAAACCTTTTTGTTTGTTAGTGTTTGCAATTTCTCATTAGATACGAGAGGAGTCAGTGCCCGGTAAGGGAGTGCAAGTGTACGCGAATACGCTCCGATTACTAGTCAATTTTGGTAAGTATTCTTTTATAATGAATAAACTCTATAATAGTTCTCAATTTAACTAAAATAATTTAGAAAGATTTATTTTTCTTATGAATGGAAACTCATAAAATATAATATTATATATATATATATCACTTGGCAATGTGTTTATACCTTTATAAGGTCTAATATTCAGAAACAATATAAAAGTGTACTGTATGAAACTCAAGAAAGTCTTATTCATAGATATTTGTTCTTCTTCTTTATAAATAGCAAATGAAAATAAATAACAAATATATACCTAAATAGTCAATTGCATAAATATATATGTACTTCAATAATATCTTCCTTTAAATGTATTAGTTTATATTTTATAACAATAATTGATATTTAAAATAGGAATATAAAAAAATGGCGATAATATTGTACTTGGAGATTTTCAATTAAATTTGTTTTCCGTTGGAATTGTTGGAATTATCTGCAAATTAATCACAATGGTTACACATTTGTTGTTGTGTTGACTAAAACGTGTCTACTTGCTTTCAGTTTCGTGTTATCAAAAATACATTCTCTATAATTCTTTTTCTTTGATATTTATTGAAATTAAATTGTAACCTACGTACGAAAGTATATAATACATTGTATAGTAAATCTTCATCGTCTTATGCATCTAGATAACTTGAGGTATATATATGTTATTACTCCTTCTTATCAGAGATATTAAGGTAAATAAACAAGTAATCAATCGCACGCTTGGTTTGTGTGTGTGTGTGTGTGTGTTTGTATGTGTGTACGGATGGATATATATATATATATATATATATATATATATATATATACACTATTCATGTGGTATTATGGTTATAAATTTCCACTGATAAAGATACTTCCACCTGCTACACGACTGTGATAAACTAAATTGGTTTGTGTTCTTCGTAAATTAATAAACGTTTTCTCATTTGATTTTCAGAATTGTATTATCTAATACTTTATTACTAAAGTTTTATTAATTATGTCCTAATAATATTTATTTTAACTCATTCTCTCTTTTTTCTCCCACCTCTCTCTCTCTCACTCTCTCTCTCTCTCTCTCCCTCTCTCTTTCCTTCTCTATTTATTTAATTTTCGATAATAACATATTAATCATTCAAATTGATAACTGTGTTCAGTAACTAAATACAATCATATAATATTTATTAATTATTTATAATCTATTTAGAATTTCATATAATTTGTAAAAATGATATAACTACTGTAAAATGTTAAAAGGTCTATCAACTATTTCATTTTGTACATTTATGCATGGAATATGAAAACGTTAAGTTCCTTATGACGAATTTGAAAAAGATTTACTAAATGTGAATGTGTGTGTGTGTGTGTCTTTGTGTGGTATGTGTGTTTGTGCTCATGTTTGCGCGATTTAATTAACATAGTTAAGACGATTTAATATAATTAGCACTATTTTCATTAAAATTGTGTTCTAAATTTAAATCGAAATAATTGCACGCCAGATAAAACTTCAATAGTTATTGTATCAGAGGAAAGTATAATTCATTCAAAGAAGGTTACTAGTATTTATAGTTTATACTTAGATAACTTTGTTTCGCGGTTATTAAACGTTTTTATATCGCTTAAAAGTTGCTTGTTTCTTAAACAACGCCTTCAAAGTTGTTAAAGCTTTCTCTTTCACCAAAGCGCTCATCCTGTGCTTGGCACTCAACTCAAGGTCACAGTAATAAGCACAAAAATATGTAACTACATAAACATACATCTACCATATATAAAACAAGTTAGGTCATGTTGATGTAATCATGCTTCAATTTTATTGGATCTACTTGTAAAAATTTTTTACAAAACTGTTTTATTTGTTAAAATATATGTTTGCGTCAGTAAAGAGCCTAAAAAGGGTTTGGCAATCAATTTACATATAGTTCCAATACGTTATGGATAAACTACGGTACTAATATGGTTTTACTTACTCCATCATTTTAAATAATATAAATAACTTGAAACAAATAATAATTGTTTTGGATAAGAGAAAGTTAATTTTTATATAGAAAAATTAAGTTTTATAGGTTAACGGCTTCTTGGGGTGTTTTTCGTTTCATTTTATTGCATAAATCTCCAAAATATTTTTTTGTTCGTGTATAATGCATGAATGAAATATTTTAATTGTTCATTGTGTAAGTTAGCTGTGAGTGTATACAAAATATAACGATTTTAGCAAAAATATTTTAACACGTACTAAAATGTACAGAAAAGATAAGTGTAACGTAATAGAATACAGTGATTGCAACGCTGAAATAGAAAAGAAATCTACTTAAGGTTATATTGTCTTTTTTACTTTGAATAGGGGTTGAAACAGTTTACAGAAAAAAAATCACTTTTGATTACATAATTGATTGATAAAGCTTATATTTACATACAATTAAAAATAATACCAACTATTTTACCTGTATGAAATCAGTATCTCCTGTAAACGTTTTTACTGTTTAGTAAAATGTGTAAATATATACTATGTTCAATGTTAATACGTATAAAGATGTCATTCATTAAACGTGAATGAACCCTTTAAACGTCTGTGTTGCGTAACGTCGTCTATTTGTCCATTATCGCTTCATTTGCTTCCAGCATAACAATAAGTTTACGAAATATTATAGTTACTGTTTATGCCCGTGTCTGTAGTTGTTTGACCAAGTATATTTTAGGATCAAGGACGGCATTAGCTTTTAGTAAACACCAAAGCAAGGACGGCGAAATTCAAATAAGGCGTGAAAACAAAGTTTATGATGATGGCAAGTCATGATTCTTAATTGTTTCTTATTTATTGCATGATAAATAAAATATATATTTTTACCTTAAATATTTTACAACAAACGAATAGGGATTCTTGAAATTATCAAAATGTTTTGTTAAATATTGTCGTAAAATTTAATGGACTAAATAAAGCGTTAAACTTTCGTAATCACTAAAAGCTTTGCAAGTAAATAGATGGTTTCCCCTCCGATTGTTAATACACTTTAATTGTTTTTAATTTGAAATAAAACTATTGACACTAGCATGTGGTTTTTATAAACACAGTATCGGATATAAACCATAATTAGCGTTAAGCTTCTTCGAATAAATTACTCTTTCCTCTAACGCTTCAACTAGTTAGTAGTTGTGTGATGACTTTATTTGGTGTGCAATTATTTCGAATTAAATTTAAATTTAATTTTTACATTTAAATAGTGCAAATGAGCGTACTTGCGAGTGCACACACACACACACACACAAACCCACTCACAAGAGAAATATATCAACCGATAACTTTTATTTTCTCTTATTAGTTAATAGTAACCTATGAATCACTTCTGACAAACTGCCTTCATGAATGCCCAATAGCTGCATATTTGGCTCTCTGTCGTTCAAGTCTCTTGAGAAGACTGACGTCATTGTTCAACTATAGATTTTATAAACGATTGGAAGAACAAAACAAGTGGAAATAATATTTTATTTCCTATTTGGTAATTGAATTATAAATTGTGGACGCTAACACTTTGAAAAAAAATTTCACAAATGAAAAATCTGAAAGGTTTGCTAGTATATTTTGCTCTTTATTCGTTATTTTAATTGCTTTATTCGACGACTAAAATATAATATATTGAAATATCTTGCATATTGTTGTGACGGTAATTGCAAAATAAGGTTTGACATTTGTTTTTTACCAATTTGATAAGAAATAAAATAATTTAGGGAAGACATCAAGACTAAAATAAAAGGGGAAATGGGTTTTGAATAGATACTTGTGAGAAAATAAATATTGATGATCATATTAACAATGCAGAAAGCAAGTTAAAACCTAAAATAGGTCCTAAATGAAATTTAAAAGAGGTCCTAAATTTTTGTTACATTAGATTGCAGTCTGAGGGTGAAGATAGGGTGACAGCTTTACAAAACATATATATATATATAAAACTCCACTTACCCGGAGTCAAACTTTTCACTACCTATATTTTCCACATGATTAAATTTTTTATAACTATATAGTACAAGGGTAAATTCAATGTTAATATTCTAAATTAGATGTTGCTTTATAAAAAGAGGCCGAAATGACTAAATGTTCCCGAACTTTTACTTCTTCTACTGCTATATTTTAAGAAGCACACTGGCGCTGAGAATGCTCGTTGCTTTCTCTGAAAACAATGTTTTTAGAAACTAAATTTTTGGGGTAAAATTTTGCTCAACATTTCTCTAAACACTGTGCATTTTTAAACAATTAACTTTTTTAAAACAATCTTAATTTGTGTTTATTATACAAATATATGTGAAATTAAAACTTTACATTAGTTTGAAAGTGCCAAATATTTCAAGATGTGGAAACCGTTTCAAGGTCTTAGGTCGACTAAACCTCTGGAAATTAGTATTTGGAATAAAACATAGCACGCTCTAGCTTAACGTTAGGCGCATTATCTTTATTAATGTAGCATGGCCCAAAAAAGCCGCAATAAACTGTCGCTCCAAAATAATGGCAATAGAATAAAACGAAATCTATTATTAATTATATTCCCAGATGTTATAATTTGAAAGTAGGCAGCTGGATCGTCAGTTGATGAAATACTTGCCTGCTAACCTCAAGTCACGGGTTCAATCTTTAGTATCGCCAATGAATTCTTTGGTCAGCCTCTATAAATGGGTAGTCCTGGCCAATTTATTCCTCATGAGTACCGTACATTGTCTTAGGTGGGCGTCAAAGAATAAAGGAGTGTTATTATTACTATTATCATTTAATATTATTATTATTATTATTATTATATAATTCACTAGATTAAAAACATAAATGGTATAATTGGTTCTCAAAGTGAAAAGCCACCAGTCTTTTTCCATTTTATAGAAATAATGAATAAAACAATGTAATTATGTATATATATATATGTGTGTGTGTGTGTGTGTGTGTGTGTATATATATATGTATATATATATATATATATATATATATATATATATATATAATTACAATTTTTAATTTATATAATTTTATACAAATACTTACCCTTATTCTACCGGTACTCTAACAAATACTAACCGTAATATTACCTAATAGTTAAATATCCATTTCTAGACGTGTTTTTATAACGAGGTCAGTGTTGTATAATACAAAAACTAGCTACAACCTCGGTCTCCTTGATCTAACATTTCAAAATACAAAATGAATCTAATAGCTAATCAATTATGTAAACATTTTAACCTTTTATAACGTTAAAGTCTTTAACTTTCTGGGATTCCATAGTAATTAGTCATCACAAACTAACGTTTTAATATTTGTGAATGTGTAAACAATAATATCACTAACCTTTTGTAAATTAGGACGGCTGTTGCAGGAGACTTGTCCTATTATGACGTCGGATCGTAACTTAATATTATTTATTAAATTTCTTCTTATATCAGTGGCGGCTCTTGGGAAGGTTACACGGTTACGCAGCCCCTAAACTAGAGATTAATTAAAAAATTTTTAAAATATTCATTATGTAAGATTTATGAACATTGTTAAAAGCGATTATTTATCTTATAATATGGTCCATCATTAAAAATAATAAAAACTTCAGAAACGCCAGGACAGTGTGACCGTTCGCTTTGTTGCAGTCTCTAGTCTCGTTCGGCCTGGTTGTAGGGGAACCTTTAACATCCAGTGACGTCACTCCTAATGGAGAAAAAGCATTGTAAGGTCCAGGCCTACTAAAACAGCTAGGAAAGTCCGCCGCCGTAAGGCTTCTTAGGTAGCAGACCCGGCTAAAACCTCGGTTAAGATAAGGAAAGCGTTTACGCTCCGCTTCCAGTTTCCAGTCAAATGAGTAAATTCTCTTTCTTTATTTTAGTTATTTTTATTGTTTTAATCATTTGGATCTCAACAGACTTTGTTGACATTCGCAGTTGAGAATGAATTGAGAATGGTTTGCTAATAAATAAACCCCTGATTTTAAATCCAATGTTTTTAATAAGTAAAAATAAAATAAAAATGCTAATATATTTCATTCAATAGAATAAATCACAAAGTATTAAGCAGTATCTATCCCTCTATTACACTATAACAGCCCTTAAAGTTTCTATGTTTAGGATTTCTTTGCCTTAAGAAACACTATCACTTTTACGGTGTGCAATCCTAATAGGTTTTAGACACCCCCTAAAAGAAGAATGCATGTTAATACGCTATATACTTGAAGTATATGGAATATCTATTGAAACAATTGGGAACACCTGTGTGTGAAGAAGAATAGAAAAGTGTATATGGAAAAGACTTGGGTAGGAACATCATGAGTATATTAATACTTACAGTAGGGGGAATAATGGTTAACTAGGGTGCAATTGTGCTACTGGGTAGAATGAGCACTCAATGGGGTCATTGAAAGGTGCCCACCAGCTACCCAAACAATATATTTAACTCTTTAGTTATTTTTTGTATTCTAGATTGTACATTTGTAATAGGAAACTCTGAAGATGATGACTTTGTCATCGAAATGTGCATAAGGATTTAATCTTAGGTAACTTATTTTAGTTACTTTTTTCATTAATTTTTGTGGTTTTGGGGTTTTTTCATCTATATTTTTGTAATCTTTAATTATTATTTATATATTCATTTTTTGTTTATTGTTGCATTTAATTGTTCAAATTGTATATATAGCTATTTATATAGTTTGCAGTTGAATTATTTTATATTTAAATATGTAGTAACATATCAGCCAGATAAAAAACATTAATGCCACGCTTTCTTTATCGAATGATATTAGAATTAGTAAATCTATATAAAAAATATAACAAGAAAGCGAGAACGTATCCGTGATCATCGGTTACAAAATAGTTCTAGTCACGCTCCTTAACCCTTTTGTCCCAGAACGTATTACATCCATATTTGCTCCAGTCTCAGCCATCATTTATTGAAAATGTAGTGCTTTGATAAGACACACCAAATTTTTTAATTAACAATGGATTTTCATAATACTATTTTTAATTTACTTCTTTAAGACTCTACTATAGCATACAAGTGTATGTTACCTTACACTTACCTGGGAGTATATTAAACAAGCACAACAAAAAATTTTAAAAAAATGTTACTCACTGAAAATCATTTTCCCAAATTTTTCTATTTTCATTTTATATAGAATACATTTAATTAAAAATCAGTACCTAAATAAATCATCTTGTCTTTGTACACATAAAAATGAGTTGTTTTCCAAATTTTCACTTAGTTATATCCACAAACAACAGACATATATGTGGATAATTTAAAAGTGCACATCAAGTTTCAGAGCACAAAATTGCAAAAAACACATGATATTCTATAAAAATAAAAGTAATTAAATAATTTACTTGTGAAATTACAAACTAATCACGAATAATTCTGTTTAGTTTTAATAAAATGTTTTAATGTTGTCTTATTGTCAGAAAAAAACAGTGTTCTATATTTGTAGCGGTTTTTGTTAATGAATATAAGTGTTTGTGTCTATATAAATACACAAACACTTATATTCAGTAACAAAAACCGCTACAAACAATAATAAATTTGTAAACAATGTAAACATTAAACTTCCAAACAAAAAGATCAACTTCACAACAAATTTGTAAAAGACAGACCACTCACTCACTTCTCACAAAAATGATAGCTGAGGCGTCATTTGACCCCGAGCAGCTACAGTCATCAAGTTTTAACTGTAACAGAATTGTTACGTCAAACTATAAATGCCTTCAAGTACTATAAATTTGTAAACGAGTTCATTACAAATGCTTTAATATATGCAAGAGTTATTTTACCGATTATATTATACTTTTTTAAATTAAATAAATTAAATATTTAGTGACCGTTCGAAAATTCCGACGCTGGGATCGAACGCGATTTTTCAAGACGTCTGGAAATTCGGACACTTGGATCGAACGCGATTTTTCAAGAAGTCTGGAAATTCCGACGCTGGGATCGAACGCGATTTTTCAAGAAGTCTGGAAATTCGGACGTTGGGATCAAAAGGGGTAGTATCCTTTTCTTTTTATCCTTATCCTTGATCAAAAGGGTTATCCTATATCTCTGTATCCTTGTGGTGTCAGAATAGGTCGACAGAACAGAATAGGTCGAAATAGGGGTGATATCGATGAATATTTTTTTGTTATTACTGGGTGTCTTATTATTAGAAACTAAATGATCATATTAAACATTTCTTCGAAGAAAACTCTCTTCAAGATTTTGTATCTTTATTAAAAATAGTAATAATGACTACCAAGGTGTTCAAGGTAAACTTAGGAAACTAAAGAAATTACCATACGAGACGAAAGAATGAGAGTATAGAATAAATTAATTCTTTAAAACTCATAACACTCCAAAGAATGCTGTTGAAAATTCCAATGATGTAAAATTCCTCTTAGGTAAATAAAACAAAGTAATATGATAAATTTTTAAAATTATACCTGTAACGCCTAATGTAATCGGAGATAAACTGGTTGTTTTCTAAAATACCGACTCGAAAGTTAAAGTTTATGTAACTGGCTGTTTCTTAACTATTAACTTACCTCTTTCGTTTATTTTGGAATCGAACTACAATTTACTGTAATTATTAATAAGAAACTTTTGCAATATGCTTCTTAGAAATGTGAAGGAGGTAGCCAGGCAATCAGAATAAACAGGCTTTTGAGTCAACATATGGTGCAACGCAATCCTGTCCTAAGGACTAGCTGGCCAGTCTGTATCCGCCACTCTAATCTAGTTTTCACTCTCGTTACCTAACTCGGAGTTTGTGTTTTTAACACACCGTCACATATTATGCGAATATTTCTTATCTCGTGCAGTTGTAAAAACGTCTTAATTTCCACTATGATTGCTACATTACTTGAACGCTCTGACGTTATTGCGTTTTTATAGAGACTTTAATGCCATAATTATACAACATTAAACGCTAAAATAACATACAATTTTCGTCTTTCATCACATATCATAGGTAATAAATAGATATTGTCCTACAAGTGACACGTAAAAAAAACCAGGAACTTTTTACTTATGTAAAATATAGTAATCTTATTTAAGTATAAATTAAAATAAATTTCACACCAAATTTCCCTTATTTTTGCCTTTATTATATTATTAATTTTTCTATTTTCTAAATTCTAGTATTCTAATATTCTAATTTCGCATTTCTTAAATTTTCTAAATATTAAACATAAATAGAGATTTTGAAGACTTAAATATGTCAATCAGAAAAGGAGAAAAGAAATTAAAACTGTAACTGTGTAAATGTGAAACCAGAATAGGTAAATAGACATTTTTTTAAATATTAGGAGCAATATATAAACGAATAGATACGAACATTTAAACAGTGTACAAATTAATTGGAGAATATCCTAACTTCATTTAAACATTTACAATACTTACAATAAAAGTGCACTTGAAAAAACTAAACTTATACTAATTCATAGATTATGTTATTCGTTATAATAACTATCTTCATTCCTTTAAAAATATATCGATTTAGAAGAATCCACTCGTTTGTAATAATTTTATAATTGACTTATATCATAAATTTTACTTTTATTTAATTATTTATTTATGTTTTTGTTTCCTACAAATTTTCTCAATAATACAAGTTTCATACACGATAAACCGTTAAATTACCATATTTTATTATCCTTAAACTATTATAAAATTACTATTTTCTAAGAGTGGCTTATCAAAGTGGTTATTTATAACGTGTTTTTCATTTATAATAATTAAAACAACCTCTCATTAATTAATATAAACATTTACGTCACAGTTGCTTCAAGTTGTACTTTTTTTTCATGTTTATAATATATATATATATATATATATATATATATATATATATGTGTGTGTGTGTGTGTGTGTATGTATGTATTACTTATATAAACAATTTGTATTTGGAATGATTAAAGTTCAATCTAATATTTTACGAGTAAAAACGAAAAGAGAAAAATCATTTTATTTCGAATAAGAAAAAGGAATTCAAAAATAAACATTATGAAAAAATAAAATAAAAATGTATGTAGAAAATAAAATACTAAATATAAATTACAAAAGAAAACGGATTAAAAACTACATTTACACATACTGTGCCTAAAGTTAAATACATCATACAACTATTGAAATTATACGAACTTAAAATTAGATTCAGAACTATAAAACGAAATTATAATGGAATAAATAATACAAACCAAAATACGAATACAGCAAAAATTTAATATATGGTGTACGTTACCCTACACACCATATATCTTCTATATCTTCCAGTAGGGGTTTATATCCTTACTATAAACTTACCTATATATCTTTCCGTACTGTTGGGGGTAATTGGATGAGCTTTAAATATAAACAATTTTGCGAATGAATAACTTTATTTGACCGAACATTAGGTTAATGTGTATACTTGCAATGGTGACCCGTGAACCATTTACCGATTCTGTAACCTCTAACAAGCCTTACATAAGCGGAGACTTTAACGTGAAGTAAAGCGAGTTCAAGGACTTCAAGGTTCTACTTTGAATGGATTCTGTTTACATAAACACAAGTCTGATCCTCCACATTGTATTACACAATAGGTGTGGTTTGGACGTCCATTATTCCTCCACACCGGTTCTAGGCTTAAGCTAGTCCGCTCTTTATCTCTCTTTAAATTTCGTGCAACGTCCGAAATGACGCAATCGTTAAGTGGGAGATGCGAACGTTAATGCAGGATTATGTGTAATCACAGAGTAGGGGAACAATGAGATATTAAGAGCTTTCACGTTAATGTAAACGGTAACAAATTTCCTGGAACACGGAATTGGTTAACAGTAGCTAACGTTTCTTTAAAAAAAAAAACTGTATACATTTATTTCTTGTACTCGAATTTCGTAATTCATCACATCCAAAATATAAATATCGGAAAGGGAAAATAGGTTTTATCATTAGACTGTTAATTCTTTTCTTTAAATTAAGTTTTTCTTCAAAGTAAACCGGTTTTCCTTCTATTTCTACGTAGATATATCGTGTTCAAATTTTCAATCGTTAATCAAATACATTCTATTCATCCACTCGAGACCAAATATATTGTTTTAAAATTTATAATGAATGACACCTGATGTTAATATAGTTTTTCAATTATTAATTCATTATTTTTAATCTAAAAAAGTTCATATCTTTAGGTTAGATTCGAACTCTATGACTACATGTTTGAAATCCAGTACTCTGGCACTGAGGCAAATTCCCGATAGCTGGAAATGTTTTTCTTAGAAGAGCTGTATGAACTTTTTTTTGTCCCTGCCTGGTTGTCGTCGAAACCTCCATTGTACAACCGTCCCGTCCTCTTTTTTGACCTATCAGTGTTGTCATAATTTGTTGCCGTGGGTTACTTAGAAAAATTACAACCTTAAGGATAGGTTAATTTTATTAATTAATTTCGTTTTCTATTTTGTCACTTAATAGTGTGATTTTGTCATATGTATATACATATTTATATTAATTGTAATTATTTATTAAAAATTAACTAATAAAGTTAAGCTTTGTTGGCATAAAAAGGAATTCACATTATTTTTTTTATATATAGGCTATTACTTGTTCTATATCAGTAATAAATTATATAGAACTAAAAAAATGTTATGGTCCCTGTGTAGAATGTTAAAATAATTCGTGAACATGTTTACACGCAAGTCTACCTTAACAGTAGAAAATATTTGTTTAATTGATCTATAAATGTGTTACTAAAAAATATTATTTTACTTTTCCCCGTTATTATTTAGGTGATTTACTTTGGATCGTTGAAATTGTATTTTATTAAATGTGACCATAACACTATTTTGCATACAAAATTAGTTTTTTTATATCGTTAGTGGCGGTCATTTTAAAAGAACAAGATAAACTATTTGTAGAAATATCTCATTATATTTATTTGTTGTTTGGACCTTAACAAATCTGTACTGTATTTTATGTCTTGGCTCATGACTCTCTAGGTATAACGGGATGAGTTTAAGGCCACTAGGACTTTGTCCCGAGTCTGAGAATCCGGTCCTTACTTAAAGCCAACAGAGAGTGAATAAAGGTCCGATTGCACTACCTGTACCGATCTAGTCAGTCGGGGTATTGTAGGTACGGAATACTTGGCTATTCGGAAGGTTCTATTGGTCCAGAATAGTTCGAAATCATTGCGTTCCGGTGGCGGCCACCAGATCAGGCCTTATAGCGAGGTCGAAACACTCTCGCAGACTGGTATCACTGAACGCTGCACCAAGCCTGACGCTAGTCACCCAGACGAGTGTCACGACTATCAGAGTGGATTCATAATACTCCCAAAAATGAATCTATCTATTTCTTTAGGCCTTAGATATAAGAGCCGAAAGGCTAGGTCCTACAAGTCCAAACTCTTCTTATCTTCACCAACTTTCTTCCTTCTAACCTTTTTATACAAAATACACGATTAATGCCTTCGCTTATAACAAAAACAGACATTTTGACCTACATAAAATGTGACAATTTATTACTGAAGCAATTCCTACTGAAGAACTCAGCGAATAAAGTTTTAAAAAGATTATAGTGTACAGAGGCCTTAGGCTACGAAGGAAGTACATTATGGCAAGATATACTGTTACATTGAAGTCATTAGCAGCCAGTTAAGTGGATAACAATATGTGTCGTTCAAGTGTTGGGAAATATACAACTTTCCTTAAACGTGTATTGCTGTCGGAATATAATTACTGCACTGTTCCCCAGACATTAGTTGCTTTAAAACAAAATAAGGTCGGACACGATTTGATATGTTTTATTACATTAAAACAAACCCATTAAAATATAATTTTTACTATACATCACTTTAAGTATAGAACCATAGTTTCACTTTTTTGTAAACTTTATTATCCCGTTATAACATGAACAATTTTATAAATCAAATATATATTATATCTTTCAAAGTTTAATCATTTGTATTTTATATATAAATACACATTTTATATTTTGAACAATATAATATGCCAATACATTTTGAACAATTACGAACTGTATTTCAATAAATAAGAAAGCTGTTGGTCATGGAGTCATTTATTTTAAAAATGCAATGTTTCGACAACTAGTTCGTTGGCCAGGAACCAATAACACATTGATATTAAGTGCACGCACGAAATACTAGTAAAATCATTGCAGTGATTTAATTTTTTTCTTAACTCAATGAAACTTAGTCAAAAAATATAATGCAATAGCCCCCTAAAGTAGTGAGAGTTAAAATTAATTAAAAACAGTAATAACACTAAGAAAAAAACTTTATCTACACATAAAACACACGCAAAAATAACAAAATTAAACAAAACACAAATCCATGATACAAATTAGCACCAATAACATAACTAACTAATTCTTGGTTGAGTACAAATAGAAGAAGAGGACTTATTCTGCAGTGATTTATATTAACTTAGAAAAGAATGGTAAAAACATTAAAAATAATTTTGATAAGGTGTGTAATATGTATAAGCCATTGTTCTATAAGTTAAACACTTTCAAGAATTAATTAGTGTTTTAGTGGTGTTAATTTGTATGGTTGTTGTTCGTTTTGTTTTATTTTGTTATTTTTGTGGGTATTTTATAAGTAAATGTTGTCATCTTAGTTTTGTTAATGTTTTTATTTTTATTTTTCAGATGATTTTATGATTCTCACCACTTTGGTTATTGCATTAAACTTTCGACTAATTGTTATCTATTTTTATAAAGTTTTAAGGCTTGATAAGGGCAACAAACTAGTTGCCGAAACGTTGCATTATTTAAAAACATATTTTTTACTTGCTGTTCAACCGTTTTCTCATTTATTAAATACCTAATTCGAGTGCATGAATATACTTGATTTACAAACTATATTTGTCATGGAACTATACTGAAGAACCCTACAACAAACAATTAGCTCAACATTTATTACAATAATTTGCAGTTTTTAATCGCAAATGGATCATTTTTAATTGTATTCAAATTATTCACTAAGAAATTCATTTAATTGCGACGTAATATATATTTCCTGTTCGGTTACGGTAACTGAATAGAGAATTTATGCAAATTACATTTGAAAGTTATATTAATATTAACTATTAAAGGAGAAATAACCGTTGGATGAAATCATAAATTAAGTCAGTTCACTTTGTATAAACTCCATATTTTTTGCATTTTTTGTGAATTAACCTTCTTACCGAGCAAAATAAGTTTCACTTTCAAAGAATTTATTCTAGAGAATAAAGTCACCAAACATAAAAACGATTTAATAAAAGATATAAAATGGTTGATTCTTAATATTTCAAAAAGATAAAAGCACTTACAACTATACACTTAAAAGGTTTTTAACATAATTCGCCACTTTATTTATCGTTTAAGCGGTACTTCGGTATGATAAAACTTATAGAACTTCTTCTAATATAACTAGTATTTAATTTATATTTTGGTTGAGTCTTGGTTGTTATACTTCTGAGGATGGTTACTTGGTAGCCAAAATGTACATCAGGTTATGAAATGTAGTAAGATTTTTTATTATTCTTGAAACTATTAATATTTAATACCTAACCTAAAACAAACAAGCAAGCAATTTTAAATTAACCAACATGTTTTTTTTAGAAACCTGTTAAACAAACGTTTTTCATTTAATTACACGTGTGCTTACCAAACGTTTTTTTAAAGGCCTACCACGCAAGCTGATAGTTTAGGGTTTGGGGTTTTAAATTTTTGCACCACCATATTCTCTATAATATTATTTTATTTTATTTTACCCTAAACAGATTGATATTATGTTTGTAATTGAGAACAGGTTCATTTTGTTCATACTTCAATTCTAATATTGCAAAATTTCCACAGATTAATTAATTTTAAAATAATGTGAACACAAAATAGCTACTTGCTGTTTGTAAATACAGTATTTCTCTATACAAAGAATTACAATAACACAAAACCGCATCCCGTGTGACCACATTTCATGTATTCCTTATGTTGTGAAACATGAAAACCCGTCTTCAAGTTTATATTATATTGTTTTTTGTATACTATTTTATCACCCAACTATTGCAAACAATTTGAAGTGAATGAAGAAATGAATTTTAAGTGATTTCGTAATTTTAACGGTAGGTCTTTAAAGTTTAAATAAATTTAACTTTATTCAGTAGCTGTATTCACAACGTACAGTATGAATTGATAAAAAGAAACCATTTTTTACGGTTCATTAAATTCTTCACATCAGGTTTACAATATTTTATTTTGCAATGTTAAACAAACTGTTCTAGTGCAAATGTTGTTTTTTGTTATTTATGGAATATTTACTCCACTTGGAAAAACCAGTTCCTGCACATAAAACAACCTAAATTACGTTCTTACAAACATTTGTTTCTAGGATTAGACGCACACAAGATATTTTTTCACTATGATTTCTTGTCGTACTTTTAAACGAGGGACTTGAACGTTGGAGAAAGTCAATAATTCGACGGGATTATTTCTTACCATACAACCGTCAGCCACTCCATTAGTGAATGCAAGTACTTTATCCTTTCCTTGTGGAGGTGATTTATCACTAATGAATGACTCGCCTTTAGAAAATCTAGTTGTAGAAATCTGAGAATCTCAGTACAATGTATTAATAAACTCAAATATCTCTACCCTATTATTTTAAGACGCTACCTCCAAACATATGTTGCAACTATTACTATTGGCACTATTGTATTACTAAGATTAAGTAACATGATAGTACTGCCTGAAAAATATTAAGTACTTTTCTTTCCTGCAAATAAATGCTGATATAAAATTAGGTTTTTAAAATAAAAGGAATTGATGAAACTTATTGCATTTTATTTTTACAAAACATATTTTTATATTTCTTGCACAAAACTAGACATATGTACATTTTAAATTTAGAGACGAAAACAAGATTTTAGTTGTAGTTACAAAAAAGTGTGAAAGCGTGGATTAGCATGAAGGAAATATGCCTTGCGGTCTCGAGTTCCGCAATGAAAGACAGATTGCTACATTCACACTTCGCCGTAATTGGGCGGTTTTATAATCTTTTTACTAAAGTTTTCAGTTCTTTCATTAAGAAATGCAATTAGGTATGTATGGTATGTTGTGTCATTACTTGCCGAATTAAATAATGAAACAAATTTTTTGCAACGTCGACCACTTGATTGCAACAATTAAAACATGTTTTTGCGCGCGCGTGTCTGTATTTTGTATGTAGGCCTATTTGTGCAAATTTTTTTATTTATTTTACGCCGATCAATCTATCAATTTAAACCAATGCTTCCATACATTTTACAAAAAAATACATGTAGTATTTTAATGTTTATAATTATTATTATTAGAAAATTAATAATATGCTATATAATAACTAAGATTTTCTTGAAGTATTATTTTAGTTTATGGAAATTTCTTTTTAATATAGCCTGAATGTACGTATATTTTACTTTTAATAAACGCACAATAACATTGAGACTTCAGCATGTTGTATTCTATTAGCTTTAATTCAATTCACAATTTCTACTACAGTACACTTATAGGGAAAACATTAAAGTTTATATTTGTAACCATAGAACATTTTAATTATGTTATTTGTGAAAGAAAATCAATAATTATTTGCAAGAGGATTCCTATTTCCATTAAGAAAGTTTGCTTAGACATATACTATAGCATTCTGTCTGTCCTGAGTATATTGCTCAAGTTCTCATTACAAGCAATGCCCTCCATATCAAAGTATTCTTTACAAACGTACATACAAAAAGTAAATGTAAATTACTGCTCATCAACCCTTAAAAAAGAAACTTAATTTAAACACAGTTATAGATCATATTCTACAGGCTGGGATTTGGGGGGGGGGGCTGCGGGCCTCGGCTGAGGTCGAAGATGAGGGAGGGTTGAGGTATTCGCAGGTCATTTTCAAAAACATCGACCTTGGACCTCCGCTAACTCATAGGGTTAACTCGTTATTTTGTTACTTATTAATACTATTTAGTGTATATTATAAATAGCAACAAATGTAAATACGAGAGCGTGATAATAGGATTGCTTAAGGTGGGGAAGCATATGCCGCGATGTATGGCCCCGATGAGGGATGATGGCAGTGCTTGATGTTTTCTAGATGACGAATACACAATTTCTACCTAAGAACCAAGTTCCGGCTTATAAAATTTTACCTATACATCATATTTTATACAACGTACGTCGACGGAAACAGCATATCGACCTCTAATTCTAGAAATCTTATTTTCTATAAGACCAAATTGAGTAGTATTTAAAAATTATTTTTTTCTAACTGAACATCCGTTTACCAGACTTTTGGATACCCTACTTTAATATTTAGATTTTATTTTTACATTAAAACCTTTGTATTTATTAATAAAGCATTAAAGTCGCCAGATAAATTAATATCGTTTCATGTAATGATACGTGTTTAAATATTATTGCATTAACCATTTTAAAATATGTTGTTAATTTTCCTGCGTTTTTTGTTTGTTTTTGTTTTGGAAAATGCATGATATGCGTACGAAATACAGGCTTCTCTACTGGTTTTTATAATCAAGGAGCAAAGTCTCTTCAGAAAGCAGCAATGTGCACAACTCAAAGGTTACTTTTATCTTTCCGTAAGAAAACTACTGCGTTTTGTTTCCTAATACTGTCTTTAAATTCATCGCTGAGGGATTATAGGTTCAATATCCGCTTAAAATACTTCAACAATTAAAAACAAGGTAGTAAAAATGCACTATTAAAATAGGCTTCAGTATTTTAAGCAATAATGGAACAAACCTGTTCATTTTGCAAGAACCGTTTTATCTTTACAAAAAAAACCTTCAGAGACGTTTTTCTCTCCCCAAACCTGATATTAAGCTTTTACAAAACGATGATGTCTAAACTCTAGTAAATACATGTAGCCTTAAATACACCTCGTTTATTCGCTTATTTAATGTTATATCTTAATCAAAATATCCATCGCTATTATAATGAAACTTAATACATTAAATTGTTTCATTACATAGAACGTAACCACAAAAAATGATTAAACATCTTTGTGGTAATCGCTTTAAAAATATATTCCTTATATATTATTCGTTGTATTATAAGTTCGTTTACATTCGTCCTTTAGACTATTTGAGATTTTCCCTTACATTTCCTTTTGAACAACACCGCCTAAAATATTATTAAGAAATTTAATTTATTAATTAAAAGTATTACATATTTGGTTTTACCGGAAGTAAATTTAAGAGTTTTTAAAACTAAAAGTAAATAGCTAAATACGCAAAAATGAAGTAAATTTCATGATTCCATCAGTACTTTTCGTTTTTTGTATTTCGTCCTGAAGGATTGTACTGAATTATTTAGTCCCTGTGCTGTAATTTCCAAAGTGATGATAAGAAACCAGATTTATTTTGAGTTTCTTTAAAATATATTTGTTGTAGTTATAAACTGATCAACTGGCATACTACTATCGTATACAAAACCAGCGTACAAAACGTAAAAACTGAAGTATTGAAACCAATATATATATATTAAATATGGTGATATGTTTTCTTGTAATATAGTTAATAAATTAAAAACCTGAAGGTTAGATAATTATTTTCCTGAAGATGCTGGTACTGTTTTATCGGCGAAAAGCTTTAAAAGAATAATATATGCATTAAAAGTATTCTTGTTTTTGAAATGTTTTTATTTTATTAATTATATATATATATATATATATATATATATATATATATATATATATATATATATATATAAGGAAAGTGTGAACTAATAGAAAGAATGGAATAAAAACTGAATTTTCTCTTAAAACTGAAAAACTGCTTATTTATATTCTCTTACGTTACTAGAATACTTCAATCACTAAATAAATCTTAAATATGCCAATGTGTTATAAATTTACTACTTCTTTTATGATTTTTCTGTAAATCATTTATATCCTCTATAAACCTCAGAACTGGAAGGGAATTGCGAACGAGGTTGAATCCAGATAATCCAGTTCTTTGACTCACGTATGTTACGAAACGGACGTGTTACACATGAACTAACTTTACCAAAAAACAAAATGTCAAGGAGGCGAAGCCGGTTCTGTACGGGGAGTCACTTTCCAAAACCCACAGTTTTACGTCAGCAGCGATCGAGTTTTTCAAGTCGTTGAGACAACTTTCGTTGTTCGGAAACTTGAATTCGCAGTCGGCAAGGACGTGCATTCTGCGTTTAAGTTTTATTGAATTACTTTTTTATTCACGTTTTATTAAATTATTGTTGAAGGAATATTTAATGCTGAATAAGAAAACCTCTTGCTTCTAATTAATGTTTTATAGAAAATGTTTTGTTTTAAATAATGTTTCAATTCTGTTTCTCTTGTTACTCTGGAGTAGCATAAACATAGGCCTATTAAAATGAGGTTTTATAGTTTCATATTTAAAAACGTCATCCTTTATATCCTTTTGTTTCTGCAGTTCCGCTATGTAATACCATAGATAATCCAAGTGCAGTAATTTCCAAACTAATGATGAAAAACAAGATTTATTTTTAGTTTCTTTAAAGTATATTTCTTGTAGTTATAAACTGATCAACTGGCATTACTACCATCGCCTACGTAGTGTGGAAGGGTCTATAGAAGGGATGAGTAGGGTTAAGGTAGGGATACAAAACATCATGGTGGAGGGTACAGGGTAGGTCATGTTACCACTTGCAGAACTTAAAGCTCCCCTGCTCTCTATCGGTGTCAGAAATAATGCTAACATTTTAAATATAAGGAATGTTCATGATTCGTGTGACTCCTTTTGATTGAAATATTTCAAGACAAAAAATTTTATCTAATCATATCAAAGGACAACATGACTGCTTACTTTCTCTAGCCTTTATTTACAAAACGCAAAAACTGAAGTATTGAAACCAATGCAATGGGTCAGGACCTTCAGAGATTTGTAGATGTCCTTACGTGCAGTAAGTATTATGATTGGCAATAATATTCGACCCTGGAACTGCTCCTGGAGCAAACGTCCAACCAGTTTCAATGATTGTACATGTCATGGCCACGTCAGACAGTAAACTTATCGATAGGCAGTTCTTTAATAAATCAATTAAAAAATAAATTTGAAATTTTTTTTATAACTTTAAAATTGTGAAACGATATTTGTCAACCAATATAGGTGTAAAATTGTAATTTAAGAACCAATTTACTGAATAACCCTATATCATTTCATTGTCAACCATCTCTGAAATAAAACTGAAGTAACTTTCTCATTGAGAAGTTAGTTTGAAATCTCTTATAAAATTTACACCGAACTCCCATTTACTGAATATTATAACCCCTTACAAAATATTGTTATGGGCTCTTATTACCGAATGCTCATATCTCAATATCATTTCTTATTTTTAATCTGAATATTATAGATAATAATAAATCCCGTGTTTATAATTAATATTTACTGTATACATTATAGGTTATTCGGTGTATTTATGTATCGCGTACAATTATTTGCCTTTATAAAAGACTGTGTGTTATTGTTAGGAGTCACAAACACACGCTGTAAACCTTACAACTTAATAACTTGGAGAAACTGTGGTGTAATTTTTAATTATAAATAAATAAAAAAACTTAAACCACAAAGCCTTTTTAATGTCCTTATGCACATTTCGATTGCAAACCAATCATCTTCAGAGGAAATTACTAGATTCATAAGCAACAACATATAAGAGGAGTCTTATAGTAATTCCCTCTGAAGATGATTGCTTTACAATCGAGATGTACATCGAGACATAAATAAACGCTTTTTAGTGGTTTAGGAGATTTTTTTATTTATAACTTGCGATTATTTATATCCTAGTGACAATCAACAACCTAGTAACGAAGAAACATCTGCCCCCCCCCTTTTTATTTGAAAGCACGTCTACTTTAGATAAGCAACCCTGCCCAGAGGTAATTTTTTTATTGCGAGTACCAGGGGATCATTATGTCATTTCCTTTGGCTTATACACTTACATCTACCCTTCCTTTGAGCTTCTTCTTACAAAGATCTAACTCTAGACATCTCTTCATAGCTTCGACAGAGGATACGACAGAGTTCACGTGACCTTACGCACGTGATCTCACGGTTCTTCCTTTATCCCCTAATAGAGAGTTTTATGCACCTATCTTAATCCCACCTTTATTCATAACCTTCTCTTATTTGATGCTAAAAATAATCACAGAAGCCTTAAACCTACAAATAAAAAATCAAGTGACTGTAAAATGACACTAAAAGATATCGAAATTTTTATTTTTGTTTTAATTTACGAACATCTAAAATACAAATACTACATGATGCAACTTAATACTAAACTTTTACTTTCCAAACTTTTAGATTTCCTACAACTTTGTTCTAATACACCAAATTTAACTTGATGTAATCAGATAACTAAAAACATTTAATCGGCCGAGAAGTAAGGATAGGCTCCGGGATGCTTATACTGAAGAAATGGCGTAATGTATTTTGTTCAAGAGTCAGCTGGGACAAAACTCATTGGGGATTAACAACTTCAGTCTGGGAAGGCTTAGGAAAATTAAAATACACACTAGAGTGCGTTGCGAGTTTAACTTAAAATAAAGTCAGTGCGGAAGACGAGGTGCTGTCATTTCTCCCATAGCCTCACTAACAAAATATTTGCGAGATAATACACCTCCTTATACATAGCATAACGATGTCCTAGCCCCCAGGGTCCTTGCATGGTCTGTCAGGGGGTTTTCCTGGCAGGATATCTCTCTTGTCACGTTTTTTTCATCCAGCTCTTAGCGCGATACTTACCGTACTCTTTCATTTCACTCCCTGCCGATTCCCCATAAAACCTTATCATCTTGGCAAATGGGCAATCAATCCCGTTTCCTTCACTCGTGGTAGGGACACTAACCGCATGCGCAAGTGAGACGGAGGCAGGTCGCTAGAGGTTGACTGTCACGACGGCTGGGCGGCAAATGAAGGCCCAGACCCGGAGAAAAAAATAAATAAAGTCAGTGTATTGGTTCGAGACCCTTTTAGTTTCAGAATAAAAGTGTGATCTGTGCTAAGAGCTCGTAACGCGCTATGGAGCGGAAAGAATGTCGCTGACCGCGGCGCTCTCGTAGGTCTAAGAGCATTCAGGCTACGAATTAAGTTACGAGATCTAATTAGGAACGGATATTTGCAAAGTAAGAATGAATTGTGGATATTTTATAGTTTCCTCCTTTTTTTAACTAAAATTTCACTAGTCCCTAATTATTGACTACTTAATTGTGGATTTAGGAACTTTTCAGGATCTCGTCAAAAAAAAAACAAACCCGAACCTAAGTGAAACCTGGTGATCACATAAAAATTAACAACTTTTGGAAAAACACAGTTAAAATAACTTTACACAGAAACAAGGAACCATATTAAATCAAGGATTCCTTATAATTCAAACTACTGAGTTATTCTACCTTAAAATATAACTATATTTCAATTTAGTTAAAATGCATCCGGTTAGGTCAGGAAGAGTTGAAAAAAACAAAGTTTACTAAAACGAGATAAACAATTCTTTTTTAAATCAAAGATGCCATTGTTCGCAGATACAGCAATACAGCACTGCAAGCAAAACAGAGGTCGATTCACTGTCAACCTGTTATCTTACGTTACATGTATATATTTTAACGTAACCTTTTTTTAAAATATAATGTATTTCAATTTTGGAAACAAAGCATCCGGTTAGGTTGGGAACAATTAGGACCAAATAAAGTTGAATAAAACGTAATAACCCAATCTTTGGAAAATGAAAAATGACATCCATCGCAAATCCAGCAGTGCAGTACCGAAAGCAAAATTCACTGTCAACCTGTTAGCTTACGTTACGAAATATTATTTTTTGTTTCGCATCCTAGTCTTTTTATAAATGGATAATTAATATATTATAATCTACTATAGTATTCAGTTTTAAAAAGAAACATAGAGATTATAAATTTATGTACTTATGTTGTTAAATTCTTTCTGTCTTTTTTCCAAACTTTTAATTTTCGTAGCGTCAGCGCACATTTTTTCTATTTTTCCGTATTCTTGAAAATCTTCTACATCGCCACGTAAATTTTTTCTTTGCGAAAACAGTGACCTCAAAAGCAAAATTGTTTATATCTCATACGACTTTTTAATTTTATAATGTAGAATAATAACAATTGAATATTACGACTAACGCATACATTTTTTTAATATTGTTTCGAGTGTTTTCCCTGAGATTAAATTTTTTGTTTCAGATTGTAACTGAAAGATGTCTCCGAAATTAATTTCGTTGTTCGTTGCGTGTGTGGTGGTATTCGGCGTGCTGGACGCTTTGCCTCTGGACTCTGGGTCTTCGTCTGTCATGGAAAACCTAGAAACACAGGTACAATAGATATTATGCATTAATTCTATTTATTTCCTATTTTATTTACTTCTTATGCTATTTTATAAACTGAAAAGTTTTGTGTCTGAAATTGTGAGAATAGTGTTTAATAATTAATAAAAATTCATTTATGAAAACAAAAACTGTAATATGTGACAGCCATTGGTTGAAAATTATTTCAAATTTGTACAATTCTAAATATCTTAAATTCACTTGTGAAAATTGAGTTTCATAGTTAATTAATATAGAAGAACTATGAAAATGAAAACTGTAATATGTGAAACCCTATACTTGAAAATGATTTGAAATATATAAAATTCTAAATAAAAAAATATTGAAAATGAAATTTAATTAACTCTAGTATAATCGATTTTTTTTATTTCTTTAAAAAACCTTATCGAATATTAACAACAAAAAATGTTGTATTTGCTTAATCGGGTGAATTTCCTTCAAAGTTACTAATATTCAAAAAAATGTTCTCATTAATATTTATTATATGAATTATTTAAAATTTCATTGCAAAATAAAAAGTGTGAAACTACAAACGTGTTTGTCACTGCACCAAGGAACAATTAACTCCACTTTAACAAAACCCATTGTCAAGGTCTCTCACAAGTATTCCTTTCCACAACCTCAACAATCAGTCGGAAGTAATTGCTATTCTCACAACTGTGAGACAGTAACACTCAAGGTCAATGTAGCTAATACTACCGACCAGGAGACTTTGCTATAGCTACTTCACTAAGTCCACTTCAAATATCTATTTATTATAAATATATCTAATTTAAAGTTTCTTGTTGTAACTGTCTTGAATTCCCTGATTAACTATTAGTAACTTAGATATAGTATTCACTTAGATATATAATAATTACTTATGTATAATTTATTTAATATATCCTATATTAAATATATATTTTATATATTTTATAATCTAAAATAGATTAGCATTATCAATTTCATTTGTATTAAAATTAAATTATTTATTTGGATAAATTATAAATCAGTCTATTTATGATATTATTCTAAATATTGAAAAATTAACATATACATTATTTCCCTTGAGATAAATTTAATTGTTCGGAAATAATATTCTACTGTTCACTGTTAATTATAGCCCTATTGAAATATAGTTGTATATTTTTTAATATTTATATGGATATTTTTTTAAATTTCTTATTAAGGATACTTTGAGAACCACTATAACTTATTGGTTGCTATTATATCAATCAAGTAATTATGTTTGCCTGTATATTATCTTTTTCCATATAAAAATCTGTGTATGACTTAAAAAAATGTGTCCTTACAGGCTCTAGTTGTTTTAAATATATAAAACCTCTTCACTACAAAAATTAAATAAATGTTTTTTTTATGCTTAAGAGGTTTTATTTATTTAAAATAATAAAATACATTACAGTTGCGCCAAGTTTGTCATTAGGTTCTAGATTTCAAGAGTTCCCAAACGTTTTGTTACAACACCCCCTCTTTAAATTAAAGCCTCCCATGCCCTCTCCACATTTCACTATAAAAGAATAGTATGGGCATATAAAAAAGAGCATTTATGTGTGTGTGTGTGTGTGTGTGTGTGTGTGTGTGTGTGTGTGTGTGTGTGTGTGTGTGTGTGTGTGTGTGTGTGTGTGTGTGTGTGTGTGTGTGTGTGTGTGTGTGTGTATTGAAAACCATTTATTTATACATTCTTTCACAAGAAGCATGATGTAACATTTCAGCTTTTAATTTTCTAGATAAAGTTTAACTAATAAGAGAAAAATCTGTTAGTGAGAAGGTTGCATTTATTTCCCTCGCATGGCTGTATGACGTTGTATTTTAGTAAAGGCACAACGCAAGTCATTAGCAACATCTAGTTTTTTTCCTATATTTTGTTTTCATTGAAACAAGTGCTGAAAATGCTTTTTCACAGAAGTAGGTATATGAAAAAGGCAAGTATAATCGAAGTATGCCTACGATACTTTAGGACAGTTTTAAATGTTTTGTCCAAAATGAAGATTTTCCATTTTGTCAATATCATATTTGGCAGATAAATAATTTTTGCATTACTATCATTTAAATTTTCTAAACTTCATAGCTAATAAGGTTATCTGTGTAATATAAAATCTGAGGTGTAAATTTAGTTTTAATTTAATAAATTGTTGACTTAAATTATAGCTATATGAGAATCTATCTTATTATTTTCCAACTTGACTCGCGTCACCCTTGCCTTACATTCATGCCCTCCAAGGGGACGCGCCCCTCAGTTTGGAAACCCATGTAATCCAGATAGTTAAATTCTGTTAGAATTTCTTTCCAAATAATCAAATTATTCACTCTATGGGAGAAATTTGTCATTATAGCTGCTATTTGAAAGGAATTAGATACATTTGTTAGTTAAAGAAATATCCTTGAGACAATCAATGAGGCGAACTACTTTGAACAGATCTGCTTTACGTTCAAAATACTCCAAAAGTACGATATTGGGGTACAACTTATAGAAACGCCAGAGAGTTTAATGCGTATTACTGTATACGCAATTAGGAAGAGATACGCACTTGCTACGAATAAATTAGAAACATTTTCTTAAAACTTTAATTAAGTTTTTAATAAACTTTAAAAGCGTAAGATTTCTTTACGTCTCGATGCCCACACGATACAAGTAAGAGGTAACGAGACCAGAAGCCTGATAAATGTTAGGCGGCCTCTGTAATGAGATGCAAACACGAGTAGAATTTTGAACACGTTGTGGACGTAAATATTAACTAACAACTTGATGAAGGTCGACGTTAAAGAAAACGTTTTCAAGTAGAAAATATTTTAGGCGTTAATAAAACTTGTTTAATTAAAAGAGTTATTACATGCTTAAAATATACAGGCCAATTAGCAACAATGGCGAATTAAAGCCATAAATGTTTAGAGTGAGGTATAAACAAGATATATTATAGTTGTTTTCATCACTGCAAACCACCTTAAATAAACGCATTAGGCTGATAAATATTATACTCATAATACTAAACAACTCATTCTAATAATAGTAATTTTACTTTATTATTATACAAACAGTATATATATATATATATATATATATATATATATATATATATATATATATATATATATAACAAAATAGGTTATTCAAATACAAGAATATTATTTATTTATATTCAAAGCTTTTCATTGGTAAACAGTACCAACATCATCAGGGGTGAATAATACAATAATGCAAGATTGTATTATTATCTTGCATTATTGTATTATTCATTATTGTATTGTTCAAAATAAAAAATATTCTTGTTTTTGAATAAACTATGTTGTTTTAGATTATTAAACAAGAAAACATATTTTATATTTATATATATATATATATATATATATATATATATATATATATATATATATATATACAGAGTGCGACAGCATTACTTCCTTTTTTGAAAACTCAATAAAAACTATTGCATTTATCTGAAAATATTTATTTATTTTTTGATAATGTAGGTACATGTCTAAAGTTTTGTTTATAATATTGTTTTGAAGACCAAATCTGTTAGGTGACGTCCCTCATTCTCCATACATTGCGTAAACCGATTTCTGGCGTTTGTCATGACTCTTGTTAGCGTAGCAGGTTTTATGTTGGCAATTTCTTCTTGGATGTTGGTCTTCAAATCTTGTAGGGTTCTTGGATGGTTCACATAAACACGGGATTTCAAAAAAAACCCATAGAAAAAAATCACAAGGGGACAGATCGGGAGTGCGTGCCGGCCATTCCAAATCGCCTCTAATTGAGATAAGGCGCTCTGGAAAGTGTTCCCTTAAAACAGCCATCGATGCTCTTGAAGTGTGTGCTGTTGCACCGTCTTGTTAGAACCAAGTGTGCCCCAAATCCAACTCTTTTAACCCCTCTTGAACGAGACCACTAGCGCTCCGCTATGACATCAACTAACTGAATGGCGAGCATTTAAAAAAAGGAAGTTATGTTGCCGCACCCTGTATATATATATATATACATAATACATAATACATTTGTATATACATTCTATTATAAATTTATTCCATTATTAAGATGTCTTCAATGTAATTAGAACTGAAACTTTAGCTAGTAAACAAAATAATTAAAAGTATAAGTAAATGTATGCTATTCGTTAGAGATATGCTCAAAATTAAATACTACATAAAGCATTATTTTTTTAAAACAATGTAACATATCATAACGGAAACCTCTTAACCGCAAATTTTTTTATTTTACCCTTATGTACGTTTCAGTTACCAAGTAACCATCCTCAGAGGAATAACATACAAAGACTGAGTCTTTGTATGTTATCCCTCTGAGAATGGTTACTTGGTAACTGAAATATACATAAGAGTGAAATAAAGAAGGCTTGTGGTTAAGAGGTTTTTGTGTATTTATTATTAAATTCAACCGTAGTATATTCCTAATAAATAGTAATCATTTTAATAATCATATTCATATTTGTTTACAAAACCTTTCTGTTTCCTGGTTCAATAGTAATTCCAATAAGTGTGTTAAAACAAGAATTGTTTTCAAAACGAGATGTTGAATTGGTTTTTAAAGCAAATAACGTTAAATCAATCGTGTCGTTTGTTATTGTTATCTATTTCTGTCTCTGGCTTTTAAAAGTATAACACAATATATTTGGAATTCTTTTAGAATTTTTTTTTCGAAAGTCTTATTTATTATAATAATTTTAATCAATTACATTTTTAGTAAATTTACTTTTTCTCTGAAAAAACTAAACTGTATTAAAGAGTATACAGATAAGACATTTTCATCATTTGTAGTTATTACTCTGTGTGTGAATGACCGCGTGCATGCGGAAATACCAATGTAGATGCAACAGCTGCATTATCAAGACACTGCTTGACAATAATTTTTTCAATAACTACTAAATACAAATAAAATATCACCGAGATATGACGAGAGAACATTTTTGTTTTTGCACTTTTTTGATGACTTTATAGATTTTGTGAAAATCCCAAATGTTTTATTTTCATTTGAAAAATAATTTATAAATAATCTCTCATTATGAATTTACTTTTTTCTTCGTCTAAGCTGAAATCATATTTTACAATGAATGAATTTATTTAAAATAGTTTGAGGAAACGTTTTTAAGATGCCATATAGTTTTAACAATTTAATATCTATTTTAGTTAATTTCTTTCTGTTGTATTTATATTTATACATTTTTTAATTTAATAAATGTGTTGAGGATTTTTTACGATTGTTTAGTTTATGACGTAATAATGTTTTATAGGGGATTTAAACTCTACGTTCATATTAAATAATTTGTACTAACGAGCAGGAAATGAGTTCTCAGAGACTTTACATGTATGTGTCATGCAATATTATAATTGCATTACATTGATAGAGGTTACGTTACGCAACCAACAGAGCGGTCAGTGTGACGTCATGAACCTTTCCCCGCACTTTCTCCGCCACTTTCATCGGTACTGTACATGGAGAAAACCTCGCACTAATGGCATCACTTACACTTAATTTGCAGTTTGCACAAACAAAATTATCTCTTCATTTTTAAGAAATATGTGGTCCACTTAAACTGCTGAAAGTAGCCATAAATTTTCCGCTTATTAAAGCTACCAGAATGAAATCAGCGCAACCGGCCTGTTGGACGTTGCCGAATTCTCTGCCCAGCACGTTGCAGCAGAATTGTACAATATACATGGCCGAAGCCAGGCTTTACAAGTACTGTTATACCTTATTAACAACTTTATTAATTAGCAATTCATTAAATATTCTGTTATTAAATTTTAAAACAATTTTAAATAACTGCGTTCATGTTTTTTTGTATTTTGAGCTTCATTGATTATATTGTGTTATATAATATATTCTATCATATTATTTTATAAAAAATAATATCAATAATAATACTAGCAGTATACCCGTCCTTCGTACGGGGTTTACTTATATTTGTATTACGCTTATTGCATTCCGGAATACAAAACAGTGATGAAATAAATAAACTCTAGGTTTGATATACTGATAATATCAAACTATAGGCTTAGCGATTATTGTCTTAAAAAACAAAGTGTAAGTAAAGCATCTGCTAGTAATAAAACATTTGTGAAGTATAACTAACCGAAAAAGATGAGACACAAAAAACATTTACTATCCCCACTTTAAATGTGTTTCAAAGTAACTTTTACAGGTTATTAGAAAGACAATTACTATCAGATAAGCCAAGTATTCAATGAAGTTTAGATAATTGAGTTAAGGGAGTTTTCAGGGCAAATGAGACGGTGCCAGACATGCAATTTTTTTAATAAACCTAGGCCTATCTGTTAACCAGGAAGCATTAGAATGTCCATGTAAAATTTCAGCCTAATGAGTTCAGTAGTTTTTACGGGAATGAGTACACACACACACACACACACACACACACACACACACACACACACCAGTGGATTTTCATGTAATACTACAGATATTAAATATATTATGTTATATATTAATATTATATGTAATATATTATATGTATATATATATATGTGTGTGTGTGTGTGTGTGTGTGTGTGTGTGTGTGTGTGTGTGTGTGTGTGTGTGTGTGTGTGTGTGTGTGTGTGTGTGTGTGTGTGTGTGTGTGTGTGTGTGTGTGTGTGTGTGTGTGTGTGTGTGTGTGTGTGTGTGTGTGTGTGTGTATGCGCGCGCGTTGGTATGGTATACAATAGTATGCAATATTATAGTCTACAAAGGTGTATTATAAAAGCAATTTTAACAATTATCCATTAATATTTTTTTAAAGAAGATATTTCACAAACATTTATATCTTGATATACTTTTTACGCTTCTGGAAAAGTTAAAATTTTTAAAAATCTGGATTCTAAATATCCAAAAACATAAATATTTGTTGACATTTATTTTTCAACACGAACATAATCACATTGCGCAAAAACGTATAAAACTGTAAATATGAATGTTTGGTTGTAAAATACAACAATTGTATACTACATTAACTAATTATGACTTATTTCATAAATTTCCAACAAAACATCCACTTGTGATAGGTTTGGTTATACAAATATATTATTTGTTAAACACTAACATCTAATCCAGTAATTGGTTACCTTACAACACAAAAACTAGTTTTTTGTTTCCTTTATAACCAAACCCATCCAGACTGAATAGGCCTACTTTGTAGCTATATTATAAATCACCTACGAAGTAAATTTATTTCACAAATCATAAATAAATAAATCGTTAAGAAATTACTTAATGATTGTTTTACTAAAATGATGTAGTACTCCAACGCCAATAATTATAGCTTATGGTTTGCAACATTTAAATTTTCATTTTTCTTGATTAGAAATATTCGTTTTTAGTACTATACGTAAAAACAAAGTCGAAATTAGTCCAATCATTGTCAAATATAACCTGAAAACATTAGGAAAAATTATTTTGAAAAACATCATCTTATATTGATTGAATCGGTCGAAGGATAGGTTAAAATAATTCTATGGTGATATTTGACAACTGTTAATAAATTAGAATTCGTATGAAATATGTCTTAATAAAATACGTAATCTTATACTTGATATTACACGCACATTATATAAAGTTCATCATTAAATAATTTATCGAAACAAAACCAGAAGAATTACAGACAAAATTATTACAGGTTTGTTCATTTCTTCATAAAGGTTTTGTAAAATTTGCATCAAAAACAATTTACTGTATCAATCAACAAGAAATTCATTAGCTTCATGATTGGCAGGTAATTCATTGGCATAGTCCGAAAATTAAATAATACACTCTTCAGATGTTTTGATAAATGGTTTTAAAGTGACGTTCCTAATGACCCTAAATCAATTTAGCCGTGTATAAATATTGTTCCAATAGTGTCAGGTATTTATATCTATATATTTGCCTCAAATATATTTATTTATATGTTATTGCCAAAGACATGTTTGCTGTTAATTTCATTTAGGAACATATAATTTTTATTGTTTATCATTGTTTTATTATCAATGTATTATTACACTGATTTGTACTAACTTTTGAGTCTGTAATAGAAATGTTATCATTTTTTTACTATTTCCGATAACGCTAAATTTTTGTTAAAGTACGATATATATCTATATACAAAATTTAATTTTCTACAGAAAGTTAAATCTAACAAACTTTGTAAGCACAAACTTTATATCCATTGTAGGGTAAATACTTATATTTTTGTAGAAAACTATAACATCTTTAAAAGAAAATATATATAACATGTTTTTTTTTTAATTTGTATCATTTTTACTTTATTAAGAAATGTTTATGGAAATGTTTTTAGCTGAGTAGATACCCTATTACATTTAAATTTTTCATTTTCATAAAAAATTAACCTCTGAACACTTTCTAACTAATTGAATATGACTACAATTGTTTTATGTTTTATTTTCTAAAGTTTCAAAATAAACTCGGGTAAAGATTAAACCTTTTAATTCTTATAAAGAACTGAAACACAAAATCTTTAGTATAAAGTCGTTTATATACAGGAGAAATTTTTAAAATTTAAGAAATTCAAATAGGTTTTATTATCTTTATCAATATTTAAACTACATAAATAAGTATATAGTAAAAATATATTTTAGCTGTCCAATTATCTACGTCTATATTTATATCTACATGATTTAGATTAGATTACGTATAAGTGTGCTATAAATATTTTATAACGCTTGAACGTTCATGTTGCTATAAATTATGTTAACGTTTTTTGTATTGTTTTGAATCATTTTTCATTATATTTGGTAAAAGCCTTTTAAAATTTTATATAGAAGACATTAATGTCAAACATTAATAAAAAAAAGTTATTTTATTTACTTTATTCTTACATCATGGCTACTTATTCTAACAAATAGACGGGCCCTCTACTACAGATAGGCGGCCATGTTCACACAAGCGATATTTGTGTCCTACCCTGAGTAAAAATTGGTTGTCTTTACCTTATCTTATTCCAATCCCCTTTTCTTACACTGTGGTAAAGGATATAACCTCTTTATGTTAGTTTACTTCATGGATACAGGGCTGCATGTGTAGGCACAAAGTTTTTCCTAGATCCCAGTCCAGCGATTTATCTAACGTTTAACTACATCTCAATAAACAATCTTTTCGTATCCTTTATGGGGGTCAAACGACAAACCTTCTGTACGCCATTTGAATACTATTAACAAGGTAAAAGATTTTTTTAAACTATTTTTCTTACATTTTTACTACATTACGTAAACTTTGGAACTATAAAGACCGTTTACTGAGTATCTGAATACAATAAAAGTAAACAGAGAATAATAACACAGTAAAAACATTTTCATAAAACCAATAGAATGCAGCGCTGGGATATGGGTAAAAAACAAATAAATTGTTGGTAATTTGCCGTGTGAAAAGCTGCGAGATTTCACATTGTGCATTGTCACGATAACCAACAACATGAGGAAGTGGTCGCAATGCAACAAGTAAGCAAACGACACTGCTTTGGTGGTACAATTGCTTTACGATGTATTTTTTATAGAAATGATCAAGTATTGTTCTTTTAAACTATTAGCTTTCGGGAGGAAGTAGAAAATGAAACACTCTTATGTGACGTAACCACTCTAAATTTTTTTGGAGTTGCTGACTATTATCCATTAATCTAAAAAAATGAATTTGAAACAAAGCAAGTTTCTGCATCCTCTTATGTAACTTATAATAAATACAAACTTAATACTTATATATATATATATATATATATATTACAAACTTTACTCATAATAAATACTCAGGATATATTTCACTGAAAAAACTCGTGGATAAAACTTATTGGAATACAAAATAATAATATATTTATTGATTTAATGCCAATTTACTCACTAAATAAGGCATAGAATTTGGATTTGAAGTATATATATTTATATTTATTGGTCGGGGTATGTGTGAGTGTGTGTGTGTTTGTGTGTGTGTGTGTGTGTGTGTGTGTATGTGTGTGAGTGTGTGTGTGCGTATGTGTGTGTGTGTGTGTGTGTGTGTGTGTGTGTGTGTGTGTGTGTGTGTGTGTGTGTGTGTGTGTGTGTGTGTGTGTGTGAGTGTGTGTGTGTGTGTGTGTGTGTGTGTGTATGTGTGTGAGTGTGTGTGTGCGTATGTGTGTGTGTGTGTGTGTGTGTGTGTGTGTGTGTGTGTGTGTGTGTGTGTGTGTGTGTGTGTGTGTCTGTGTGTGTGTCTGTGTGTATGTGTGTGTGTATGAGTGTGTGTGTGTGTGTGTGTGTGTGTGTGTGTGTGTGTGTGTGTGTGTGTGTGTGTGTGTGTGTGTGTGTGTGTGTGTGTGTGTGTGTGTGTGTGTGTGTGTGTGTGTGTGTGTGTGTGTGTGTGTGTGTGTGTGTGTGTGTGTGTGTGTGTGTGTGTGTGTGTGTGTGTGTGTGAACATTTAAGTGGTAAGTAATAATACGATTTGATTTAAGTTTAATCTGTCAATTAATTATTTAGAATGAAAATTTATATTTGATAATGGTAATTTCTAAACGTCTTTAAATATTCGACTATTACAATTACTTATTTTTTTAAACCTTTAACTAATTTTTGTGTTAGTTATACATTCAAAGTTTAAAGAGATCTTGTAAAGGATTATATTTTTATAATAATAGGCTACCTAACTATAAAACACAAATACGTCACAAAACACACACATACACACACACACAAAGAGAGAGAACTGCACACATACACTCACAAATGTATATAGGCGATAGTTCTCTTCCCATAACGTTTATTCTATAACTAATGTATTTTAAAAGTAAGAACACATATTTTTAAACAATAATGTTAAGGTTTCTGCTAGTGAACATTATCAATTTAACTGAAAAATTTAGGGCTCATTATATTTACAACGTATTCCTCCATTCTTCAATATAATTAGGCTTACACGAGTATAATCTTTTATTTCTTTTTGTACTGTAGTTTAAGTAAAAATCATATTAATTTATATATATATATATAAACTAGGCTTTAACTCTTGTTTTGTAAAATCAAAAATATATTAGAATATTGAAGAATAAGGCTTATTAGTTATTTTAACTAGGTATTTAACTAAATTCTATTTCTAATATGTTTTAGAAGAAAATGGTTTGATTTAATAATCCATTTACAATAGTTGTACCTAAATTTACGCAACGCACTCCCACCACTAAGCAACTATGAAGTAGCTAATTCGCAATGTACTACCGTATAAGTCATTAGCATTAATGTAAATTAGAACAAAGTAGTGCCAATGCCGTTTATATTTCATGCCATATTTCATCATACATTAGTATAAAAAACCTAATCACTACTGGCCAAGGCAGTCAGCTGTTAACTTAATCACTATCCAGTGACCTATAAACAAGCACCTTCAGAGTCAGGCATCTCGGTAGTTAAAATGAGATCCAAACGGTTAATGTCATTTACACTTTATTGCTTGTTCTTGATAAAAGTTACAACATATTAATTTTTTAGATTTTCATTAAAAACTCAATTCCCGTTATAAATTGACAATAATTATAAACGGTTTTACTTTAAGGCCAGTTTCTATTTCAGTTTATGGCAGTATTTAAATAATTATTATTTTTATATTGAAAAGTTATTTATAATTAACATTTCTAATCACCTTATGATTAGCGTAAACATTTTTAAAACTATTCTTTGAGCTTAACTTGTAAGCTTAGGTTAATCGTATAAAAGACATACACAAAACTCACAAATCAATCATTTATTTACTTCTATGACATAGTCGATATCATCAGTGAGTGTTGTGACTTCAAACTCTAACTTACAACTCACATTTTAAGTTATAATTTTTAATTTGTAAGTTAGAGTTTGTAGCAGCAACAATCACTGGTGATGATGACTTTGTCGTTGAAACACGTCTGAGTTGATAAATGATTAATTTGTGAGTTTCGCGTACGTCTTCTATTTGTATGTAGATATTTTTGTTTACTTGACAGAATATTTTAATCGATTTAAAAATCGATTTATCATAATTAAAAACGATTTTATTAAAGTTAATTGGAATAAATTTTAATATAATTAATGAGTTATTCTTGTAATAAACACCTTTGAAGATCATTCCTTTGCAATCAAAATATTTATAAAATATCAAGATCACAGTGGTACAATATATTACAATACAAATATTGGAAACAACCCCAATACTTAAAAAATAATTGATAATACAAGTTACCTAAGATTAAACACTCATGTACATTTCGATGACCATGTCGTCATCATCAGGGGATCATATTACAAAATTACAATCTAGAAAACATAAAGCTACTAACTAGAATGATCAATTATTTACTGGTTGTTTTTAAATGCGGAACATTAATTGTGTTGCTTGAAAGATATTATAGTAAACAAATTTTTAGTTTATGAAGAGAATTCTAGTTTGGAATCCAATTAAAGAAATATATTTTTAAATGAATCAACGTTTTTTTAATTTTACTATCTAATTGCTTTCAATTAAAAAATATTTAAAAACGTCCTTGTTTTAGAAAGCATTTTTTAAATTTTCAACGGCTTTCTAGCTTGGAAAAACTCTTTGTTTATTTATTAAAAATATTTTTTCTTGGTTTTTGTTAATTAATAAGAGTGCATATTTACAAATATTTTTTTCGATACCAGAATTCTATCAATAAAATTCAATTATTAAATATTTTTATCAAACACCTTGTTATAGCTTGGTAAATATATTCGTGTATTTACGTTGTATACCTACCGGAACCTAAAAGTAAATTAGTTATTGTTAGGAAAACCCAGTGTTACCAGATAATCGTTGACAAATTAAGACGAATCTATTAACGATTGTAACCTTTATAGCTGTGTAATTTCAATCTCTCTTGGGCTACATACATTTTAATGAAATATGGAAAAATTACAGTTTACAAAGCTTTGGCTTTTAAAAATTATTTTTGTTTTTTCTTCTTCGGCGCCACCAACACCTTCTTTTACGTACTAATTTGACTATACCAATATTAACTCTATACCTGTATTAAAAATTCTAGACATTACAAAACACTAGGCTATATTAGCCTAAATTAACACAGTGCATGTAAAACATGTAATTTAAAATGCTGTAACTCATTAAGCTGCTATTATTTTCACAATAGAAATAACAAGCTACCATTTTTTTTAAATACGACCGTTGCAATAAAAAAATAACCATTTTTGAAAAATATGCAATAATAAATAAGTAATATATAAAAATAAATTTTAGATCATTCCTAATTAAATCAACAAAGAAAGTTTTATTTTAGTTTCTTTTTATTTTATAATTACAAATATTATAAATATGTATATACATATGACAGAATAACAATATTAAGCGGCAAAATAGAAATAAAATTTCTTTGCAATTTTCCATTTTCCTTTCTATGTATAGTGTTGGACTATTATTTTTGTTTGTTACTATTTATACGCTTTCTATTATTTCGTCGCTTACATTGTGTTGTTTCTTTTCGCTTTCCTACCGCACTGTCCGTTTGTGAAGCAAAGTTCTGTACTGTTGATTCAGTTTGTATATTTTATTTTTTTCATTCATTTATAATTCTTGACCATTTTTT
>JBAIZL010000006.1:3192500-3205000 GCA_036971475.1 Prosapia bicincta | reverse complement strand
AGAAAAGCTTTTAATGTGGCGATAGGTGAGTGTTTTATTAGAATATTTGGGAAATCGACATAAATAACGAGAAAAGCTTTTAATGTGGCGATAGGTGAGTGTTTTATTAGAATATTTGGGAAATCGACATAAATAACGAGAAAAGCTTTTAATGTGGCGATAGGTGAGTGTTTTATTAGAATATTTGGGAAATCGACATAAATAACGAGAAAAGCTTTTAATGTGGCGATAGGTGAGTGTTTTATTAGAATATTTGGGAAATCGACATAAATAACGAGAAAAGCTTTTAATGTGGCGATAGGTGAGTGTTTTATTAGAATATTTGGGAAATCGACATAAATAACGAGAAAAGCTTTTAATGTGGCGATAGGTGAGTGTTTTATTAGAATATTTGTGAAATCGACATAAATAACGAGAAAAGCTTTTAACGTGGCGATAGGTGAGTGTTTTATTAGAATATTTGGGAAATCGACATAAATAACGAGAAAAGCTTTTAATGTGGCGATAGGTGAGTGTTTTATTAGAATATTTGTGAAATCGACATAAATAACGAGAAAAGCTTTTAACGTGGCGATAGGTGAGTGTTTTATTAGAATATTTGGGAAATCGACATAAATAACGAGAAAAGCTTTTAATGTGGCGATAGGTGAGTGTTTTATTAGAATATTTGGGAAATCGACATAAATAACGAGAAAAGCTTTTAATGTGGCGATAGGTGAGTGTTTTATTAGAATATTTGGGAAATCGACATAAATAACGAGAAAAGCTTTTAATGTGGCGATAGGTGAGTGTTTTATTAGAATATTTGGGAAATCGACATAAATAACGAGAAAAGCTTTTAATGTGGCGATAGGTGAGTGTTTTATTAGAATATTTGGGAAATCGACATAAATAACGAGAAAAGCTTTTAACGTGGCGATAGGTGAGTGTTTTATTAGAATATTTGGGAAATCGACATAAATAACGAGAAAAGCTTTTAATGTGGCGATAGGTGAGTGTTTTATTAGAATATTTGGGAAATCGACATAAATAACGAGAAAAGCTTTTAATGTGGCGATAGGTGAGTGTTTTATTAGAATATTTGGGAAATCGACATAAATAACGAGAAAAGCTTTTAATGTGGCGATAGGTGAGTGTTTTATTAGAATATTTGGGAAATCGACATAAATAACGAGAAAAGCTTTTAATGTGGCGATAGGTGAGTGTTTTATTAGAATATTTGTGAAATCGACATAAATAACGAGAAAAGCTTTTAACGTGGCGATAGGTGAGTGTTTTATTAGAATATTTGGGAAATCGACATAAATAACGAGAAAAGCTTTTAATGTGGCGATAGGTGAGTGTTTTATTAGAATATTTGGGAAATCGACATAAATAACGAGAAAAGCTTTTAATGTGGCGATAGGTGAGTGTTTTATTAGAATATTTGGGAAATCGACATAAATAACGAGAAAAGCTTTTAATGTGGCGATAGGTGAGTGTTTTATTAGAATATTTGGGAAATCGACATAAATAACGAGAAAAGCTTTTAATGTGGCGATAGGTGAGTGTTTTATTAGAATATTTGGGAAATCGACATAAATAACGAGAAAAGCTTTTAATGTGGCGATAGGTGAGTGTTTTATTAGAATATTTGGGAAATCGACATAAATAACGAGAAAAGCTTTTAATGTGGCGATAGGTGAGTGTTTTATTAGAATATTTGGGAAATCGACATAAATAACGAGAAAAGCTTTTAATGTGGCGATAGGTGAGTGTTTTATTAGAATATTTGGGAAATCGACATAAATAACGAGAAAAGCTTTTAATGTGGCGATAGGTGAGTGTTTTATTAGAATATTTGGGAAATCGACATAAATAACGAGAAAAGCTTTTAATGTGGCGATAGGTGAGTGTTTTATTAGAATATTTGGGAAATCGACATAAATAACGAGAAAAGCTTTTAATGTGGCGATAGGTGAGTGTTTTATTAGAATATTTGGGAAATCGACATAAATAACGAGAAAAGCTTTTAATGTGGCGATAGGTGAGTGTTTTATTAGAATATTTGGGAAATCGACATAAATAACGAGAAAAGCTTTTAATGTGGCGATAGGTGATTGTTTTATTAGAATATTTGGGAAATCGACATAAATAACGAGAAAAGCTTTTAATGTGGCGATAGGTGAGTGTTTTATTAGAATATTTGGGAAATCGACATAAATAACGAGAAAAGCTTTTAATGTGGCGATAGGTGAGTGTTTTATTAGAATATTTAGGAAATCGACATAAATAACGAGAAAAGCTTTTAATGTGGCGATAGGTGAGTGTTTTATTAGAATATTTGGGAAATCGACATAAATAACGAGAAAAGCTTTTAATGTGGCGATAGGTGAGTGTTTTATTAGAATATTTGGGAAATCGACATAAATAACGAGAAAAGCTTTTAATGTGGCGATAGGTGAGTGTTTTATTAGAATATTTGGGAAATCGACATAAATAACGAGAAAAGCTTTTAATGTGGCGATAGGTGAGTGTTTTATTAGAATATTTGGGAAATCGACATAAATAACGAGAAAAGCTTTTAATGTGGCGATAGGTGAGTGTTTTATTAGAATATTTGGGAAATCGACATAAATAACGAGAAAAGCTTTTAATGTGGCGATAGGTGAGTGTTTTATTAGAATATTTGGGAAATCGACATAAATAACGAGAAAAGCTTTTAATGTGGCGATAGGTGAGTGTTTTATTAGAATATTTGGGAAATCGACATAAATAACGAGAAAAGCTTTTAATGTGGCGATAGGTGAGTGTTTTATTAGAATATTTGGGAAATCGACATAAATAACGAGAAAAGCTTTTAACGTGGCGATAGGTGAGTGTTTTATTAGAATATTTGGGAAATCGACATAAATAACGAGAAAAGCTTTTAACGTGGCGATAGGTGAGTGTTTTATTAGAATATTTGGGAAATCGACATAAATAACGAGAAAAGCTTTTAATGTGGCGATAGGTGAGTGTTTTATTAGAATATTTGGGAAATCGACATAAATAACGAGAAAAGCTTTTAATGTGGCGATAGGTGAGTGTTTTATTAGAATATTTGGGAAATCGACATAAATAACGAGAAAAGCTTTTAATGTGGCGATAGGTGAGTGTTTTATTAGAATATTTGGGAAATCGACATAAATAACGAGAAAAGCTTTTAATGTGGCGATAGGTGAGTGTTTTATTAGAATATTTGGGAAATCGACATAAATAACGAGAAAAGCTTTTAATGTGGCGATAGGTGAGTGTTTTATTAGAATATTTGGGAAATCGACATAAATAACGAGAAAAGCTTTTAATGTGGCGATAGGTGAGTGTTTTATTAGAATATTTGGGAAATCGACATAAATAACGAGAAAAGCTTTTAATGTGGCGATAGGTGAGTGTTTTATTAGAATATTTGGGAAATCGACATAAATAACGAGAAAAGCTTTTAATGTGGCGATAGGTGAGTGTTTTATTAGAATATTTGGGAAATCGACATAAATAACGAGAAAAGCTTTTAATGTGGCGATAGGTGAGTGTTTTATTAGAATATTTGGGAAATCGACATAAATAACGAGAAAAGCTTTTAATGTGGCGATAGGTGAGTGTTTTATTAGAATATTTGGGAAATCGACATAAATAACGAGAAAAGCTTTTAATGTGGCGATAGGTGAGTGTTTTATTAGAATATTTAGGAAATCGACATAAATAACGAGAAAAGCTTTTAATGTGGCGATAGGTGAGTGTTTTATTAGAATATTTGGGAAATCGACATAAATAACGAGAAAAGCTTTTAATGTGGCGATAGGTGAGTGTTTTATTAGAATATTTGGGAAATCGACATAAATAACGAGAAAAGCTTTTAATGTGGCGATAGGTGAGTGTTTTATTAGAATATTTGGGAAATCGACATAAATAACGAGAAAAGGTTTTAACGTGGCGATAGGTGAGTGTTTTATTAGAATATTTGGGAAATCGACATAAATAACGAGAAAAGCTTTTAACGTGGCGATAGGTGAGTGTTTTATTAGAATATTTGGGAAATCGACATAAATAACGAGAAAAGCTTTTAATGTGGCGATAGGTGAGTGTTTTATTAGAATATTTGGGAAATCGACATAAATAACGAGAAAAGCTTTTAATGTGGCGATAGGTGAGTGTTTTATTAGAATATTTGGGAAATCGACATAAATAACGAGAAAAGCTTTTAATGTGGCGATAGGTGAGTGTTTTATTAGAATATTTGGGAAATCGACATAAATAACGAGAAAAGCTTTTAATGTGGCGATAGGTGAGTGTTTTATTAGAATATTTGTGAAATCGACATAAATAACGAGAAAAGCTTTTAACGTGGCGATAGGTGAGTGTTTTATTAGAATATTTGGGAAATCGACATAAATAACGAGAAAAGCTTTTAACGTGGCGATAGGTGAGTGTTTTATTAGAATATTTGGGAAATCGACATAAATAACGAGAAAAGCTTTTAATGTGGCGATAGGTGAGTGTTTTATTAGAATATTTGGGAAATCGACATAAATAACGAGAAAAGCTTTTAATGTGGCGATAGGTGAGTGTTTTATTAGAATATTTGGGAAATCGACATAAATAACGAGAAAAGCTTTTAATGTGGCGATAGGTGAGTGTTTTATTAGAATATTTGGGAAATCGACATAAATAACGAGAAAAGCTTTTAATGTGGCGATAGGTGAGTGTTTTATTAGAATATTTGGGAAATCGACATAAATAACGAGAAAAGCTTTTAATGTGGCGATAGGTGAGTGTTTTATTAGAATATTTGGGAAATCGACATAAATAACGAGAAAAGCTTTTAATGTGGCGATAGGTGAGTGTTTTATTAGAATATTTGGGAAATCGACATAAATAACGAGAAAAGCTTTTAATGTGGCGATAGGTGAGTGTTTTATTAGAATATTTGGGAAATCGACATAAATAACGAGAAAAGCTTTTAATGTGGCGATAGGTGAGTGTTTTATTAGAATATTTGGGAAATCGACATAAATAACGAGAAAAGCTTTTAATGTGGCGATAGGTGAGTGTTTTATTAGAATATTTGGGAAATCGACATAAATAACGAGAAAAGCTTTTAATGTGGCGATAGGTGAGTGTTTTATTAGAATATTTGGGAAATCGACATAAATAACGAGAAAAGCTTTTAATGTGGCGATAGGTGATTGTTTTATTAGAATATTTGGGAAATCGACATAAATAACGAGAAAAGCTTTTAATGTGGCGATAGGTGAGTGTTTTATTAGAATATTTGGGAAATCGACATAAATAACGAGAAAAGCTTTTAATGTGGCGATAGGTGAGTGTTTTATTAGAATATTTAGGAAATCGACATAAATAACGAGAAAAGCTTTTAATGTGGCGATAGGTGAGTGTTTTATTAGAATATTTGGGAAATCGACATAAATAACGAGAAAAGCTTTTAATGTGGCGATAGGTGAGTGTTTTATTAGAATATTTGGGAAATCGACATAAATAACGAGAAAAGCTTTTAATGTGGCGATAGGTGAGTGTTTTATTAGAATATTTGGGAAATCGACATAAATAACGAGAAAAGCTTTTAATGTGGCGATAGGTGAGTGTTTTATTAGAATATTTGGGAAATCGACATAAATAACGAGAAAAGCTTTTAATGTGGCGATAGGTGAGTGTTTTATTAGAATATTTGGGAAATCGACATAAATAACGAGAAAAGCTTTTAATGTGGCGATAGGTGAGTGTTTTATTAGAATATTTGGGAAATCGACATAAATAACGAGAAAAGCTTTTAATGTGGCGATAGGTGAGTGTTTTATTAGAATATTTGGGAAATCGACATAAATAACGAGAAAAGCTTTTAATGTGGCGATAGGTGAGTGTTTTATTAGAATATTTGGGAAATCGACATAAATAACGAGAAAAGCTTTTAATGTGGCGATAGGTGAGTGTTTTATTAGAATATTTGGGAAATCGACATAAATAACGAGAAAAGCTTTTAATGTGGCGATAGGTGAGTGTTTTATTAGAATATTTGTGAAATCGACATAAATAACGAGAAAAGCTTTTAACGTGGCGATAGGTGAGTGTTTTATTAGAATATTTGGGAAATCGACATAAATAACGAGAAAAGCTTTTAACGTGGCGATAGGTGAGTGTTTTATTAGAATATTTGGGAAATCGACATAAATAACGAGAAAAGCTTTTAATGTGGCGATAGGTGAGTGTTTTATTAGAATATTTGGGAAATCGACATAAATAACGAGAAAAGCTTTTAATGTGGCGATAGGTGAGTGTTTTATTAGAATATTTGGGAAATCGACATAAATAACGAGAAAAGCTTTTAATGTGGCGATAGGTGAGTGTTTTATTAGAATATTTGGGAAATCGACATAAATAACGAGAAAAGCTTTTAATGTGGCGATAGGTGAGTGTTTTATTAGAATATTTGGGAAATCGACATAAATAACGAGAAAAGCTTTTAATGTGGCGATAGGTGAGTGTTTTATTAGAATATTTGGGAAATCGACATAAATAACGAGAAAAGCTTTTAATGTGGCGATAGGTGAGTGTTTTATTAGAATATTTGGGAAATCGACATAAATAACGAGAAAAGCTTTTAATGTGGCGATAGGTGAGTGTTTTATTAGAATATTTGGGAAATCGACATAAATAACGAGAAAAGCTTTTAATGTGGCGATAGGTGAGTGTTTTATTAGAATATTTGGGAAATCGACATAAATAACGAGAAAAGCTTTTAATGTGGCGATAGGTGAGTGTTTTATTAGAATATTTGGGAAATCGACATAAATAACGAGAAAAGCTTTTAATGTGGCGATAGGTGAGTGTTTTATTAGAATATTTGGGAAATCGACATAAATAACGAGAAAAGCTTTTAATGTGGCGATAGGTGAGTGTTTTATTAGAATATTTAGGAAATCGACATAAATAACGAGAAAAGCTTTTAATGTGGCGATAGGTGAGTGTTTTATTAGAATATTTGGGAAATCGACATAAATAACGAGAAAAGCTTTTAATGTGGCGATAGGTGAGTGTTTTATTAGAATATTTGGGAAATCGACATAAATAACGAGAAAAGCTTTTAATGTGGCGATAGGTGAGTGTTTTATTAGAATATTTGGGAAATCGACATAAATAACGAGAAAAGCTATTAACGTGGCGATAGGTGAGTGTTTTATTAGAATATTTGGGAAATCGACATAAATAACGAGAAAAGCTTTTAACGTGGCGATAGGTGAGTGTTTTATTAGAATATTTGGGAAATCGACATAAATAACGAGAAAAGCTTTTAATGTGGCGATAGGTGAGTGTTTTATTAGAATATTTGGGAAATCGACATAAATAACGAGAAAAGCTTTTAATGTGGCGATAGGTGAGTGTTTTATTAGAATATTTGGGAAATCGACATAAATAACGAGAAAAGCTTTTAATGTGGCGATAGGTGAGTGTTTTATTAGAATATTTGGGAAATCGACATAAATAACGAGAAAAGCTTTTAATGTGGCGATAGGTGAGTGTTTTATTAGAATATTTGTGAAATCGACATAAATAACGAGAAAAGCTTTTAACGTGGCGATAGGTGAGTGTTTTATTAGAATATTTGGGAAATCGACATAAATAACGAGAAAAGCTTTTAACGTGGCGATAGGTGAGTGTTTTATTAGAATATTTGGGAAATCGACATAAATAACGAGAAAAGCTTTTAATGTGGCGATAGGTGAGTGTTTTATTAGAATATTTGGGAAATCGACATAAATAACGAGAAAAGCTTTTAATGTGGCGATAGGTGAGTGTTTTATTAGAATATTTGGGAAATCGACATAAATAACGAGAAAAGCTTTTAATGTGGCGATAGGTGAGTGTTTTATTAGAATATTTGGGAAATCGACATAAATAACGAGAAAAGCTTTTAATGTGGCGATAGGTGAGTGTTTTATTAGAATATTTGGGAAATCGACATAAATAACGAGAAAAGCTTTTAATGTGGCGATAGGTGAGTGTTTTATTAGAATATTTGGGAAATCGACATAAATAACGAGAAAAGCTTTTAATGTGGCGATAGGTGAGTGTTTTATTAGAATATTTGGGAAATCGACATAAATAACGAGAAAAGCTTTTAATGTGGCGATAGGTGAGTGTTTTATTAGAATATTTGGGAAATCGACATAAATAACGAGAAAAGCTTTTAATGTGGCGATAGGTGAGTGTTTTATTAGAATATTTGGGAAATCGACATAATTAACGAGAAAAGCTTTTAATGTGGCGATAGGTGAGTGTTTTATTAGAATATTTGGGAAATCGACATAAATAACGAGAAAAGCTTTTAATGTGGCGATAGGTGAGTGTTTTATTAGAATATTTGGGAAATCGACATAAATAACGAGAAAAGCTTTTAATGTGGCGATAGGTGAGTGTTTTATTAGAATATTTGGGAAATCGACATAAATAACGAGAAAAGCTTTTAATGTGGCGATAGGTGAGTGTTTTATTAGAATATTTGGGAAATCGACATAAATAACGAGAAAAGCTTTTAATGTGGCGATAGGTGAGTGTTTTATTAGAATATTTGGGAAATCGACATAAATAACGAGAAAAGCTTTTAATGTGGCGATAGGTGAGTGTTTTATTAGAATATTTGGGAAATCGACATAAATAACGAGAAAAGCTTTTAATGTGGCGATAGGTGAGTGTTTTATTAGAATATTTGGGAAATCGACATAAATAACGAGAAAAGCTTTTAATGTGGCGATAGGTGAGTGTTTTATTAGAATATTTGGGAAATCGACATAAATAACGAGAAAAGCTTTTAATGTGGCGATAGGTGAGTGTTTTATTAGAATATTTGGGAAATCGACATAAATAACGAGAAAAGCTTTTAATGTGGCGATAGGTGAGTGTTTTATTAGAATATTTGGGAAATCGACATAAATAACGAGAAAAGCTTTTAATGTGGCGATAGGTGAGTGTTTTATTAGAATATTTGGGAAATCGACATAAATAACGAGAAAAGCTTTTAATGTGGCGATAGGTGAGTGTTTTATTAGAATATTTGGGAAATCGACATAAATAACGAGAAAAGCTTTTAATGTGGCGATAGGTGAGTGTTTTATTAGAATATTTGTGAAATCGACATAAATAACGAGAAAAGCTTTTAACGTGGCGATAGGTGAGTGTTTTATTAGAATATTTGGGAAATCGACATAAATAACGAGAAAAGCTTTTAATGTGGCGATAGGTGAGTGTTTTATTAGAATATTTGGGAAATCGACATAAATAACGAGAAAAGCTTTTAATGTGGCGATAGGTGAGTGTTTTATTAGAATATTTGTGAAATCGACATAAATAACGAGAAAAGCTTTTAACGTGGCGATAGGTGAGTGTTTTATTAGAATATTTGGGAAATCGACATAAATAACGAGAAAAGCTTTTAATGTGGCGATAGGTGAGTGTTTTATTAGAATATTTGTGAAATCGACATAAATAACGAGAAAAGCTTTTAACGTGGCGATAGGTGAGTGTTTTATTAGAATATTTGGGAAATCGACATAAATAACGAGAAAAGCTTTTAATGTGGCGATAGGTGAGTGTTTTATTAGAATATTTAGGAAATCGACATAAATAACGAGAAAAGCTTTTAATGTGGCGATAGGTGAGTGTTTTATTAGAATATTTGTGAAATCGACATAAATAACGAGAAAAGCTTTTAACGTGGCGATAGGTGAGTGTTTTATTAGAATATTTGGGAAATCGACATAAATAACGAGAAAAGCTTTTAATGTGGCGATAGGTGAGTGTTTTTTGAATTTTTACATGTTTTTCCACTTATATGTTTACTTTCTGGAGAACAGCCATTTAGTTAACTTTCAAGTTGTTTCATTAAAAACAATATCGTTATGAAATTATTGAAATCATTCAGCAATATAAATGGCATAATTTAAAATACATGGAGAAACAGATTCATTTGAATGTTTGTGCTTCCTTGCAAAAAGCAAGAACATAAACAAATTCAACACTCGTTGTTTGTAGCATTACTCGCACTGAGTTTGAACTTGAACACTAACAAACAAAATCACTTTCCCCAGATCTGTTTATAGACAACTTGAGAGCGGCCTTGCGGAGTAGAAAGCGCTCGCGTCTTCCTAAGGCGGCTCCGTAACTCGACCCGCAGTAAAGTGCCAACTCTGTCCCTGCGGCTATTTTTTGCATTTCGTTTCCTTTTAACAATTATTTATTGTATACCTGTTTTAGATTTACCTTTTCAATTAACAAGGAATATAAACCAAATTTTTTTCAAGTTAATTCTTAGATGTTTCAACAAAGAACATTTTCATTTTAGATACATTTTATTAAATAATTACAATTAATGTAAATAAAGTTGCATAACATATACATTAAAACAGCTGACCTACCACATAACCTATAACATAATATCAGCTATTTTATGAAATCATGTTATCGTTTGTGGTAAGCCAAATGGGAAGAAATAAGTATATAGCATAGCTTTCGCCTCTTGTGGAAAGTTAATTAATGAGTTATTAGTTGAAAAAACTCTATTAACTTTCAACTGTAGTGTCATCCACTACAAGTTTAAAATAAATGTATTTCAAACCTTGAGTGGATGAATAAAAAGCGTTATATATATATATATATATATATATATATATATAAATATATATATATATATATGATGAAAATGATGATGTTGAATAGTTATTACCTGGAGTACATCCGTTCATTCTGCAGTGCATAAAATCGCAGTTCTGACGTTTCGATAGACTCTCATCTAGCACTGACGAGGTGATCCTCGCAACAGTTAAAGACTCGCTCTTCAATTCAATATTCCCAACTTTTATATATATATATATATATATATATATATATATATATATATATATATATATATATATATATATATATATATATATATATATATATATATGATTAATAATTATTATCTGGAGTACATCCGTTCATTCTGCAGTGCATAAAATCGCCATTCCGACGTTTCGCTAGAATCTCATCTAGCAATGACGAGGTGATCCTGACTCGCTCTTCAATTCAATATTCGCTCCTTGTATATATAAATATATATATATATATATATATATATATATATATATATATATATATATATATATATATAAGGAGAGTGTGAATTAAAAAAAGGAATTGGAAAAATAGATTTTCTTCCGGCCATAATTTGTTTACTTAGTTTCCCAGTTCGGATCGGTGACCAATCCAGACCTATCAGTTTTGTAGTATCACGGAAACCAAGCAACAGTTTTCGAGCCTGACGCTAGCTACCCGACTCAAAAGTCACGAGTTTGAGATTGGGTGGAGGGAGGAAAAAGTGTTTCAGTCGCTTCAGTTTGGAGGGTTTAAATCTTCGCGGTATTCTGGTGGATCTAGAGGGCGAGGGATAAAGGGATGAGATCTCAGTTGTCTATCGTCCTGTTTTCTCCTTTCCTTTACAATATTCATCTCTCGAGTCTCCCTTACTCACCAATGTAAAACCATTGCCTATCTGAGGGAATGATTATGTCGCTTGCGTATTATTACATAGGGAATTAATTTGTTTTATCTTAACATCACTTTAAATCCCCATTCTGCTTCCTACAGAGAAAGGTAAAGACGGTCTATTTCGTACACGTTACTCTGCAGACGTAACTCTATGACACCACCGCCCCCCTATTTTCCATACCATGGAATTACATGGTATCAAATCATACTATTCACAATATTTTCCTACCCTTTTTATCAGAAGATATTCGTACCGACTGAAATCAAAGTGCCTTCATTTTCAGGAACTATCGGAGTTGTTTAGCACAGTTAACAGCTAAACTAATTTCTAGTTTTTACAATGATTTTCTTCAGCGAACGTATATTTAATCAATCCGTGTACAGTTTAAACCCACTATGTACAGGTGGCCTTAAAATGAGGGTATATTTATTTCTTGATTGTGTTTATTGTTGGAAGATTTTATAAGGAATATATATATATATATATATATATATATATATATATATATATATATATATATAATATATATATATATATATATATATATATATATATATATATATAGTATTTTATTCAATATATTTTATTTATTTGTTAATACTATTCACAACATAATTATTCTCGAAATCTTGTTGCTGTTCATGACGAGCTCGTTGTAAATTACAAATTACACTTTTGCTATTACTTGCGACCAGACATTTGTTAACTAAAAGTTCTTAATTGTCAACTTACACTTGGAGGAAATGTTTTCATCTTACGAAGAAGACGAAGAAGTCGTAAGACGAAAACGTTTCCTCCAAATGTAAGTTAACAATTAACAACTTTTAGTTAACAAATGTCTGGTCGCAAGTAATAGCAAAAGTGTAATTTATAATTATTCTATCATGTATAAGTTTTTTTATGCTTGTCTCTCCTTCAATCTTTTCTAACAATAATTCTTTCC
>JBAIZL010000006.1:3087500-3185000 GCA_036971475.1 Prosapia bicincta | reverse complement strand
AGGCTAGGACTTTGTCAATATAAAAACTTCCCCTCAGTTCCCCACTCTGTAATTCATACGTTTATTAAATTTAAAACTATAAATCTCAAAGCAAGAACGACTAAAGCTTGTAAATTTAAGGTAATGTTTTATATTTGTTTGTCGGTGTAAGAAAGACAATCACTTGTCTAGTTGCCTAAAGGTCTCTGGTTACATCCCGCATGGCTAAAAACTATATTTAGGTACATATATATATATATATATATATATATATATATATATATATATATATATATATATATATATTACTATGTGAAACATCACTGGGATGTATGCGTATTGAGTCACTTATGCGCAAGCCCCCGATGAAAGGTCTATATTGACTTCAGGTCATCAACAAACTCTTTGCTTCCGGAACACTTTTTATCGCTACTAAAATATTAGCTGAACTATTTTATACAGAAAATGAATTCAAATTTTAGTTATTAGCTTAATTTTGATTTTTTTTTTTTTTTTTTTTTTTTTTTTTTTTTTTTTTTTTTTAAATTTCTAAGCGTGTAGTGTGATACATCTGTGTAACTGATAAACATGCCAGCTGGTCATATACTACTGTGTACCGTGTCACTGTGGAAACTCCCGCTCGTTTCCCTACTCTCTGCTCCCTGTGGGAATCGAATTTTCAAAGTGATTATTATGTACATTTTCAGTCCTCAAGTATATTCATCCTAAATATATAACTTTCTAGAATCGTGAAGCCTAGGAATGTAGTGGTACATCATAAACTCAGTTAAATTAGTTCCAAGATCATCTAAACTTGATTGAGCACTCGAGCATATGTAATCAATATATTTATCAATCATTTCAAAACCACAATTAATTACAAGAAATATAATAAATTAGTAACTAAATATCAAGTTAGGGTCTAATCTAACTACACCCTTAAGTACATTATTAAATGCATCATAACAACTTCACGCTGCAATAACATAGCGAGTACACTTTGCATAATTAACTTTGTAATATGGTTGTTGTGTGATTATAATTCCATTCAATGTGGTTTCTATTTCGTCGTCTATTATAGTAAATGAATACAATGGCAATGGCGAACTAGGCTAATGAAAGCCAATGCTTTTATTGTTTACCTTTTGCATAAGTAACTTTTTAATCTAATTTTTATATAGCTATCATTTTATTATAATTACATTTACTGTTGTTTATGGTTTCATAGCCCATTATTTTAATTGAGGATGACAACAAAAGTAGGTCAATGTCCTTAATGCTTTAAACAGCTTAAGAATTATTGAGTTGGTATTTATTTTTCTCAACTGTAGATTAACTTTAATAATAATAAATAAAATTTTAAGGTACATTCATTTTAAAAATACGAAAATATATTCTCCTTGAGAATACGTACTCTCTTGTAGGGGTGGTTCAATCATTTTGGAAAATTCCTGTCCTTATTAAATAATTCCTGAAAATAAAATGTGTTTGTTTTTACTTTCTTTAGATAAAACTTAGTACGTTAATGTGTTCGGGACATTAATTTTCAATGAATCAAAAACATTGAAAAGGTGGTCAATTTTTAAAGTAACTAGTTTGATATTATCTAATATTAATTAATTAATATCTATACTTGGTTATGACGTAAATTATAAAAAAATAATTATTTAGAGTAATAGTCCGAAATCGATTAATTATAATTCTTTAAATCTATTGTTTAAACTAGTTTCACAAAATATTTTAAACTAATGTACTATAAAGAAACTATTTTTGTATGCAATTTAAATTCCTCCTCAAAACATTGGTTTTAGGGAAAATATTTTAAAAAAACATTCCCAATATAGAAGCCGTATTGTTTCAAAAGTCTTTTATAATATTCTCTTTGCGCAATAAACCAAGATAACTCCCTGTTTCGGAGAATGGTGAATGTTAAAAAATATTAACAACTATCGTCTTTCAATAACACGTTGAATTAATATCTTACTGTATTTAGTTATAGTTTAATCATAAGATTCACTTTGGTCTAACATTACAAGCTGAAAAACTTGTTAAAGTCATTTACTCTAACTACTTTAAATTTGTATCAATACCTAAAGCTTTTATAAACAATTTTAGGAAATCGTTTTCTCTTTGGAAAGTTAATTCAATCGAATTCAATACTACTAAATCTACTAATAGTCTTTAACAAACATTTTTTGACATTGTTATGTTTATATAACCTATAATTTTACTGCTAGGGCTAAAGACACTTGGGTTTAAAAATAGATATTGGCTTCCAGTGAACCTGCTAATCACGCTAACTGTGTTAACGAAATGTACATAAATATTGTGTAACTGTTTTATTTTCGGATTAAGAGTCTATAAATGGTAAATTATAGATTACGTTAATGTGGTCTAAATCACTTATTATTTTTATAATGTAATGCATAAGTTGAAATTTTAAATTCGATGGGTCTTGTTACTGGTCATCGTTCGTCATTTAAAGTCAAAGAAATAACTTGCAAAGCGTTTAATTCTAAATACGAGTACATACTGAAAACCAGGAAATGTTTGATAAAAGGTAAATTGTTTTATTTACTGAAAATTTTAATACACTCAACTTCCCTTCTGTTAGGAATATTTGTAAACATTTAAGTACTTTTTTCTGAGTTTTCTAACATTAAAATATTTTACTCTGTTGTACTCTAAATAGTACTCCAAAGTTGAGTATTGCTTAAAGTTTTAAGATTGGGTTAATCCGAAACGCAGATATAAAAACAAATATTTTTAATATTAAGAAAAATGTAAAAAATGTATGATTTATTTACACAATAAAGCTTTCATTTTAAAATGGGTAATTTTTTTTTTAATATCGTTTTAGTACACGCAATCTGTAACATTTAAATTTTGTATACGATATTCAACGGATTCAGGTTTTTGACAATCGGTTACACAAATCGGTTACTTAAAATAGTATAACTTTATTCAATTTAATATTTTTAGGAAACGTACTAATAATTTTAATGTTAATATAGTTTGGCATCTGTTGTGTAGTGGTCTTAATGTGACGAAAGTTAACTCATCTTTAAATTTCAGGAAAATGCATTCGCAGTCAAACCCAGTAATGAAGGAAAGGAATTGGTAAGAGACAAGAGGACGATCGGCTTTCTTAGACAATTGTTTCCAGGATTATCTCAGGTAATGACGTCATAAAAATAGGGTTATAAAAGTAATAGAAGCCAATTAAGTAAAAGAAATAAAAAATAATTATATAATTCAGTATGATTCTTATTTAATTAATGGATTGATATTATTTATTTAACATTTAATACATATATATATATATATATATATATATATATATATATATATATAAATATATATATATATATATATATATATATATATTTATATATATATATATATATATATATATATATATATATGTATGTATTTTTTCATTTTATCATTAGTAAAAACAAAAGTGACTTCAATGGAGGTTGTAAATGTTCGACAAAATATTTTGTTCTCAACGCAACATTGCTATGTAATATATTGTAACTTAATCCAGCCTGTGAGGATATATAAAGGAACTAGTACTTTTAATAATTAATTCATCTATTATTTTAATATTTATAAAATCGAAATATATATATTTTTTTTGTTCATTTCATTACGAATTTTGTTCAAATGAAAATTTGATTCTTTACTTATAAAAAGGTTGCTAGGCCAGTACAATCTGCTCCAACTGTAACCTCAATGGATGAATTGTATAGTAGGCAAACTTGCAAATATCCCTTCCATGACAAACTACGCTTTATACAAACTTCAAGAGAAGGTTTCGTAAGGCACCGGGTCACCTAAGCTGTTCTTTCACTCTGAATCTACCGCTAACACACACACAAAGTGCTGTCACTAAGTACATGTACCTTAGGTAACATATTATAGATCAGTGACTAACAAAAAAACTTTTTTGGCCTTGGTTCATATTCGAGATGTCGAGAGGTGACAGAAGGAACTAAGCTTTTAACAGACCGGAAGGCCTATCCACCTATAACAAGATGTACTCTAAAACTTGGTTTTCTGCAAATGTCCTATTATTTTAGGCTCATTTCTTTCACAAAGATAAACGCTTTAAAAATTATCATTATTTCAGAAATTAGTAAATTGCTATTTGACTCTTAGTTTATTGTTTACCTTCGTAAATTAGTACAATTGAGTACAATTTAAGTTTCGAAAAATGGAGTTATTCCGAAACGTGCCAATAGAGGAAAATATTGTAATTTTAAGGAAGAAAAATGTATTCAAATATATAAGGCTTGGTAAGCTGTAATATATAGTATTACGTTTTTCTTACCTACCTGAGAAAGCAATTATTTTAAGACGACTTGTCTTGCATAAACGTTTTACCATGTTTTAATTAATTTATTAACGGCCTTAATTCTTAGTGGCTGCTTGGAGCACCTTGTTAGTCTCAACGCCTAATATTTTAATAAACTGCGTAAAACAGAAATAATTATCCAACTTATTTTTAAAGTCCAAAGTACTAGACTGTCTTATCTTTATATAATACAAAATTAATTGAACAATACATGTTTCATATAAGCAAAAAGAAATTAAATGGTAGAAATCAAACGTTGAAAATACAATTTGCAATAAATACATATTCTAACTGTATCTAATCACGTCCTTGCTGTAGGAAGTTTACTAGATTTTCTCGTTTAACGTGTTTTCTTAATAAGAAATTTAATTCGCTTTATTACAACTGTTGATCCAGAACGCGATAACCAACGGCCATTGCGGCTTTCACAACCTTTATTGGCAGGACGCCCTAGTCCTACATTAACAAGGACAATGGCTTATCGAAATAGAATTAGAGCTTTCATGACACACTAGAAGTTCTGTCTTCCCCGAGACGCTGGCAAATGCCAACGCTAATCATACTGCCAATTTGCTGTCAGTCTGATAACAGTAATTTGAAATGACACGGCGTAACCAAAGGACACGTCTCCTCAATGGAAGACATGTTGCATTTAATGACAGTATGATGTAATTAATTACACTTAACTTTATAGTGGTGACACTATAAATATTTATAATATTTTAAATAACAAACTAAATAACCACAAAATAACTTTATTTATTAACTTTATGTACATTTCGGTTACCAGGTAACCATCTTCAGAAGTACTGAACAAAATTAATTTAATTTGAACGTAACATGTATAGCAAACAATAAATTTATAACCTCAATATTTTTTGCTATATATGTTACGTTTAAATTAAATTAACTTTGTTTCAGTACTTCTGAAAATGGTTACCTGGCAACCGAAATGTACATCAAGTGAATAAATAAAGTTATTTTGTGGTTATTGGGTTTGTTATTTAAAATATTATAACATAGACCACAGTTGCTCAAGAAATCATTATATTAAATTTATAGGTAAGATTTATTCAATTATTACTTATTTTTTGACGATTTGTTTAATATCTTTTAAATATTACCTCCCTGTTTTGTTTGTATAAACAAAATAATATTATAAATTGTTTATAATTGTTAAAAAAAAGTTGTTTGAAGTGAAAACGTCGATAGCGACGCCTACAAAAACTTATTGAATGGACAAAAACATACAATTTCGAGTCAGTATAATTTCCGTCAGATTATGATTCAATAGTTAATTAAATTATAACATATGATTTTATGCAACGCGTGTTTTTCTGTACTAGGTTATATTGTAGAACAGATGTTTTACAACTAGGTTGTCACGTTATTTATTGAACATTGTTAAGGAAAAGGTTAAGGAAAACAATATTACTATTAAATAGTTTTGATCAGTTAATAAATATATTAATTATTTCAATTTTGATAAATCTCAACATGAATAATTTAACATAACTATAGTAATACCTTTTGTATTTTTTATCCAATTATTCAAATGAAAATATTCTTAGGTGCGTCTGATAAAAATATTTAGGTAATTTCTCATTACGCAAAATTAAACGTTTTTCTCAGTCTAAAATATCTGTAGAAGTGGTTATCCCTTCCGTCGCCAATACAATTCCCCCCCCCCGAGTCCCAAAATCTTATTTTTTTAAAATTTCATCGCTATTTATAGAGGTTATTTGTAATTTTTATTTTCTATAATCGCCCCAAAAAACTTTTTAATTTATAAAAAACTTTAAGTAGTTAACACTATTATTATTTGATTCTATATTTACTTGAGCTAATAGTTTCTCACTTAATAAGCTTAGACATATATTAGTAGGTTACACTTGCCTATAGTAGCACTTACTTTTTTCATTATTAAAGCCAATGGGAAACACCTCCCATTAAGAATCTTAAGTGCTACTATAGGTAAGTGTAACGTACCGATTTACTTTCAAGCTATTTTAATTTATACTCTTATATATATATATATATATATATATATATATATATATATATATATATATATATATATATATATATCTTACATTTTCTTGTTTAATAATTTAAAACAACATAGGTTATTCAAATACAAGCATATTTATTAATTTATATCCAAAGCTTTTCGTTGGTAAACAGTACCAACATCATCAGGAAACATTCCTGATGATGTTGGTACTGTTTACCAACGAAAAGCTTTGGATATAAATTAATAAATATTCTTGTATTTGAATAACCTATGTTGTTTTAAAATATATATATATATATATATATATATATATATATATATATATATATATATACTGTTATACTCTTACATACTCTTTATACTCTTATATTATATATAACGCGCAAATGGTGGTTTTATAATTGTACTTTTTTTATTAAATATAAACATTTACATAAGAATAAATTAAAATTAAATATAATAAATTTACAAAGCTCTTTCACGACTAGCCAGGGTCATCAACCTCTGGTTCATGCAGCCTCAATGAGCTGCTAATTATAAATAAATTTAGTGTCAAGTTGTACATTGTTGTATTATATTACACTGTTGTCAAATTTATCAATGCTGCTTTGATTTTACATTGTTTGGATATCAGCAGTAACAATTGAAAGAGTATTTGTTGATTTGCTGGCAATGTAGAATGAAGCTATCATTGATAAACTTGATAACAGTGTAATATAACACAACATAATCCAACTCAACGCCAAAATTATTTATTGTTAATAAGTCATTGAAATTGTATGTAACTAAATAATACCAGTTATTTAATTTATTTATGTAAACTAATTTTTTTTTGTTTATGAAACCGTTTATATTTAATACATGATATAATATTATAAAATAAATTTGAAAATCAATTTTTATCCTTACCAACGCCATTACGTTTCGTCTAAAGAAAACAGCACTACTGTAGTGGTGTTCCTTGTTCGTGGTCCCGAGTTAAAAGCTTCCAAGAAAGTAACTTATGGGTTAGTTGTACGTCTCTTTGTATCGCTTTTCCGGACAGTCCGCTTTAAGGAAACTACGCGGGCCATTTTCTGTCATATGCCAAAGCTGTTCACAACAGAATAAATAGAGACGAAAATATTTTACAAACTGCTTCGAAAGTCTCTGAGATAAATGCTATCTAAGCTACTTAAACTTACAAAAACACGTATACTTATATTGTATGAAGTATTTGGATTTCCTGATTTATTCCTCAAAGTAGCGTCTATTTACTCCAAGTTATTTACTTTAGTCCGCGGAAGTTCATACACTTTTTGCCTTGATCGTAAACTTAACAAACACCGAATGAAATTACTTTGTTATTAGTTCACGTGACGAATTGCTTAGTCATGGCGAACGTTCACTCGGTATGGACGTAGTTTTGTCCCAGCCCAAGGATATATCGTTAAATGTCAAGCTACTTGTTTCAATAAAACATTCCTTAATGTGACACTTTTCCATCTAGATATTACCCAAAATAATGACATTTACCCACGAATCACAAACGAATATATTTTAAATGTATAAGATATCTAATTATGTGAACTCGAAATGTATGTTATAGCAACTTATTTAACAACCTTTTTTATAAAATTTACAAGAAACATTCATAATCAAGAAGGAGAATTTTGCTTAGTCTATAGCTATAAGGTTTCCTTGATACTTAAATCACTTATTATGAAATCACTAAATTATATGTTTGATTTTTAATACTAAAAAACCTAAATATTGACGATGATGTTGATGATGCCGATGACGATGACGATGATGACGATAATGACGAAGACGATGGTGACGATGAAAATGACGATGGTGATATTATTATTGTTATTATTTTAAATTTTTATTATTAATTTTCATTAAGAAAACATAATTATTATTAGGCATTTAGTAGCCTACTCATTAGATATAAAAATTGTCTCAATTTTATTTTTTCTAATATTAATAAAGTTTTGGGTATTTGTTAATTTTTAAAAAATAAATCTCCCTTAGGTAATTACAATTTAACATTATATCGATATGTGAATACTTAACTTACAGAAGCACTTGCAGTTTTTCTAAACGAGGACGTCAGTTTCGGGAGATTTGTCCAATTTTCAAATTAAAGAGTAAGTGTTGAGTTTAGTTATATTGGTTGTTAAAGAACTCCTAATTTGAGTGAGACACACTAATCGGCGGTTCCCATTTAAACAAAATGTAAGTGCTACTATAAGCGAGTGTTGACTTACCGATCTATGTTAAAATGTATACGTGAAACCTAAAAGCTCGAGAAGGTAGAAGCAAATAATAATATATAATTTTTCTTTTACTTGTAATTTCAAGCACTATTAGTGAATGACCTTCAACAAGGATATCTCTAACGGTAAATATTAAAAGAGTTCACTCAAAATATCACTACATACTAGTTTATTAATAGATACACACTAGTTTCGACGTCGATGTCTCCTTTATCAGTGATTGGCTACTAATTGAGTAGTATTTGTATGTTATCCCTCTGAGGATGGTTACTTTGTAACTGAAATGTACATTAGGGTAAATTAAAGAAAGTTTGTGGTTAAGAGGTTTTTGTGTATTTATTATTAAATTCAACCACAGTATATTCCTAATAAATAGTAATTGAGTAGTATATTACGTGAATAGTAGCCAATCACTATTAAGGCCACATCATCTTCGAAACTAATCTGTATATATATATATATATATATATATATATATATATATATATATATATATATATATATATATATTAATAAACTAGTGTTCTTTAAACTTAGTGATATTTTGAGTGATTTTTTAAAATATTTACCATTGTGAATTGTTTTCACTAGCTTAGCTGTAGTTAGCCTAATATTAAACATATACCTATCCAACTTTGAAGGTTTTTAGAAAGTTCAAATACCTAAAATTGGTTTCTTTCAACGTACTTACTTACTTACTAGCCAACGCCCACCCTTGGCAGTTGAGCCATTTGGCGACGCGCTGACCAGTAGAAATGGGCATCCCTGAAGATGGGACTGTTGTAATCCTGGGCCCGGTCTAGGGCTGTGCAATCATTAAGGTGTTCGGCATTCATAAGTTCACCACCACAGACACTCCGGGGTTGGTAGCACATGAATGCGGTGGAGGTGCGCAGCAAGGTAATCATGACCTGTCTTCAATCTGAAAGCTGCAACGCGAACAGAACGGGGCAAATTTGATCAATTGGTATCCCCGTCACAAGACTTTCTCACCTTTTTCCTGCTGAGAGCTCCCTTAATCGACAATGATTCCATTTTTTGGTGGACGTCTTTATTAGGGACCTGGAGGAATGTAGTGAACTCAGATGCTCGGGCTGAGGGAGGCTTGTTCCCTGCTTGGCTAGTTGATCAGCCTTTTCATTGCAAATGATGTTTACATGGTTCAGGATCCACTGGAAATTAAGTACCCGCCCGGTATTATGAGAGCATTTAGTTTTCTTCTACATTCTATGGTTCTACTACAGTCGGTTCGTGAGTTCCCAGAGAGATTCATGATGGCGGTCTTAGAGTCAGCAAGGAAAACGGCCTTACCCGGAGCAGTCAGGTTCTCAAGTTCTATTGCTGCAGCATATATGGCAGCTACCTCGCCGTCATAGTTGCTAAGGTCGGCCCCGACAGCAGAAAATTCCTCAAAATATATGCAGTAGTATGTAGCACCTGTTTCGCCTGATCCAGGTATGGATGAGCCATGGTTTGTTTAAACGTGAAGCTGTATATTTAAGCTATCGTTTCTGAAATACCCTTTTTGGGAAAGAATTATCGTATGATTTCGGATATAAAGAATGATGTATCATATTCAAATATTTCCGAGATGTTATATTCTAAAATATCGCTGGCGAACACTCATAGCTTTTGGATGCTACTGTGTCTTACTGCATTCTCACTTCTATAGTGAAGAAATCACTCAGTGACTCATTGACGCGTTTCGCCATTACAAAGATCTGCACTTGATGATTTCCTAAAATTTTCTACACAAGAAATGTTCACGTTTATATCATATCTACACACTATCCCATTAAAATTACCATGGCAAATCTATAAGTAAATCACAGTGAAAAACTTACATACGTAAACTTTTGAATTGCAATAAGATGGAACCCTACACTTGCTACCCACTGACCTGTGTCCGCGTTTATGGCTGTAGGCGTTAAGTTTTAGACGTTTTTGTACTCGCAATTAATTCAACCGTTTATTTCTATGCTTGATTGCGGATCGACAAATAGAGACATTGAGCAAAAACCTCTTAGTATTCAAAGTGAACAACCTACTGGAAATTTATTTTCAGTTCAAGGACTCAAATTAATTTTTTATGAGCAATTTATTTTCTCTTTAACTGGATGTAAGAGAAAGTAAAATTAAAATGTCATTCATAAATCACTAACGTTTTAATGCCCACGCATGCGCGCACACGGTGGAAGGTACACTCACTGAATACCTTTCCTACTTTTCCGCTTGGATGTCGGAGTTTCCGGCGAAACAAATATTACTTTACTTGCAGTGAACAATGCTATCGGTTTATATTTCCCGTCGGGAACCTAATCTACCAGGTGAAAGTCACTTGGGGCACTGTTCTGACGAACCTATTTACTCATGCTCTCAATTCAGTGCTGTAACTTGGGCGTGGTCAGGGAAATGCCACTGCGTATGTCACTGCCGACACTCAAGCTTGTATAAATAATACTCATAGAGAAAAGAAACTGTCATCTTGTATAAAGTAATGTATTCAGAACTCTCGTGAAAGCACAAGCCCATAAGAACAAGTATTTAGTTGATTTACATTCTTTTGATAATCGACATTTCGTCCATTCACAGAAAATTACGCCATTCTAAAGACATAAAGTATACAAAACATAAAACATGTAATAGTCAATATTTTACCCTATCAATTTTATAAATAGTCAGAAACTCCGATTTTTCCTTCAGAATCTGACAAACAGATTTATCTGTTTCTTAGGCAAAAAAAATTGAACATAATATACATAATGTTCCGAAAACAATAATGGGAATTTGAACGATCGTCACTGAAAGACTGTTCAAAATAATTAAATGATTTGAACGCCAATTTTAAATTGAAATAAGTAAGTTTTGTTTACCGTGTACAGACTTTGCCAGTTTCATGCTCAATGAGATTGATGGCAATCTCAATGGGTTTTGAAAATTGCCTAAGTTGCTGTGAATGACCGAAACGTTATAAAAGGAATGTAAATTAAGTAAATACTTGCTATTAAGGTCTTGTAGATTTCACGAGTCCTGATTTTAAAACAATACTTATTTTTTTTTATGTTAGTTTTTTCTCAGAATTTCTGAAAATGAAACCCCTACTTTTTTTATATAACCATTGAAAATTTTTATTGTTAAAGGGTCAATTTCAAAAATGTTTTAAACTGAATCGTGTTACAATATGTATTCATTTTTAATGTTGTTAAATGAGTTATAAGACTATTTTAAATTTTGTTAAAATGAATATTTTTAAATTAAACAAAGCACGAATTAAATATTTAGAATAATTTACTGTTGTTTTCATAATTAATTATTCTGTATGGAAATAAATTATAATTACTTCAAATAAGAAAATAGCAAACCATGGCATATAGCCTAGAGCTATTAATTAATATTTTGTTGCTAGGAGTGCTTTTCAGCACTATAATAATAATTTGGACTGTTATTACATCTATAAAAATCTTTATAGCTAATAAATTTACTTGGAAACTTAAAACCAAAAATAGTGACTCCTGGTAAAATGAATGTGTCGCTAAAAATCTCATAATCTTGTTTTTTTATAAAACATACTTCAAAAGATAAAAGGCATAAAGCAAAACCAGTAGCCTTCAAATACTGTATAAGTGTTTAGTTTCAAAAACTAATGTTGATTATTTGCCAGGTAGAAGAGTCCTGCCCTGAAGCTACAGACTACTTGAACTTAATAACAAATTTTTAAAATGATACAAATTATAAACATTTTTTAAGTCCCAAATTTTCTACAAAAATGCACTCTTTACTGTCAAAGTAGAAACTCGATGCCATAAAACACATCAGTCAGCATGATTCTGTTAGCCAACTCGAATTTCAATATTCTTGAGCAAAACTCTTCCTCGGCACGAGAGAATTGTGATGAGCAAGGGCCATTACTCAGAAATATTCAAACTTAAGTAACTGTTCTTATTTGTTTTGCCCTTTGCCTGTCAAAATGTTTGTCCTGTAAGCAAATATGTTATGCGAATAAGCGAAAATGTTCATGAAAAGGTTAAAGAAGAATAAAAGATTAATCACTGTAACAACCCAATATGCACAAGAAATTAATCTATCAGTTAATTATAATGCACAATAGTTATTTTAATTAATAAATTAATTTCTTTTTGTGTTTATTAAGTTATAATTGCAATTAATTAATTATACACCAAAGTTGCTCCAGATAATAAATAAGAACAATAGAGGATGAAAAAACAAGAATGTTGACTAAGGGTACCAATCATCGCTTTTCTACCGCTTCGACGTAAGAACGCAATGTTGAAGATAGCCAATATATTTCGGGACAATCCGCAGTCCCTGGGATACATGTACCTCGTTCTCTTTAGTTATCCTGAACAGTTTTACGACTCAAGGTAAAAATGCTATGACCAACCGCAAAGTTTTTCCTGTTTATCAGTTTATTTAAATTACGTTTCTGCCACATTTAGGTTAGATCTGGAGGGATAGTTAGATGAAAGATGGATTACAGTAGATATACCTAACCTTGTTAAAGTTTGGAATAATCTATTTCCGGTTACCTCTGCCCTTTTTAAAGTGATGCAGGCTTCTGCCCATACCCTATTTATTAACTTCAATATTCATTTATTAAATTTATTCTAGTAGCTCACACTCTCCTGATATATATCTTGCACAATTTTTCTATCTTTAACAAAATTATTTTTATTTATCCGATCAAGTTTAAATAATTTTTTTATTAATTTGTAGTGGGTGACAATTGATGTTAATACAGTTTTTTTCGAATATCCATTCATTAATTAAAATTAAAAAGTTGAAGTCTCTGTCAGATTCGAACTAAATGACAACATGTTTGGAATCCAGTATTTTATCACTGAGCCAACTTTTCGATTACTAAAAATCTAATATTTAAAGATGTATATGAAATTTTTAAGAGAAAGGTTCCTTACAATAACGAAGCATTATAAAATTATAGAGAAATTATAGACCACCATCAGCTTCATAAATTGGAAGCTAAAAAAAAGAAAGGGAATAAGTAGTAACAAACAGAAATAATAGTCCACTACCATATATATATACTGTACAGAGAGGGCAATGGAAAATTGCAAGATTAATATGCTTTTTTATTTTGCCATTTAATATTGTGATTTTGGCATATGTATATAGATATTTATATTAATCGATTTTTTAAAATAAAAAGTAACTAAAATATTATTTTTCTTTCTGACCTCATTACAAATTGATAAAAAAAATGTATATTACTTCTTCATGCTTTAATTTAGAAATCTATTTCAACTTTTTTCCTAAAACAATATGTTCAATAAGTAAACCTAAATCAACACAATATGAAATCTGATCCTGTTTGCTTTAGTACATCTTTCATGTCCCATAAAGACCTTAATCGTCGTCACTGTTCCTATTGGCCTAAGCTGATGGCGAAGAGCGCTCATCTGTTGCAATTAGGTGAAAGTGAAGATTGTGTGTCTGTTATCCGTCAATATGTCTCGAGTCGGCAAGGCAAACAGCAATTTTAGATTATCCATGGTTTGTTACGTCTGTAATTTGAGTGAATTGTGACTCGGAAATCGATGTTTGTAATCGAATGCTAAAGGAATATCTTTGGAGAATAGAATTTGTCATGAAGAAGGATCGCAGCGTAAACTATTACAAATCCTTTGTCAAGGACATCCGCAAGAGTGCTTAGTAGAAGAATACGCTCTTGCTAGGACGAAGGAAATTACGTCTAATTAAGGAACGCTTTTCCTTTGTAACCGCTTAATACACCGGCAGAACAATGCAATGATTGTATCGTATTTGTAACTGTGTCTGCTGGCTGTTTGCTATTAAATGCTGTATTGAATATGAATGTCCCCTGGTGGAATTATTTGACTCAATAATAATAAGCATTTCTCATTTCATAATTTAAATCATAAATAAAAGGTTTACAGTAACAATTGTTTTATCCAAACACAAAACATAAATGTTATTGCATTTTGTACAACATAGACTAACACTCATTATTGAAATTGGAAAAATAAACAGAATGAACAACTTGTATGTTTACGAATATTAAAAAGCATTTGTTATATTGAAAACAAACATATTTAAAATATTATAAGCAATTATCTGAAAGATTTTTTTATCTACATTTTGTAGGAAAATATGTAAACTACTTTCAAAAGCAGGGTAGAAGTTAACAAAGTAACCTTATTCGTTTGTAAAGAGCTTGGTTCTTCCTCAGCTTTATATTTTCTAATACAATGCAACACTTAGGGGCTCTCTCTCTCTCTCTCTCTCTCTCTCTCTCTCTCTCTCTCTCTCTCTCTCTCTCTCTCTCTCTCTCTCTCTCGTAGTACATATATATATATATATATATATATATATATATATATATATATATATATATATATATATATATACATATATATATATATATATATATATATATATATATATATATATATATATATATATATTACGCAAAGTAAAATAACACTTATGTCAACAAAGCAAAAATGTATTTGAATTACTTTTTATTAAATAATTACAATTAATATAAATAAAGTAACAACCTAAGCGCTAAAACAGCTGTTCTACTGCATACACTATAACATAAAATCAGCTGTTTTATGAAATCATATATTATCACTTATTTTAAACCAATTAGGACGAAATAACTGTATTTCATACCTTGCCCCATTTTTTGGTATTAACATCAATTGTCATACACTATATGTTTAAGAAAATGTATTTTTACTCAAGTGGATGTATAAAAAGTAATTTATTAACAACTGAAAATTTTATCAAGATATGTATAAAGAGAATGTGAACGAATAGAAGGAATTGAACAAACTGGCGAAAACAAGCTATGACAGTAGAGACCTACAACACAGGTGAGAAGACGATGACGAGAGATGAAAGTGGTTGATGATATTAAAGGAAGGAAATGTTAAGGATATTGTGGGGAAATAAAAACAGTCATACAATCCAGTCCAATTTGATAATGATGTCTTTTGTGGTGCAAACGACATAAATTATAAGTTGTCAAAAGCAGATAAACGTACAACTTTAAAAAAAAAAAAAAACAATTTCTTTTAATTAGCTATTTAATATTGATCTTCTTTCTTTACCGTAATCTGACATTAAAACCTTTTCAAATTGAAAAATAAATAAACATCCAATACATCAGTCTTTCACAAACTATGGTACCTTCCTCTTGTAGCAATCAAAACATCGCGGATACAAGTTAGACATCCGTAATACTTTTAAAACATTAAAAAGTAGCGAAATATCTGCATATTTTATCGTCTAGTTCTAAAACTTTACATTTATACATCACTACAAGTTCTGTAGCCCTACTTGTGGCGCCTTTTACCAAAGCCTGAACCTGGCATTAATGGTTGAAGAAGAAACTAGTCAATGGGTCACCCCAATCATTAATTTTACAGATGTCATTTGTAAATATTTGTTGTAAAACTGTTGATAAATATTAGAATCAAGCTGTCCTAGTGTTAATATTAATTACGCCTTTTCTGGTTTGCCTAATTGTTTTGGGGTCTTTAAAATGTATACAGTACTAAAGTAATTCATTCACTCAAGTGTTTTCATTTAGCCCCTCCCCCCTCAACTAAGTCTCCTTCTAAATTTATAGCTAAAAAAAGTTGGTATAGAAAAGCTTGATTTATAAAATTTATAAAGTGCAATTTCTTTAAACAAATGTTTGAGAACCACTTCATAAATTATTATACCCAGGCTTTCTTCCCAATTTCTTCCTTTAATTTCACAAAGAATGTTACCCTTTACGATCAGTTCTTTCGACGAATCATTATTTTGTATGATGTATCTTCTTTTTCAAGCGCCTTGTCCTCCCAGAGCGTTGGCAAACTCTGCACTGTCATCTTTAACCACAGCTGGCTAGAAGACTACCATTGTCACGTGTATTTAAGCCACGAGGATTTTCTTCTGCCTGGGTTACGCTTATCTCTAATCATGCCTTTAATTATTATGTTTAGGTGGTATTTTTCGTTTCGTATAACACGACATAGCTATTCAAGCTAATTGTTTTGCCATATAATTAAATAATACTTAACTAAGTGAACGAGTAGGGGCTTACTTGCTGACGCGTTTCAAAACAATCTTTCCTTTTACGAAGCAAAACCTCTACTGGCGGTATCCCGCTAGGTATGAAGATTTCCTGTATGAAATTTATGAGCGTAGTGGGGGTGGGTTAAGTTGGTTGTGTTCTATACAATGAAACAGGTTGTTGGCTTCAATATGTGTGTGGTCATTTAATATGTTTTCTTTATCTGTTGCGTAGTGTTTGTATGTATCGTATTTTTCTAAAGTTGTTGGTTTTTTTACTTTGTTTTAATGTGTGGAGAATGTTTAAATTAGTGTGTATGTCAGGGAGTGTGTATCGTGTTTTAGGGGCGTTTGTTTTAGGTTTGAATAACTTACTAATTTTTTGTTTGTAATAATCTCTGATGATTAAACTACTCCACTAAAAACCATTACTTGCTAAAATTTACGTTTGATGTAAACCTAAAGGCGAATAAACAACTTTCTATAATATTTAACACCAGATGTGACAAAGTCGTATACAATCCAGCTATTCAAGTGTGCATATAGACTACGTTGCTGGCCCCTTAGCAGTTCGTTGTAAACAACATACTTTATATTAAACATGGACTATTTGCCAAATGAATACTTAATCGTGCAAACCACTTTCAGATTCAAACGGTAGCAGCCAGTTTGCAAAATAAACAATTATTTCTGTTAATCTTATTTTGAATAACATGCAATAACTATTCTTATCCTCTCTCGTCGAATAAATCATACTGTTGGAAATATTTACAATATTTGCGCCTACTTAATGATGCAACAAACATCTCCATTTATTGTCATAAAAAGTCCGCATTTATTCTTTTTACTGCCGCCCTTGCCTCTCTCTTCCTGTCTAGCGTTATTTCCGGTTACAAAAATTACCTACAAGATCTGTTGTTATTTCGATGGCAGCCTTTTCCCTTTCAAACACACGTATTTGCAGATAAGTTGAGAAAACCAACTTAAAATTAAAATTTATTTTCTTTGTGTTTTTACTTTGTAACGTTGTTATTTTAGTTGTTCTCTGTAGAACATTTATTGAATAAACGCCCCAAAACCACCTTCTTTTGTTTTGTTTAATAAACTTGTATTTTAAAAATGTAAATAAAATTTATAATATTTAATATTCTCTAAAACTTTACCCTTTAGCGATTCGAAATGAAAGTTGCAAATTTTCTTCCAATTTATAAAATATCATTTGTCAAATTTATGACAGTCATCTGACACTAATCAGCGATCTTGATTAACTGTCAGTGGAATGTCATGCTTTTGGAACTTCATTAAAACGTACCCAAGTAACCTTTAAATGTGCCTTATTTGGTGACCGAGAATGTCAAATGGAAGGTTTCCACTTCTGTCAAAGAACATTGCCATAAAAAGTTTCCAACTTTTGATATAAAGGATAAATAAGAGAAACACGAATATTCTTCGTTTTAAAGATCCCTGTTGGTGGTAAAATAAAATTAACTTTAGTAACTTAAATTTTATCGAAACTTAACGAGTTTGAATTTTAATCGAAGACGTTGAATTTCTAATGTTCATTTTCAAATAGACCCCTCTGAGGGAAATGGGTTGTAAAAGTATTGTATGATTATTTAAATTATTTTTCAAACACAACAAATGATGTTGCGTTTCCAACTTCGTAAAATATTTTTTGCTAATTTTATGAAACTTTTAATTTTTTATATTATTTATTATTTCAGAAACCATTTTAATTCAAAAACCCCCATTTACTAAATAATTAATCTTTTGTGTCAATAATACATGCATGTATAAAAAACCATAAAAGCTATTTTGTTTTAAAAGTTAGTATATTTTCATTATATTGCAATTTCGTACTTCCGGTTCTTGTTTAAACAGTATTTCGTACAATTTAATTGCTTCCGGGAGTAATTAGAGAAAGTTATGACGTAATATAGAAGTAGTAATCTTTCTTTTAGTACATGAAGTACACATTTGTCCGGATTGTTTGCGTAATTAGTCTGGACAACGCAGAACAAAGCCACAAAGACCTGTCGAATTGGTTACGCTCGACTGCTCCTGGAAGTCACAGAGTAGGCCATTTGCAATGGTCTAATTTGTCAAGGTCGTCGAACTGCTTAGCTGAAATTTCGACAGCGCTAAGAGCCTACGTTAGAAATTACTAATCTCTCGATGGAAAAAATATATTGTGAAAGAATCACTTTTAAATAAAAAGTTGTATATCCCCGAGCTGGTAACCTTCTATGGAGAAAGAAATAGGGGAACAGAAGTTAAGCATAAACAATAGCAGTCAATCTAGTTTGTAAATGAACGCGTAGACCAGCTAGCGAAGAAAGATAACACCTTGTCACAGCCTGTTAATCCTATATTTCTATTGACAGCAAGAAACCTGATTAAATCTACTATCAATGAAAAAACAAGGCAAAGCCAAAACGAAATGAGCGCTAGAAAGATATGTAGGGGCAAGGCGCACACAGTGCTAATACCACACAGCCTACCTAGAGTGTAAACTGTTGCTAGATTCAGAATGCTTACGAGCCATGACTATCTCCAAGCCCTCCTATATAAAATAGGATTAGCAGCCTCAGATATTTGCCCTCTGTGCAACTGTCAAAATATGGATGCTCTACATCTTCAGAATTGCACAGCATTGCAAGATGTGTAAGAGCGAAGTCAGCATTGTCTCTACTGGGAGGCTAGGAGGAGAATACCAGAAATGCCAAGATCTGGTATTTGATACAGTAAAATAAAGTAGTTTGTAGATTATTGTACTCTAGACTGTAATTTTGTCATACGACTCTCTGCTGATGATGACGTGGTCATCGAAATGTACATAAGTGTTTAATGTTAGGTATCTTGTAGTATTAGTTATTTTTTATTGTGTTTATGGTATTGGGAGTTTTGAAAATATTTGTATTCATAGTTAAACATTTAAACACGTACGTATTATTTTTCAGCTTGATTTGTTTTTAATCGAAAGACAAATGTCTTAAATATTTGATTGTAAATTGAATTTCCATTCCAAATTTCAAACCTCTCACAATTGACTACTTTGGGCTCTTTGTTGAAAAATGCACTCTGAGCACGACGTTCCATCTTAAACCTCAACCTAAACCGTTTTTGTAACCAACGTATTCAACACATGTAACTGGAGTTGCCTTTCTTAAATGAATATTAATATAAAACAAAACTATTTTAATGTGCATTAATATTCAATCATACCCCCAATAATTTTAATCACAACATAAAGTTCAACATTTTCTATTAAATTTTTGAACAAATGCCCTTTGTTTCCCCCGAACTATTGATTTTTACTTTGTTCTGTTCCATTGAAGTCTACAATTTTACCGGAAACATAACTTATATTCTTTTCGAAATCATATATTTGTCCATCACAACAATTTTAGTAACAATTACAATAAATAATACACACAACCTCTAACCATAAATACGTTTATGCTAGTCCTATGTACATTTCGGTTACAAAGTAACCATCCTCAGAGGTATTGTCTTATCATGGAGTATCTATTGTCATGGCTCTGAGGATGGTTACTTTGTAACCGAAATGTACATAAGACTATAGTTAAAAAAATTGTGGTTATTGGTTTGTTGTGTTTATTATTTATTAATAATAAACCACAGAAAATTATTCCAAATAATGAGTTCACTATGCAAAATAAATTATGTAACCCGCCTCTAATGAATGGTAATGTACCAAGTAGCAGCTTTAAAAGAGAATTAAACTGCCTTATTTCCAACTTACCTACGTTTCTGACGTCTCAAATTGCATCCAGTGTATTTATTTATTTAAATATAGTTTAAATATTTACACTTTTTATCGTTTTAGTTTAGACTCCAATTAAGCCTTTTGGTCCATTTATATATATATATATATATATATATATATATATATATATATATATATATATATATAAGTAATACAAAATTATAGCATTATGTAAGACAATTGTTTATTAAATAAATTTCAACCTTAACTTGTGATGAAAGCTGATTTATAAATGAAAATAATGTGCTAAATAAAAATAAAAACCATTAATGTACTTCCCCATGGAGGAAAGCTTCACGTAATGTAAACTATAAAAGCTATAATTAAGTCTATCCACTGTGATGATGGTTTTGCCATTGTTAGGCGTATAAGAAAACATAATTATTGATTTTTAGATTTTGTTTGTTATTGTTATTTAAACAATTGTTTAAGCTGCTCTTAGTCTTATAAACCTTAATGTTCTGCTCAATGTGTTCCTGGAATTGTAAAGAACGACTTTCTACTTTACTTACTTTTTAAATGTACCATTTAGCCTCTGTACAAATAGTATCATAACCTTTAAGTAACCTCAGATTCTATAGGAACTAGTCAATTAAGTTTCTTAATTTTAGGTAATCGTACAAATCAGAGCAGCGCATGTGCAATGAGTTATTGCTGCGTTGTAATAACAGTTTATGATTTACGGATTCTCTAATGACAACCTAGGTTTATTAAGTTTATGACTGTGGATGATATAACTTAAGGAGAAATAGTTTTATATTGTTAAGGTGATTTTAATGATTTTCTATTAATACACTAATAATTAACTGTGCTTTACTTTAATTTAGCAATTAAACAAATCGAGCACAGATCCAATTACCACACCTCGTGTTTTTTTAATGTGCTCCTTTTAGATAGTAAATTTGTGTATAGATAATAGACAGAAAAATCCAAGCAATCACAAGGGTTATCTTCCGCTTGATTGGCCGCTTAGTGCTCCGAGGTGCCGCTGGGGGAGGTGGAGGCGGGGGCGGCACGGACTCAGACTCATCGGATGGCGACAACGGTAGAAGGATATCCATCACGCTTCCGACGTTCCCTCCGTCTGCCGACGACGAAGAAGAAGAGGACACGACGGATTCCGACTCTTCAACCCCTGGATCAGATTCGTCCTTGGATGATTCATCCACTACTACAACCACAGAACCGGTAAAATAAAATAACATTTCCCCCTCCTCTTCCAGAAACTAAAGTGTCGATAAATATTTACATGTGAGTTTCGACGCTTACATCCTTCCTCACAATCCTTCTGCCTCAACGTAGGTTAATTTGTCCCCAATAGTTAATAAACTAAAGAAATTCTGAACAAATCTGTTACAAAACAAAACTTACGAGGTAACTTTTAACAGCTTACGGAACAATTTTCATTTTTTATACTTCTTACAAATAATTGGACCACTACCTCAATTATATCCACTAAGCAATACAGTACAAACTGTTCTGATTTTAATAATACTTTTTTATATTTTCTTTTACTCAAATATATATCTATTCATTTAGTAAATTTTTCTGCCTTTCCTACCATTAAAATATTTTTCTTTTGTGGACGCGTTTTGAAAGAACTCCATTATCAAAACTTTAATAGTACTAAGTACTATTTAAATTAAGGGAATACTATTAGAGAGTTTTAAGAATGGAGTTATACCGAAACGCGTCCACAAAGAAAAATATTTTAGTATAACAAAATGCCAAAAAATATACTTTTATGTAAACAAATATTCCCAGCAGAAGTAAAAATGAGTATATTAAAAATATATGTCTATGTTTTGAAATAATAACTAATATTGAATATATATATATATATATATATATATATATATATATATATATATATATATATATACATATGTGTGTGTGTGTGTGTGTGTGTGTGTGTGTGTCGTGTGTGTGTGTCGTGTGTGTGTGTGTGTGTGTGTGTGTGTGTGTGTGTGTGTGTGTGTGTGTGTGTGTGTGTGTGTGTGTGTGTGTGTGTGTGTGTGTGTGTGTGTGTGTGTGTGTGTGTGTGTGTGTGTGTGTGTGTGTGTGTGTGTGTGTGTGTGTGTGTGTGTGTGTGTGTGACTAACTCTAAATAATTTCTGAAAATAAATTTAACTCTGAGTTTTATAACTACTACAATTTCAATGTAAATAATATTTAAATAATCTTGTAATAAGTTTAGGTTCCCTCAAAATTAAGCCATTATAATTTTAATAATTAATAAAAAACGTTTAGATCCATTAAAACTATATTTTTATTGATTTAATAATTTTAATTAAATAATACTGGAATATTTTTAAATATTTATAAATATTGAAATTATTTTTAATCACCTAAATGTTAATGATTAAATATTGTTTGAAATTATAATAAAGAATTTACTTAACCATCCCTAATCTGCGTAACGCAATTAAAACATAATTAAGAAGGGCACAAATATTCCAAAAAACATCCATTTCCTCCCTAGTCTCCTGAAATTATCCCGCAACAGAGACTGGCGTTATCTGTGCATTGCAAAATGACTGAAAGCATGTAAGATGTTCCTGTGATGCCGACTCCACAGGAAAGCATGATGTCTTCACCTGTACCTATGACTCTTACAGGCCAAACATTAAACCTTACCTCTTCCAAAATGCACCAAGCAGGCCTAATGTTCGTGAACACAGCTTTCGTGTGCTGCCTACACAGGGAAGCTAGATTATATTAATTATAACATTGAACATGAGAGGCTCTGCTGTCATTTTTGAAGAGGTGCAATTTTAATTTTTCTTGTATTAATATATGCACTATAACTGTTTTGATTTAACATGATGAACCATTTATAATTATATAACAAAATTTCATTTGTTTTATTTTATGTCAACAATTAAATTATTTTTTAACTCTTAATTTTTTTTAATACCATTAAAATAATTGTATGAATTAATTTAAAATTCCTTTTGGTATAATGCAGATTAATATCTGTTTTAAAAGAATCTCATAAAAGCAGTTGAAATGAGAGACGAAAATATAAAAAATGTACTAAACATCGACGTTTCGACAACAACAACAATTTTTGTGGTATTTCTCAAAACTGAAAATAACATATAAAATATAATTGTAATAATATAACAATACAAAATATCAGTTTAAATTTTCAAACATTACAAAACAAATTTTTGTTTCATTCAATAAATCTTTAATAAATCAATATATAAAATAGCTTATTTCTAATTTTTTTTTTTTTGAAAAACGAAAATTACCAAAAAAAATCAATTGCATAAAAAGGCTCATCAATAATAATCTAAGTATCCATAAAACTTAAATAAATACTAATTTTCGGAAACAAACCTATAGAACAAAGACTAAAAGCAAACTAATCTAAAACCATAAACTTCAAATTTAATATCAAAAGCAGCAATAATACGAAAAAGCAAGACAGACATTATTCAAAATCAACCAATTTACTTGTATTAATCTTCAACCTTTTTATATGAAACATTTTCAACATTTTTTAAAAGAAACTAACGTCTTTTAAGCTAGGGGTTGCAGTGAAAAAAAGTAATAACTGAATTACTAGTGCCACCTTCAGACCTAACATTATTTTTACGTTAGCGATATTATAAATGGTTACCATGTTGTAAAGCAACATACATCTGTGTTATTGTCTTGTAATATGTGTTCTGTAATGGTTTGGTTAATACTGTTAGCTGAAATCAAGTATGAATAGTGTTTAACGCAAACATGTCAAATTGGCGGCTTTCTTGCGTTTGAGTAGGCTACTATTTCTCATGTGAATGTTAAAATCGTTTACCTGTCGCTTCCTTCTAATCTTTATATTTGTTCACTTTATATTTCATTCATTCCTTTCTACTTGTTACCTTCAATGTTACTTTTTTCCTCTTTAACCCTTTCTAACTTTCATATACTTCTATACTCATCTCATAACTTCTCTCAATTCAAAAACAAATTTCCATGGCAAAGTACACCAGCTCAAAGTAAGCTCTCTCCATTCGCAGCGGTAGCACCCATCGTCAAACAATCGGCCCTTCTAAGGGCCAATAAACACGATTTTAATATTCAGTTACAGAGTGACTGTATCTGGGTGGGTTTACTCATTTTTCGTTCATCATTATTTTCACTTCCTCCCGTTTATATTTTTTAAGTGTATCGTTTTATGTTTTTGTTATTATTATAATAATTAAATACCGAATTTATGAAAATACATTTTATAACAGACGTAGCTTATCATTCTAAGGAAAAACTGTATTATTGTTTGGAAAATCATTTTTTAGAACTATATTCTATCTAATGTAAGTACTGTACTCTCTCAGTTTAATCACTGTAACGCTTTGACTTCATAATATACAATCCATAAAGTAACATCATCTACGAGAAATAAAACTGTTATATCATAAATTATCACTTAATTTAATCAAATATATTTCTTAATATACAGGAAATTACATTTGTGATTAAACATAACCTCCAAATAACCTCTAAGTAAAGACGAAATCATCACTTAACGACAACAGACTGCATTATAGTGTTTAGTTTTCGTAAATTTTCCAAACAATTTTTTTAAATTTAGTGCGAAGGGGAGGCTTTCTCTTCTTCCCTATCAGCTTTCAATTCGGCGACTATTTTTATTTCAATAGGATATTTTCCAAAGAAAATACAATTGTCATAAAGATTTAAAACTTTAAGTTAAAATTGACAAATATTTTTAGCTTTGGCGAAATATCTTGAAAAATAATTTTCCTTGTGTTAATGCGTGTTACTAAGACGTTTTTATGTTTAGTTTTGATCATAGAGATCTATCATGCCAAAACAAAATAACTCGAAAACGTAAGAAACTATCTTAAAAAGTTCGAAATAATCGAGCTCCGCTCCATTGATTCACTATTGTTTGTAAATTGTAAGAGAATTGTAGATTTTGTTTATGCTAATCTTCTGTTTATAGTCGTTTTCCTTACTTATAAGGAATATTTAAGTGTTAACCCCCACAAAATCAAATCTCTAACATAAAAGAATGATGTCCAGTAGGCGTACTTTAGAAGTAAAGCGATAAATGAGATAAAAAATCCACCCTCACCTCTAGACAATTACAAATAAAATTATTTCCATTAAGAGAAAAAAGGCACGACATTTTGTAAACCAAGCAATTCCAAAAATAATGATATTACGAAAAAGGCGGTACCAAGTTATTCCAAAAGGCTTCAATAATGACAAATATATTGATGTTAGGAAAAACAGAAAAATGTACTCAAATGTTTACAAATATTTCTAACAGAAGTAAAAATGAGTATTTTAAGAATTCCAAGCAATTAATTAGCAAACGAATTTCCTGCATATTTTCTTATTATAAATTATAAGAAACAAGAATATTTGCTGTGTAATAAACAGCCTGAGGGGAATATTTAACAATGATAATAAACAATGTTTTCAAGGAAACTTAAAGACAATTAGAAAATAATTAACTGACACTTGCGAGTTTGTCTGTAGCGTTCATAACTCACACATATTTTGCAAAATATCACAAAAATAGATGTTTAAAATCTTGATAAACAGAATAAATACTTCGAGTTTCCAGCAACTCCTAAATTAACTCGATTCATTCTCCTTTCCAAACTATTCTTTTTCAAGGTAAAAGTAACTTTTAATACAAAGTTGACTATAATTTTTTTTTTTTTTAATGCTGGTTGCATTCACTTAATTTCTTTTGTCATTTTTTTACCATTTGCATGCATCGTTAACAACATGAAAGTAAACTTGTTTGATTTCCATTACCATGCTTGATTTCAGAAATATGCCTGACGAAATGTTGCGAACACCATATAAAAATGGTTATGCTGGCTTTTCTATGTTATAAAATGGTTTATTGAATTTTCTGATTTTTATTTTATTTGTTATTATTAAATCTGTAAATTACCAGAATATGCTATAGTTAGTTTATTTAATATTTTTGTATCAGTTAATATCATTTTTAAATAACATTTGAATTATTATTTTACTTTTTTTAATGTATATAACTTTTTAATAATCATTTTTTTTATTTTTTGTCATATGATAAAATATAAAAGTAAATATGTTTATATTTTTAATCCCATGTAAAAAAATGGATATTCCCCTTGCATTTGTTTTCTTGTTTCAACATTTCTCAAAATTAAAATTTTAGAGTGATTTCAACGCCTAGAAGAATTTAACGCCGTGACGTCCGACGGAACTGTATTTAAAGAGCAGCCTTAATTGAAATGAAAGTCAGAAAAGGAAACCGGCAGCATGTAGCATGCCTGAAACCCCGAGGTTACGCCTAACAGCATGTTCACCTATCATTACATTTCATTACCATTCATTACAGCTCTTCTCACATTGCTGGGGCAATTGTAGGGGTTTTGGGCATGCACATATATTATCTATGTTTCTGTAATCTAAATGTATTGTATATTGTATTAACTTTGCAATGTTGCTACATTTTAAACAGTGTGTATTTTATTGTCACTGCTTTGTTTTGTGTTATCTGTTCATTGTTATCTCCCAAACAGCTTCTTTCTAATTAAATACTTAGTTATTTTTATTGCTTCTGTTTTCTTTATTACCTACTTATGCATGTCAACTATAGTTAGTTTATACATAATTGTACTGTAATAATATTAAATTCTAATACTATTTAATTATATAATACCTTATTTGCAATATAAAACCAATTGTGTTAATAGTTTATTATTGTGTAATAACAACCTTAATTAAGATTTTTTTTAATAGCATCTAATTATTACAATAAGAACAGTACAGATTAATTTTATGTTTCTGGCTAACGTGTTCCGGATAGGATCTATTTTCATAAACCATATTTGTATTCCAAGCTGTTATGCTACAACAGTGTTGTAAGGAGACTTTAACGCACAAAAATGTGTAGAAAATAACTCAGTTTATCTGATTAACTTGCATAGTAAAAATAATTTTATTTATTTATTAACTACACAAAACCACTTGAATGTAGTAATAAATTCAAAACAAAAAAACGTTTAGTGAAAATGTACAATTTTATTTTTAATTATTATTATTAGAACATTCAGTTTAAATTTTACACATAGATGAATTTCATTTTTTATGAATTTACATTTCAATTTAATTATATTATTATGTTTTCAACATATTATTTATAATTATTCAAAATACAATTTAAATTTCGCAAAACATTTTCAAACACCTGTACTGACAGTCAGAATTTTTAAAATAAATATCTTATCTTATTATTTCACTTACAGTGTCTTCATGTGCTATGATTTGTCCACCAAATTTATTTTATTGAATATATCTGTATTTTTTAAAATTTTATTATTTGAATATATTTTTTAGAGCGATTCGGACAACACAGTATCGGAAAGCAAGGTTGCGCCTGTACTCGTCCGCAAAGCCCGCCAGGCACAGGCGGAAGAAGAGGAAGACGATGACCAGGCAGCAGAAGCCACAGGAGGTTAATATTATAATACAATACACTGTTATGCGATTTTCAATAGGAGAATAATCGAATATTCCTTATGCCTATATAACCAACAAACTATGATGCTAATTTATAACCATTTATTTTCTCTTCCTTAAACAAAATAATAAAATTATTTCAAATCAGTAAAACAATACTTTGTATGTTTGAATCTAAACAATTGAATTTAATTAATGTTTATATGTTACATAAACATGTTCAATAGCAATAGAACTTTCAAGAACAAGTCGGAAAATATTCTCTTCAAGCTACTTTGTCCTTGGAAGTAAGTTTTCTAGATTAATTAGATAATTGATGACGAAGTCAGATAAATTTGTAAACAATTTAAAATAACATTTGTTTATCATTTACTCGACAAAAACCAATATACACTATTTTCAAGCAGGCGCGTTTTGCACTTGATCCATGTATTATTTAATGCTGGAGTCACAGATATGCTGCACTATATTTCAATGTGTAATAAAATTACTATTAGAACGACAACACATCACAGAACACTAAAACACCACAGATTCACAAATAGCATAACTAACCTGAGCAGACAATGCAACAATGCACTGACCAAGTACTAAACGCGTCTGCTGAGGAATATCAGTAAGCAGTGCTTTCTGGCAAGGAAATCGATAAATAAATGTTACTAAAAAACCTCAAGATGTGCAACCCAACAATTCCAAATTTGTAATTGTTTAGTAATTAAAATAGCTTATCACTGTTATTTTCAAAACATTCGCACTATTGGTGAAAGTAATGATGTACAAAACACGAGAGCGAGAGAATGGCTCCAGTCCTGTTACAAAATATAAAACTTTCAAGTTTCAAATTGACCACTTTCAAGGAAAGCATAAGTAGGGCCTAATAAGGAGTCCAACGTGTTAAGGAGAAGAGATTAACCCGTTTAGACTTCATTATGAAACCATTCCAAACCACTTTGGGTTTATTTATTTTTCTGTGACTACATTTTATAAAATCTGTATTGTAATCTCTGTCTAGCTTACCAAATTTTTAACGTCTCTGTGTATAAGATTTCTTTTTAATTCTTCATCTAAGGGGTTTTCCGGGTGTAGAGTAAGTCTAGGACTTTATACACATAACCACTCTGGGGTTACTTATTATAATGTACGTGGGTTCGTATAGAGATAAGAACAACGCTTTGTAACAGATTGGACCTGTCATTCATGCTATACGGGATGAACTGCCCTTTAAAACGGTTGGATTTGGTTAGTTATACATTTTTATACTTTTCGGCTGTATTTACCCATTTTTACAGTGTAAGGTAGTTTTAACCCTCTTTGCATGGTCATACATTTCTGTATAATGTGTTTAAATCGTCTGGTGTTTTCTATACACTTACATAAGCTAAACAAATTGTAACCTAATGCGGTAGACATTTTCTTAGTAACTTAATTTATTTATGATCGATCACATACATTTTCGTTCTGCTTTTACGTAGCCTTTTTTTGTCTTTAAAAAATATAACAATACACTGGCTACTTATTTGTTTTTTTTTTTAATTTCAGACCGAAAAAGGTTGTTAAGGTTTTATATTTAATAAAACTAACCTCAATTTTCTAGTAAGAAAAAACACATCTCGTTTGAGCGAAATAAATATCATACATTTATTATAATACATAATTGTATATATGTTATTTTTTTGAAACATCGTAAGAGCATTTTCAAATAAAATACAAAATCACTGTTAAAACTCTAATCGTTAACAGTTAATATATATTGATAATAAATTAAAAATATAAAACGTTTTTTTTACGTGTACTTTCTTAAGTGTGTTCTCTTATAATAATATAAAAGATTGTTTAGTGTTTGTTGAGTAGTTTTGTTTGCATTTTTATCCAGACAATGAGCTCGGTGACTCCGATGACTCAGACACGGCTGCGAGTGTGGAAGGAACTGACGACCCTCGGGATAAGAGGTTGGTCAACTTCAACTTGGGAGGCGGAAGTGGAGGATCTGGAGGTGGATCTGGCAACTTCCTGTTCGACATTATTCGAGTAAGTAATATTCCAAAATCAGTTTCTTTTTTATGCTTAAACTGAACATGTTTAAAAAGAAAGTAGGCTGTTTAATATTAACATTTTTAAATTGGAAAATTATTTTAAAAGATCAAAATGCGTGAATAAACCTTCCGTTTCTGAACTAAAAACAAATATTTTTAAATCAGTAAAAACAGCATATTTAATTATTATTTTGTTTAACTTTTTTAAATGATTATTTTAAAGTTTGTTTAAAATTTTGTTTTTGAAACTCTCGGAAAAACGTAAAAAATAATAAATTTGGTCTTGAAACTACAAACATTACCATTTTAAAAAAATCACATTTATAATACGAGGAACTTTTTAAATCAGGTTTCTTTATAATACAGAAATAATATTTAAACTATAATTCATAATAATAATTAGAACTCCGCTATGTTATACTGTACTTCATTACAATACAAATATGTAGTATTCGGTTGGGATTGATGTCAAAAAATAATGGAGTTTACTAACACAATGCAAAGAGTGGCGTAAAGCGAAATATAGCCTCCATCTTGCGGCAGTGGTTTTATTTTATGATGTATTGTTAAAATTGTTGCCGCAACAATTGGCCAACACACTTGATAGTATTTCTGTGACTAGTGTTGTTTTGAATAAGTTAATTTATGTGGTGTTTGGTAGACAATATTATGAATAATGATTAGCTCCTGAAGATGGTTCCAATTTGGAACCGAAACGTAAAGTGTAAAGAGTGTTTAATTTGTTGGTCTATAATTGGTGGAATAAATCAAATTAATCTTAATATACGTAAAGATACGAAATTTACATACATTGCATTATTTATTCGCCAAAATGCAATGTTTGCTTGTACTCTAGCATGATTCTTTGGAACAGTTTATGTAATAACTAGCCTAAAAAAAAATTCCAAGCTGTCCCGGTCTACATTAGGTCTAACGTGTCGAGCTCAGCCTGTTACTTGAAAACATGAACGCCAAGATAAAAAGTACTGGATCTGATATAAAATCGTATCATTCAGCGTTAAAGTTCCTGCCATTATATAATTCCTTGACTTCTATTTAAGTCAGTATGGAAAATACGAGTTATTTTCGTATTACATTTCCCTTTGAGAGGAGTATTACAAATAAAAATACGTTGAAAAACTGTTAATCAAATTAAAAAACTAGTTTAATTTTCTATTAGTTTCTTCAATATTAGGATATATTTTTTGCTTTTTATTGTTTAATTAAATATTTAATTAGCTACGGTAACGTTATTAATACATTTTATAAAAAGTAACATGTAAAACACTTTGCTGTTTAAATTTCCTAAGCTCCGTAAGTTATTGCCCAGTTAGTGGAGATTCATAGTGTGGACATAAAACGGTGACTTAAATTTAAAATAATATCACTAAAGAAACTAATTTTTGTATTTATATTGGTTCTTTTATAACGTGCATAAAATTTAGATCTTAACCTCTAATCTAAATAAAATATAGTTTTAAAATATTAACAATGTAAATTTTAATATTTTTGTTAATGGAAAACTATTATTTTTATAATATTTAAATATTAGATGTACCGTCTTACCGTTATTAGTGATTATTATAACAAGAATTCAGTTATTCCGATACACTATAACATTTGTCAATTATATTTTTAAAATTTCAATAAAAAATATTCTTTAATAATTCAGTTTTAAAATACACACAAGTTCATTTTTAAATTAAATTCAAGAAAGACATTTATTTGTCGTCGTTTGTTTTGTCATTATTTCCAAAGAATAGCTTTTATGCAAACAATACTGATGTGAGTGCCAAGACATTGTCAGTGTGTCGTGAAATGGGTAACTTTCCTTCGTGGATCATCTTCTGGCGAACAAACTATAATACGAACAAGTTTAAAAGTGAAACTTTAGCACTTTGCGCAACAACAAGTTTGACCATTCACTTTCAGTCTATAATTACAATTAGGCTCATACTTTCTTGGCAACATTTGCTGCCACATATCGATAAAAAAACACTAACGTCCGACATTTTAATGCTTGATTTAATATTAATTACATTCCTTGCTTCTTTTTACTAGTTCACTGAACAAATGTACGTTAGGAATGTACCAACGTAACTCTTGAATGTGTACATGTACACTTGATTGGTTAATAAATATAGGATAGCTGCCATGGATGAAATAAAAGGGAACAAAGATATGTGTTAATAATAAAAGAAATACAATAAATTATTGTAAAATTATATATAAAAACCAATTTATTACAATTGGAAAGCAAGATTTTATAAGTTCCTAACATTTAGCACATAAAACTCTGCTCTTTCTATCGATGCTATCTACTTTACAGTCGACCCATTCGCAAGTTCTTCGTTATATATCGATTGTTGTTGGAACCACATTTGAGATAGCCAAAACCGATCTTGTCACCTCCCAGCAGGTGTACAACTTGAGGGATGGGGCTTGTAGCGATAGGATGCGATCTATAGAAGCGCGTTCGTCTTGTAAACATGCTGCAAAACGGCAACTATTACATACATTATGGTTTTTATTTAAAAAATGTTATAAGCATAAAACCCGTATCCATTATATAAATTATGAGTTTAACATTTTAATCTAAAATATATACTTTAAACTCAAAATGACATAAAACTACTAAATATACATCTGACATTTACAGAATACCAGTAGCGGGTTAAAGTAGACGCGTTTCGGACGTCCTCCATTATTACTATACGAATGAATTATTTGTTTTATTTTAATAACTATGTCCTATTTTTTTAAAAATACTTTCAAATAATAATTTCTCGTTTTACTATAAAATAAATAAACGTAAATTATTTTGGTTTAGGCCTATATCTATTTTTCTTTTTTTTTAATCTCATTTGTACTTTTCAATATTAGATTTTAATAGCAAAATTTTTACCCAAGCAAAAAAATGATCATTTGTTATTAAGCAATTTCTGTCATTCACAAAGAAGTAAATTAATCAAACAATTACAATAAACTATATTAAAAAACAAACCCTTTATTTATTTTTGTTAAAATAAAATGCAATAATAATTTAATTCATAAAAATAATTGCGTTATTCTCAAATAATGGAGAGAATTAAATATAAATAACGTGTATATATATATATATATATATATATATATATATATATATATATATGTTATACATACTACTAAATGTGCCAATACATACTACTATATGTTATACATACATACTAAATAACAGTTTGTTATTGGTAATATATACACAAAAATAAATAAAACTTCTTTGTAATATTCTTGAAAATTCCGGTATATCAAAGATGAGAACTCACCCAATATCTCGACAAGATTGCGACTCATCCACGAAACCAGTTTTACGGAGATTCGAAAGGTCATGATATAAGTTTACTCTGTAGCAAACACACTTTCTAAAATTTAAGCGTCAAAGTCTCTGACGGATGAGGTGTTTAAAATGCTTTTAAAATTTGTAACTTTTGTCAGGTGACAAATTTTTTAAGGTGACTTAAATAAGCACCTGCTTGTATTAAAATTTTAGAGAAACCGAATCCAAATATTACCTTTAAACCTGAAAAATCTGGTCAACGAACATAAGGTAAATGAAAAATTAAGTGTTTCAAGTAATAAGACAAGTTGACATGAACTATTACGTAATTCTGGATTATAAAGTTATCCGATGACGATAAATAAAAAAATATATAATTATTAAAAATTATAATTATTATAAAATACAAACTACGATGAAGGTCGATCAAAGACAAGATGAATACAATAAACCCAGAACAAAATGACAACGATATAATTTTTATCTTTGAAGTAAAGAGATAGAAAAGTAAAATAGAAAAACAAATAATTACTATGATTTAAAACACTACTATAATACCTTAAAAATACTAACATCCGAGCTTAAACGAGTTAGTTTAAGTTTTGTAAATACAAGCTAAATTCACCTTATGGCGAAATTCACTATTACACTGTGCCTTTGAATGTAAACAGTTTTTTGCCAAAGAAATACAGGTTATTATTAAATGGTGGAAGAGTGACGTCATTAATCTAGGTACTGGTAGATAAGGAGAATCTTTTAATGACTGTTTCTCCGAAGTTAACCTACTCTCTTCCAATGTTATAAAGGGGAAATTTATTTACCTGTTATCAGGTATCTTATGTCATTTAAAGAGATATACTGAAAATCGTATTTACTAAATTAATTCTAATTAAAGTTATTAAAAATGTTTATAGTTTTTATTTTCTTATTATGAGTTTAAAATATATTTACAAAGAATTTTTTTCAAATTTATTCGCATTCATAGACTTGCTAATTTTCGCAGCCAAATAATCCACAAATAGACATCTTTAAGAGTATATTGAAAATATCAATATTAATCAAACATTCTATTGCATTTAAACAAATTAAATTAGAATGAGAGTTTTACAAAAATATTGAAAATTTCAATAAAAGGCAAAATAAAAATTTAAACTATTCATCACTAAATATTATTTTTATTTTTAGTTTTTGATAATTAAATTTTTCAATATTTTTCAAAATATGTTTAACCTTATTAAAAACTTTAAACAGTTGAAAACATACGTATATAACACAACAATAGGGCTAAATTGTTATACAAATTATTTACATGGATTTTATTAAATATTATCATTGATTTAACAGTTTATTTTACGTTTTTCTTCTTACGTTTTTATTCATCAACCTTTAAACATTTCATCAATAATATTATTTAAATGATGGAAGCTCTTTGACAATTTAACAATAACGGGCACTTATTAGAACGTTTTTACTTCTCGACAACTAAAACAACTAAAAATCTCTTGCTTTATATACATTACATAAGGAAATAGATGATAATCAGGATTTGATATAACGTTTGAAAGACCGATGTTGTAACAGTATGATAAAACGAGTAATATAAATAAAAAAATGTTAAAGTCAATTCCTACATAGGTAAAAAAAAATTTATTTTACTTACTTTGTATTAAATAAACAAAATTAATTAATAAATTGTCATAACCTACGTGTTAAAACAGCTGTTCTACCACATAACCTATAACATAAAGTCAGCTGTATTATGAAATCATATGTTATCACTTATTTTAAGCCAAATGGGGGACTAAATAACTATTTTGCATAACTTGCCCCTTTTGTGAAACGTTTTTTCCTATATAAAACTGAAATTAATTAATTAATATTTGAATCAATATTCGTCAAAATATTCAATTCATGAATTAATATTTGACAAAACTGTGTCATCAGTTTTAAAAGTTGTAACAAGTTTTAAAAAAATGTATTTGAACTAGAGTGGATGAATAGAAAGTATTTTATTAACGATTGAAAATTTGAACAAGGTATATAAGGAGAGTGTAAACTAATAGCAGAATTGAAAAATTACATTCATAATGAAGTTTCATCTTCAAAAGTTAACTAACTTTTTTCTTGCACAAATCTCAAACTCAGAATATTTAATTTATTAAACCGTAAAAATTCTGGTTAGTGAAATACTATGTAATAAAACTTTGTAATATCGTAAATGAATTTAATACATAATTAGTTAATGAGGTTTACTTTCGAAATTCCCAATTAACAATTACACTGGGTGTAAAGCTATAAACTTAAGCCTGTTATTAACACTATATCAATCTAATATTGCTTTCACTCCACACTTCTTCGAATAATCTTGCTCTAAACTAAAGGATATAACTCGTGATACAAAGTTGTTCAACGTATGTGTCATTACATCTGGTATGAGATTGTTTCACTTAGATTGTTCCCTGACCTTGACTGCGATTATAACCCGATTTTAAAGCATGTAGTATTCATTTTCGACAACAATTCTTGACAATTTTATAGAAATTTAATCCATTTTTTTAAATAGTAATACAGTACAACAATGTGGAAATTCGTAGAAAAAAGTAGGTTTAACTAATAGAAAAAGGCAGTTGTGAACTCTTTAATATATAAAGACCAAATGTATCAATTCTATTTGGTTTGATCTCGTTTACTGAGTTTTCTGTCGTCCTTTAGACACGCCTACTTTTCACTCTCTCAAGTGTTTGTGATATTTTGTAAATTGTGTGAAGAATAAATGACAATGAATGTGTCAGTTTTGTTGATGGTCCAAGCGATCTGCGGACCGGGCGGCAAGGATGGCAGGGACTGTGTACCGGGTGTTGGCTGGGACTGACGACGTTGGATTGCCTACTTACCCGACTGGCACTAACAAAAGAGCGGTAAAGTCAACATTCAATACAAAACGTTATTATATAATTACTAAGAAAAAGATTCACTTTTAAACATTTATCATTTAATTTTACTTTCAAGAACTTTATATACACACAATATATTTCAAATTCAGTTTTATTATTACAAGTTTTAATTTCATTACTTTTTTAATTCAATTTGTTATTTTTGGGTAACTAGAAACTGCTCAAATCTAATAACGCCTTCAAATATACTTTTATGCAACATGCTCGACAGTTGTGTAGCATTAGTTACTGTATCTACAAACGGTGGAATTAATCAAATTAAATTACATAATTACTCAATGTAACATAAATAAATTGTGAAAAACACTCAAAAATTGAGTTTGCTATATTTAAAATATATATGTACTTATTTATTTATTTATATATTCAACTATGCAACACTATTTTTTTTGTATTCACTTATCACTTACACTTTAATGTACATAAACAAGAATCTTACTTGGTATATTTGCGAGTGAACTTCCGAGAACTATTAATTAGGTACTCTCTTTTTTAAGCTTATTTTGAGACTCAAAATATTTCAGTCTTAAAATAAGCTTCAAAATAGTACGTAATTAATAGTTCTCGGAAGTTCACTCGCAAATATATGAAGTAAGATTCTTGTTTATGTATATTAAGCGTAAGTGATATATATATATATATATATATATATATATATATATATATATATATATATATATATATATACATACGTTTTCTTGTTTAATAATTTAAAACAACATAGGTTATTCAAATACAAGAATATTTAATAAATTATATCCAAAGCTTTTCGTTGGTAAACAGTACCAACATCATCAGGAATTAAAATTACAATAATTTAATTTATGGTACAACATTATTGTAATTTTCATTCCTGATGATGTTGGTACTGTTTACCAACGAAAAGCTTTGGATATAAATTATTAAATATTCTTGTATTTGAATAACCATTGTTGTTTAAAAAAAAAAAAAAAAAAAAAAAAATATATATATATATATATATATATATATATATATATATATTATATATATATTATATATATATATATATATATATATATATATATATATATAAGAATAATAAAGGGTAGTCTTCTTACAAAATATATTTGTAAACATAAACCATTTTACACCAAAATAATATTAAAACAACTCAAAAATCCAAACATTTTTGCCAAAGATTGAAGACATTGAGAAGGACATAGCATTTCATTTGATAACGAAATTATACGCATTTTGTAATTGTTGATCTTATAAACATTTTAATTGTGAATCTTTTTCTTAGAAACATTTAATATAAACAATTTGGTTTTACAACGTAGTTGTAGTTCAATACAAAAAAAAACAGCATGAATTCATGTAAATAAAAATCAATAATAAATTTATTTTAATCAATTTTATTTTAGAAAGTCATTTTGTTAAAATGATTATTAAATTACAGAAGAAAGGTAGTATGATTTTGCCAAATGATCAATTAACAATTTATAACACCATCACCTTAGCTACATGTTTGTCGACAATTATCAATACTTTTTTATCCTTATGTAATTATTTATTCATCAGAAGAAGCAATCAAGAAAATGTAAACAAAATTTATCAATGGTGAATTTTTTAAATTTTTTCATTGACTGATTGAGTATTTCAATGTTTTTTTTTACTTATTTTATTGTATTTCTTTTAATTACTATGAGTTTTTACTAAATAAATCTGTGAATCCTACTTTGTAAAACCAAATTTGTATTTATAAGGAGCTGTGTATACTGTTTCAAAAGTCCTTCTCTACCCAATTCCATTCCAAAATGTCATAAATGTTTTATACTTTGCTCTGCATGTTCACATGTTATCAACAGATAATTATGTCAGTAAAATAAATAGCGTTTAAAGTGTAAATAAATTAAGCCAGACCTGGCATTAATATGTAAAACTGCTTTGTATAATTCTGCACATGTATTGTTTACTTTTAGCAGTTGGTAGCACTGAGAATGTTTATTAACTCTATAACATAAGTAATAAGAAAATCTGCAGACACATGTTCACTTATTATTATTTTTTGCTGTGTTTAGTTAATAACTTTCCTTAGTGGAAGATAGTAAGCTACTTAAAGTGTTAGCATAAAATATAATCTGCTACATTAAAGATATTAGCTAACTGTAACTGATAATGTAGGACACTTTGTCAAGTAACTCAATTCAATGCTCAAAATGTAACGTACGGAGGGCCAGTACTTATAAAAAAGCAGTTTGTGGGTCGTACTAGTTAGTACACTTACTTATAAATATTATTTGTTATTATATTTGTCCTAGCCAAAACCAAAAAGACATCACCATAACTACTTATCCTGAAGAGAGTATGTAAAGAATAATTGTTGTCGTTGTTAAAAGTTGTAAGTTAAAAATAATGTAGCCCATCCTATCTATGTGCTGTTTGCGTGCAAAATACTTAACTAAAAGCATTCAGGTACTAAAAAATTCAGCTATAAATGTATATTACATCTTCTTTTTTTTTAGTGTTAAAAGTTTAAATATTGAATAATTAAAAAGGCCAATTAAAAGTTTTGTTCGGGCAGGATGTGGCTAATTTAACGATACCGTAATAATTCATAAAAAACGTAATTAATTTCTTAACACATGGTAGACGTTTCTGAAGTTAAACAATAACAACCCAAGCAACCTTGCTTTTCCCCAGAATTAATTATGTAACACAATACTTTAGTATGTCTATATTAATCAACTGTATGAGCAAAAAGTCACAGAAATAAAACTAACCGTTTAAAGCTCACTCAGTATGATTGGGTACATCTGCAAACAAATGTTTAAAAACCAAGAAGTCTAGATTCAAATAAAATGACTGAAATTTCTAAGCGTCATGTAGATATGTTAAATAAAGTTGTGTTCATTCGTGTCTGTTACATAAGTATAATATTTACCAAATAACAATTTAATAATTTTGGTATAACTTGTAACCAGACTTTTTGTTAACTAAAGGTTACTAAATTGTTAACTTACTACTTCTGTAAGATGAAAATGTTTCCTCCAAGTGTAAGTTAACAATTTAACAACCTTTAGTTAACAAAAAGTCTGGTCGCAAGTAATAGCAAAAGTGTAATAAGTAATTAACAACCAGCTCGTCATGAACAGCAACAATATTTCAAAATTTAATAGTTTTTGTGCTAGAATAACAAAATAATTAAAATTTAAGATTAAAATTATTTCAGTGTATTGACTAATCTATAACCCACTTTATTTAATTTGTTTAATCGTAAAAGGGAAATTATGTTTTATAAAAATAAACAATTCCATGTCAATTTTATTGAGATTACTTAACATTGTTCAAACATTTCTGTCCTTACTCTACAAAAAATATTTTAAAAGCCAAAAATTATAAAGTTCTAAATTATTATACATACTTTTTAACTCTAATATAATACCTTTAAAAAAATATATAATATTCAAAAATGCTAATTTTACAATTCAAAATTAATTTGTATTTATTTTAAAAATCAAATTCTTTTTATAAACTGCGCTAAAATAATGTCTCTAAATACCTTTTTGTACTTAATAAAAAACTGTTTCACATTACCAAATCTTTTCCCTTTATCCTTTCTGAATGCTAGTTCCTGGCATATCAATTAAAATAGACTGACGGTTAATAAAAGTCCTTTATTTAACAAATGTGGAAGAATATAACTATTGGTTAAAAATAACGACAAAAACTAAATGTACGTTATAAGCAGAAACCAATACTGTTTTAACAGGACGTCGAAGAATGGAACACAAAGAGTTGTACCCTTTAGAAATGACAGATAATTCAAGATAAGAGCAGGCAAAGAAAATCTGTATGAATATAGAAAATCATTGTTTAGAATCTTGAGTGCATAATTAACCCAAACAGCAAAGGTCTACCTTTCAGCCTTCTCGGTGTTATGCATTTCTGGTGATTTATTGAATGAAAGCATGGAAAATGAGTGAAACTTTAATAAAATGCTCTATAAGGCCTTTGATTTGTGTCTAAAGATGTGTCCTACCTTAAGCCAACCATGTCTCCAACAAAGAAACTATCCATCAAGTGGAGTGTGAGAGATAAGAATATCAATTTAGGAAAGAAGTCTGAAACACATAGGTCACCTTCTGAAGCACAGTAAATCTAGAAGGCTGAAAATCATAGAAGAAATGTTGCCAGGAAACCCGATAAGAGAATATTCTCTTGGTTCCATAAGTTTACGTCGATTGTTGGGATTAATATCTACCTAACTATTGAGATATGCACAAATAAAAACAAAACCTCTTTAAAACACTTGTTAATATTTTATAACTTGCCAATAGTAGCACTTACTTATATTTGTTGAGGACGGCCATTTCGGGAGATGTGTCCCACTGTCAACTCAGACCATAAATCTGAGTTTATGGTCTGGTCTATGGAGTTACAGTCTGAGTTGACAATGAGACACAGCTCTTGAAATAACCGTTATCAACAAATATAACTAAGTGCCACTATAGGCAAGTTATAAAATATTTACAAATGTTTTAATGAAAACTATTAGCTCAGGTGGAGATTGGATCAACAATTACAAAAAACATCTTTGTTAATAGCAAACTTTTGCAACAAATAAGACACACAAAAAAGGGAAATTATCAATAAATTCAATCAGTAAAATATGAACTATCAACAGTTTGTATTTAATGGATATTGTAGTGAAAAATAATGAGTTTGTATTGAAGGATAATCAATGTAAAGATGTGATTGTTCCCGACAGCCCAAAATGGCTCACGACATTATACTTTTAAAAATACAGTAGTATGTAATATCTAAGAATAAATTTTATCAAAATTTAAAATTGTAAACATTACCAAACTTATTTATTTCATTTATATTTTATTGAACTAGTTTCTTTCCTAATAGAGTTTATAAACATCTATAAAGAAATGTGTCTTTTTTGAGAGGGCACAATAAGTTTAAATATAATATTTTGAGAAGCAAAGTGCAAACCAAATATAAATAACAACTGCAAATGTTAAAGTTAATCATAAGAAAATATCACAAAAATAAAAAATACTAAAAATGTATTCACTAATTTGCATTTAATATGTTAAGAGATGGTAAACTAACATGATTTCTCAAAACTGGCTTTCATGGGTTGATAACAAATGAGTTAATAAACTATAAAATATTTTGAATCAACTATTATCCAAAAACCTTACAGAAAAGAAATTTTTAAACTGTAAAAACTACTGGTTATTTAAATACATGAACTCAAGGTCTTCAGCAATAAAAACCACTTTCAACTAATAACATGACTGTTTATAAAGTTAGCTGATTTATAGGTTAAGCTGATTGAATAAGTAAATGCTAATGATTAAAACGTTTTAAAAACCGCAGAACAAAAACACCATCTTTCTAAAAAAATTTTATTTAACTTGTACTTAATTGTTTTTGCTTTATTTGTTTACAATAAGGCTTGAATTAATTTCAAGGTATTTCAACTTTTTATAATTTTATATTTGCTATAGTGGAATACAATAATGTAACATTGTAAAAAATGTTTGTATTACAACTTATTTTTAGTAAAATAAAATAAGTTCTTTTGGAAATATTGCAAAATACAAAACCCTAGTAAAGCAATAATTTCTAAACACTGTGAAATGAATAAATATGTACGACTGACTTTATCAATAAATATTAAAATTATTTTAAGTGTTATATAATATTTATATATAGAAATAAATTTACTGGAAATTGATAGTATGTAACATTTATATCTATACACATTCATGTTCACTTGTTACTCATTCAGTCTATTCATCACGCAACATAACCTCTAAACCTCAAACCTAACCTAACCTATGTGAAACAGTATGTAAGTCCTTACAGGATATTTTGTTTTATCTTTTGAATTGAATGTTGACATTAGCTATGTTTTTGTTAACAATGCATAATTGTTAATTTTGTAAATTATTGAGGACGTAACTGAGTTACAATGGGACACATCTCCCGAAACGGCCGTCCTCAATAATCAAAACAAAAGTGCTACTATAGCCAAGTGTAACCTACTAATATATATTCATGTGTTTTTTGTGACTTAAAATATATTAATACATACACACTAACTTATACTAGCACTTACTTTTTGCCTAAATAAGGATGGTTATTTCAGAAGATTTGACCCGTTAACTCATTAGGTAATGTAGTTGGAAATGATACAAATTTCTTTAAACGACAGTCTTCATTTAGACACAAAGTAAGTGTTACTATAGACAATTGTGTACAAATTGATATCTACTAAAGTGTATAAGTTACGTGTAAACTATTAGCTAAATTTAAAGATGAGAATAACAAATTTCTTCAGGGCGGATTGTCTTTTCATTTTTCATAAGATCTGGGAGCTAATTCATATTCTTTAGACAAAATTTTTAAAATTAAATGTAATTTTATTCTTAAATTTAGACCCAAGTGACAAAATAAGTAAGTTATTTATTCAAGTACATCCCAATACAAAGTACTTTATGAACAATAAATCTAAGTACAAGTATAGAAATGTAATTATTTAGCCATTCAAGTTGGCAAATTACAAGAAATAAGAAGGTCTTAAAAACAAACTTTAAATTTTCACAAACTACAAAAACATATTGAGTCTATGAGACTTCTTTGAAAGTTCACTCAAAACTTCATCATCTTTTACATTAGTTTGTTCATGTAAATAAGCCATTTAGAAGTTTCATTGACAATATTCAGCTATCTCCAAAAGAAGACATATTCATTTAAATATTTTATAGATATTGCATGTGCTTTATTTATTATTTTCTATCTGTATCCTACCTTGTTTTTGAGGACCTCAATATTCGATTATTGAAAAACAATAAAGAAAAATCAATAATAGGTACTTTTTAGGTAATGTATAAGAGAGATAAGTTATTTCTTTAAACCCCATTCATGCTTAAAGTTTAGAAGTTGTTGGTTCTATATTAATTTATATAGAATGAAATACATTTTACTATAACATGACCATTTAGTTTTATACTACAACTTATAAACTACACCATCCATAAGAGGAATGGCATATGGTCCAGAATAGTATTAACACAGTGCCTAAAGACTTTAAAAAGTAAGAAAGATGATACAGCTAGCAAATAACGGAATTCCAATATATTACACATGTTCTCATTTAATTATTTATTTTTACTCTTCAACACAAGAATACCAAATTAACTATCAAATATTTTAAATTTTGACATAGTTTTTTTAATAATTTATAGACTTTCTAACATAAATCATGATAGAATGATTTCTTAAGCAGGCATCAAACAGGAGTTGTTCATATTTAGGTTCAACTTGCAGTAAAGGATAAAACACCTCTGTTACAATATGAACCGGAAAATGGTTGAAATTGAAAATTATCTTTTTTGGATGATCCATTGTAGAGAAGAAATAAATATATAGCAATGGTACTCAAGATGTTAATATAACAATAGGTTTAAAAAATTCTTCTACTAATTAGAAAAACCAAACTTTGATGACGATTATAGATGGACACTCACATCCAAGTCGATGCAATATACGACACAGATATTGGACATACATATTGCACTCATTTCCTTTGTGTACCTTATTGATATCTTGGAAACCTGACTTCCTTTGCAAACCATATGGCTTTAAACATTTCTTGGAAGCCTGAGCTGATGATCATTTTCTTTTATATAGATAAAATAGGCTCTAATTTAATGGAACCTCGAAATTTCAAGACTCTGCTGTAGTTAGTTTTTTACTAATTATTTTTCCTATATCAATAATAAATTATGAAATTTATTCCAAAATTTGTTAAACAGTTTGAATAGTAGTGTACTGCAAGAAGACACTAATGAGGATTGAAAACGTTCTGTCTTAGTAAGTTTCACAAATTTACAAAATTTAAAGTTCGGGATGGTCATAATGTTTGGTACTTGACTCTTTTGTGATACTAAAATAGGAATTTATCCGAAGAGAAATTACAGAGATGATCTAACTTGCAGGCAACATAAATAAAGTAATAACTTCTTACTTCAAAGAGAATTAACTTTCACTTCATACTAGACAGACATATTTCCCCTCTCTCAATCACTGGACAATCTCTGCCCCACTTTGCAAACAGTAATTACCATGTGGTATTAAAACTAATTGCTACAATTATATGTTTTTCTATTCATCACCTTACGAATTATTCAAACATAGTAATTATAATCTTGGGAATTCCAGCCACTGCAAGAATAAAAGTTCAAATATAATTTGCATAAAATATAATTTATGCCACTCTTGGTGTGTATCATATCTTTATGTAATAGTTTTCTATACAAATTTGACAATTATATTTTTTCATTTTGTATTTGAAAAGGTTTCCTTTGACAAATAGTTTTTTTTAATCTTTAAAAGGCTTTAAAAATATATTTGAATTTACCAATTAAATACTTTTTTAAAAAATAACTAAAACACACGTTTTGTTTCACTCATAGTAAAATCCTTGGCATATAAAATATGTTAAAAATGATGTTTTTTTAAGATTATCCCTATACACCTTCTATATAAACTTCCATTTTTTGTAAAATGGATTAACACGCACGCACGCACACACACACACACACACACACACAGACACACAGACACACACACACACACACACACACATATATATATATATATATATATATATATATATATATATATATATATATATATATATATATATATAGGTTAGTTTTGGTTGGTAAAGATTATTTGGATTTTTTGGACTAGGAGACTGACAGACTTACCTTGGTAAGAGTCCACACTGTAGTCTTGAAATAGAAACACATAAAAGCACCTAAACAATGATATATTTCAACCACACAGTGGTCTTTGTCAATGGAAGAGAAAACACAAAAAGAAATATGTCTTTTTGTGTTTTCTCTTCGATTGACAAAGACCACTGTGTGGTTGAAATATATCATTGTTTAAGTGCTTTTATGTGTTTCTATTTCAAGACTACAGTGTGGACTCTTACCAAGGTAAGTCTGTCAGTCTCCTAGTCCAAAAAATCCAAATCTATATATATATATATATATATATATATATATATATATATATATATATATATATATATATATGAAGTTAATATATTACTATTGTAAGTAATTTTATCCACCATTAAGTGCAATGATTTTACCTTGTGTGATGAGGCACCTTTCGGTCACTTGACCATTGTCGAATCACTGATATTTTTCTGGTGTAGATGTTCGGTCCATGATGTTGGTATTTGTTGACGTTACACACGTTTCCTCTTGAGTCTTGTATAAAATTTTTTTGAATAGTATGTCTTCTGTATATGTTGTTTGTAGATTCATTAAATTGTTGTGTATGTTTTTATAAATGTGGTATTTTTCTAGTGAGTTTAGTTCTATTGGGTTATTATTTATTTCAAGTATGGTCTATATACAGAAGACATACTACTCAAAAACATTATACACAAGACTCAAGAGGAAACGTGTGTAACGTCAACAAATACCAACATCACAAACCGAACATCTACACCAGAAAAATATCAGTGATTCGACAATGGTCAAGTGACCGAAAGGTGCCTGATCACACAAGGTAAAATCATTACACTTAATGGTGGATAAAATTACTTACAATAGTAATATATTAACTTCATAAAGTCAGTGCAACGGAAAAACAATGGATAACGTAAAATATCAAGAATATATATATATATATATCTTGTATTGTTAAACACTTTTCATAATGTTACATGGGCAGAGGGGAATCCCCACTTTTTTAGTTAAATTTGTAATATTGCTAAACGTGCGAATATATTTAAACTCGAGGACATCTTTCCTCTACCCACCACGCATCAGAAAAAACCAATTCAGTTGATCTTGAGACGATAGACAATCAACAAAGACAGTTTAGAGTGGTTTTGGCGGAAAATCCCTGCCTATGAGTGTAATGGTGTAATTCTTTCATGTTAAAACATTACTCTTTGTCTTAGTGATGTATATAAAAGACTTCACTAACAAACATTATCTTTGAGTTGTTATATAAATAATTAGTTTTATTTGTCAACATAGACGTAATTTAGAAGGACAATGTAAAAATTTAGAAATGCTTTATTTAGAGAGTATTTCATATTACTCCACAATGAAATCTAAATTGGCGAGGAATTCTCCCCCCAGCCCAGGTGTGACCACGTCACTGAAGGTAAAGGTCTGTTTGTACAGATACAAACATTTGTAAATATGTAGAGAATTGTTTTTGTAAAATAAGTTCATTCTTCTTGACTTAAAGATACAAGTAAATCAAAGTACAGCAGTTATGTACATATGTAAGTACATAAAGTGTTTTTTTCATTTATCTTAACATTTTTAGTGTAACTAAGAATTTCTAGGTTATGTTCGAAAATCCAAATGCCCCAGTCCCAATTAGTTCGGGTTTTCGATGTTTTACTGTATTAGAAATATTAAATTACCATTGTAACTGAAATACTTCAATTCATATGTACCCATTTTATCTTTGTAGTTAGTAGCAGGCAGCGGCACATCACAAGCTGAAGATGAAGCCAATAATGCTCCACTTGAGGACGGTCAAGAAGCAGCAAAAGGTGACGATGGCTACAGCGCTGCTGTTCCTGGACCTTTGACAAGATTATTTGTAATTGCAAACCGTGGAATTGCTAATCTCATTCAAGACTTGATCCTTGTAAGTATAAACACGAGTAGCTAATTGACGTATTTCTTGGTTTCATAATTTATAAACATCTATAATTGGGCGAGTTTTTTAAAAAAACGTTTAACAGTTTGATATTTACAAAATTCTCTATGCACTTGAAATAACTACAAAATAGGTTGTTCTTTGTCTTTCTCACAATTTGTCTGTATCTTTTTACTCACTGAAATTACTTAAGTATATTGATGCTCTTGGTCATACAATAAATTCAATTTCTCCCCTTCTCATCACTCTCAATAAAATTTTTAATAATCTGAAAATACTGATTTATCTCAGAGAACATTTTGTAACTTTTGACAGCTGCCAATATTTCTAACAGCATTGTCTGTATTATCTTGAATAGCATGATATTACATGGTTTTGATTCACTCATGTATGTTTTGCCAACATAGATGTAAAAAGACTTCCTTTTTTTCGTTTTCAAACTCTGCGCTAATTCAAATGAAGTAGGTACTAAATTTAATTCACGCAGTATTAAACCTTGTCTAAAATGAAGCAGGTACTTCAAATTCAGAAATTGGGTTTTATTTATTGTTTATGAAGCGTTTCTTGAATACTTATATCAATTTTTGTATCATTTTTAAAGGTCTGCACACAAATTTTATACACATCTATTGCTTTGTTTTATCCACATAGAAAAATGCTTAGTGCAACAAAATGTGTATAAAGCAATTATTTTAAATACACCCTGAATATTCACATTCATACATGCATCTACCAGTATTTTCTGCAGCACACTAGTACTACGAGGTCTGTTAAAAAAATATGCGGACTGTTTGAATTACGCTGCTCAAGTTAGTTTCAAGAGAATCCGCTTAGTGTCTCCTTCAAAGTACTCTCCTCCCCAACGCACACACTTACCCCAACTGTGTTTCCACTTGTTAAAACAGTCCTGGTACACTTCTTTTGTGATGGCGTTCAGCTCCTTCGTCGCTCCTACCCGTAGAGAACAACAGCACAACACCCTTAGCATCAAAAAAAACTGTCAGCATCATCTTGACATTTGACCGAACTTGGCGAGCTTTTTTGGGTCTTGGGGACGTTTGACTCACCTATTGGGATGATTGAACCTTCGTTTCAATCTCATCGCCAGTTATAATTCTTCACAAAAAGTTCTCATCTTCATTTGAACGATCAAGCAGTTCCCGACAAACCCGAACGCGATTGGCTTTTTGGTGGTGTATCTCAATTTTTCGGTCAAAATCTCGTAACAAGATCCAACTGATATCCCACACTCTTCGGAAAGCTTCCTAATTTTCATGCACTAGGGTATTGATTTTGAGAACGTGTGGGTCGTCAGTTGACGTTGAAGGACGTCCACCCTCATGCCACTTGAAACATGGAGTACGCTTCATGGCAACATCGCGGTAGGCCGTGTTAAGCATGGCAAATGTTTCTGTTGCAGATTTCCCTAGTTTTACACAAAATTTCACAGCAATTCGTTGCTCTTTCGGGCTGTCCATTTTACAATCCGACAAACGAAAAAAACACTCTTTACTAAACTGCGTGTAACTCATCAACAAATGAAGATATCTGCAACTGAAATACCGCGTTTTAATCAGCTGATTTATACGAACCTAGCGACACCAAGCGGATTCTCCTGAAACTAACTTGAGCCGCGAAATTCAAACAGCAGCATATTTTTTTAACAGACCTCGTATTAGTAAGATAATTATTATACTATTTTCAACAGGACAGTATAAAAGAAACACGACAACTTATCAAAGTTAAAAGTGACAATGTTAAGATAGAAAAAAAGGGAAACGTACTCAACATATAAATTTAGACACCTAAATTCTTTTAAAAAATTTAGATAGGTATTGTTTGTCACCCTTTTTGATGATTTCCAACACCTAAAACAATGCATACTCTAATAACAAAGCAATAAAGTTATCGTTAAATTTAATTATTACCAAATTTTTAAAATTATAACCCCATGTTTTTAGGAAATGTAATATAGGAATACCATATAGATACATATAAATAAAAATAATGATTTATAAAATGTTATTGTTTCTTGAAAATATTTCACAAAGACCATTGTAAACAATCCATATCTCAAAAGACAGATAAGTATTAAAACAATATTAACATAAATTATTATTTAATGAGTGACTGGTATAGGTTTTACATTATTTCAATGTGTTAAAAACTCATTATTTGACAAAACAAAAATCTGTTACAGCGACTAGCGCAAACTAGTGAAAGGATAGTGAACTTCAAGGCAAGACTCATCACTTCAATCATTTAAAGAGGTCCAGTTCTACATCCAATGTTACCATGACGACGGAATAAAAATCCTAACTTTATTAAAATAAAGTTTCAGTTACTTTACATTCTTTAAACCGGGCTTAAACAAAACAATAACTTTTGAAAGAAATATATTACACAATATACTTAACTATACATTTTTAAAACATTCTTAAAATTTGATTTTACTGAGACAACTTTTATTTCTAACTTGATTCTTTCAGCCTCAATTATTTATGCTGTCTAAAATATATTTCTTACATTTACTTTTATTTATTTTAAATTAAATAACAGTGATAATAACTAGTTCATATTTGATGCTAATGATTATTAAATTTTTAACAAAAAATTAAATAACGATTCACATTTTGATCAAATATATTAAAGAACAGTTACCATTTACCAATTGCTAACATTAAAATTGTTCATTAATTTTCCACCTCCCAATAAAATAAAACACAGTTCCTCAATTGGTGTGAAAAAAAACACTATAAATAGCTCATAGAAACTAAGGAAAATGTTGGCCTTAGGTAATAATAACTGCCAATTAAATATTAATATTTTTTTTTTACTTTATTATATTTAAATTATCAAGGACCCCTGAAAATCCTTGATGCTATTTTTATTTATTTAAACTTCTGGTAATTATTTAGTAGTGATAAAAATATTCAATTTAGCAAAGAGTTCTGAAAATATATAAGAGAAATAATATTTTATTCAAATAAATCCTAACCAAACAAATATATAAAACATTTGAAAATTCTCTTAATTTGTAATTTAGATTTCAAATTATTTTAAGGGAATTTTTTTATAGAGAAATTAACGTGTAAATTTTAAAAACTCAATTATTTTTAATTTTTTTGTTTTACAATCCCTTTTTATAAATAAGTAAAATCTTGTTTTAAATAGTTTATAAATTTCAAACAAAATTACGTTTGCAACATCTCTGAAATCTATTATTATTAAGTTTTTTTTAACTTTGAATACTTCAAATTAAAAACATTCATTTAAAATTTGTTATTAAAGCTTTAAATGTTTGAGTTTAATGATTTAAACTGTTCAAGATGGTTTGTTCATAATTATGAACGAATGTAAGTTTTAATTTTTTTTTTATATTGACTTTTAAAAGACAATTTAAAATTGCCTATCATTTTATTAAAGCGATGTTTTAATTTATAAGTACATTCAGTGATAAATAATACTCATTACCATACTCTGCTCATTAAAGCGCTAAAGCCAAGAATGAACCTGTATATATTAAAATAATTCATTCATTAATATAATGCTATGATGAATGATCGAGCATTATACCAATATCAAAATCTGTTTTTTTAATATTTTAAAGCGCTTTTAATATATTCTAACACATGTTATGTTTTATCAACTATTGACAAAGTACTCATGATCACAAAGTGTATTAAAACCTATTGAATTTTTTAAGCACCATTTCCAAACTTCATGATTTAAAAAGACTATATAACCTAAAACGTTTCTGCTATGATATTAGGAGTATAATAATATATTTTTGTAGTAAAAAACATTAAAATCAGATGATTCTTCTAATATTTTCGAAATTCATTTTTTGTGAATATCATTTATTATAAATAAATGTAAGACTATAAATTTCATAATATAAACTTAAATTCATTATGCTTTTATCTACTTAGCCACATACTTTTTCAAAACCACGACTTCTTCACCTTTCTTTCTACTGACAAATCAAAACTTAGATCATAATTTTACTATGGTAAAATGGAATGTTTATATATTCATTTCATTCTAGACTAAATTTTGTACCATAATTGTAACAACATTTTTGTATATTTTAGAAGGCAGCGTCAAACTTGTCTTTTTTTACTTTTAGGTAGTTGAAATTGTACGTTTTTATGTAAATTAAAATCATGTCATTTTGTATAGTATTTTAATGGAATAGATTAAAGAAGTGAAATTAAAATGGTGTGTAAATATGTAAAGTGTCTGAAATTGTTTTACTTATTCATGTTTACCCTATTTCAAATCACTAACCATTTTATTTTATTTGTTTAGTTTTACACGTGTCACAACAAATAACCATCATTAAAAACTCAACAGCAGACTTTTAAGTTAGCAAAAACCATGCGCCTTGAATTTTTTAGTTCTTTAAAATATTTTTTACCGCAATATCATTTGATTATCTAAAAGGTAAACTTTAATAAAGAAATACAAACCCTAGGAGATATTTCCCATGAAGTGTATTTCTAAAGACATTTTTTTAGGACTTCAGACAAACTTTGAACCCTGGTCTTTTTATTTGGCAAAAAACTTCTTTTTTACAAATAAAACAAATGTTTGTACCAATTAGTTATAGACCAAAAAACTGTTTGAAATGTGTCACTGTTAAAGTGTTTGAGATCCAACAAACTCCTAAGCTTTATTTAGAAGGGCGATAACAAAATTAACTGAGATTTCTTTGATTAATTACAAATTAAATAATGCATTAACACATAACTAATGACTATTTAATACAAACAGAATTGTTTCTAATAATGTTGTAGTTAATCAATTCCACATTGATTAAAGAACAGTATGTTTTTCAAATAATGGAATGGCAGTTGAAGGAGACAAAACTTTTGATACATTACCAGCCTAAATCCTAAATTATTATAAGGTGAACAGTGAAAGATGGTCATTCATATTTGAACAATCAAGAAAATTGTAACTAAAGTAAAATTTTGTTCTCATATTATGCTATTAATCTTAACTGATAGTAAAACTATCTCGATCATGAGATTTCTCAATCATGGTAAGAAAGAAAACTATCTTCAGTCTGAATATAATACATTTGAAAATCACGTCTAATAATAGGTTTTCTAGCAATCGCTACTTCGTTCTGTCTGTAATATGACTTTCAATAATTTTATATTTAAGTAAAACCACTAAATACTAATATTTCTAATCAGATACCGTAGACTATTTATTAGGAATATACTGTGGTTGAATTTAATAATAAATACACAAAAACCTCTTAACCACAAACTTTCTTTAATTTACCCTAATGTACATTTCAGTTACAAAGTAACCATCCTCAGAGGGATAACATACAAAGACTCATGAGTCTTTGTACGTTATCCCTCTGAGGATGGTTACTTTGTAACTGAAATGTACATTAGGGTAAATTAAAGAAAGTTTGTGGTTAAGAGGTTTTTGTGTATTTATTATTAAGATACCATAGAGTCTTGAAATTACGAGTCCCGATAATCCGAGCTTATTTCTGTTTGACCCTGTTTTATCTATTTGAAAGAAAATAATGAATGTAACCTTCCAAAAAATGTTTATAGCCAAATGGTATGTGAAGGAAAAGATTCAGGTTTCCAAGATATGTCCTCCATATAAATACTGTATGCAAAGGAATAGAGCCAGGCTTCTAAGATATGTTTATGTCAATACTGTATGCAAAGGAAATGAGTCGGGCTTCCAAGAAATGTTCATATCAATATGGTATGCAAAAGGAATGAGTTGGGCTTTTAATAAATATCCTTATAAAGTTCTATAAACCGATGTTGGTCATTCTTAATTATAGTACTGTATTAGGGTTCATTAAAACACCAATTTTTTCTAATGCACAGGGACGTATTTCCGTGTAATCCGAAGGGGTCTTGGCCCCATCTACCTCGAACTATCGAGTCTCTACTGTATGTTAAACACTAGTGTAGCAAACCACATCTCCTGGAAAATTCCAGTATATTAGTGACTTTAGACAAGTACTTAAATCATAAAAATAATTACAAAAGACCTCAAGATAAATAACAACATACCAAATATGTCTTTATTGAAAATTACACAAATATTTAATCATAAGAAACAAATGACGAATAAAAAATTTCTTTTGTAACAGTTATTAATAACTTCTAAAATTGCATTTAACATTATATACAAATCAAAATAAAGGTATATTACGAGTAATATCATATACATGTAGAAATAGGTGCAAACACAATAAAAATAGAGAGATGATAATGGTAGTAGTAATAATAATAATAATAATAGTAACAAAGTAAAGCAGTAATTATAAACAAAACAGTATTACTATTTATAGGCAATTGGACCAAGTGAAGCTGCCACAAGACCATGAGATGAGAATGTAAATAATTACCTGAAATACAAAAAAAAAATATTACTCCCGATTTAAACGTTATTTATAAATATATTTATTATCTAAAATTAAGAAACAGTCTGTTGGGTTTGTTGAACGTTATTTTTGTTCATTTCCATAGACACCATAGAAAACTAAAGTATAAATCTGACTATTGGCTGCCCTAATCTTAAAATACTAACACCATAGACTTTCTAAATTAAACAAAATAAACACAATATTATGTTCTTATTTTTATTAATAAATTTGTTGATCACCGTGGACTAATTTTTTAACTAAACAAATAAACCCACTTTATTACAATTACTTTATGTACATTTCAGAAGTACTTCTGAAGATGATTACCATCTAATCAAAATATAAATAAAGTAATTGTAATAAAGATTTTTGTATTGTGGTTAGTGGGTTTTATTTATTTAGTTAATGTTCTTATTTGTTACAAATTATTTATTAAATTGAATAGTCAAATTAAATTGCAGCAAAATTTGCACTTCATGTCTATTATTTTGAGGTATCAATAAATAATACAAACAGTACTTCCTTGGGTTGTGCTATACAGGCAATCTAACATTAGCTGTAGTGCATACTGTTGAGATGCTCAAAGGATAAGATGAGAAATCGGAGTTTTAATTCTTTTCAGCTATATTCTAACATAGTGCTCTGTTTTATAGAAAAAACCATGAATTTTATCAATTTTATCTGTATATTAATTAAAACAACCTCTCACCACAAATTCAACAAATTTTATTTGACCTTATGTACATTTCTGTTACAAAGTAATCATCTTCAGAGGTATTTTTACAAATAACTAACTTACAGCTAAACCTATGCGTATTTATAAGCGAGGGGAACTCCTTGGCCACGCCCCCTACACTATCCGACCAATCATGTTACAAGTAACACCTAGGTCTGGTCCAACAGAATGAGTTACCGTTACATTGTGTCTGTATTGTGAAGTGTTTTTTTGTCATTTTTCCAAACTCTAAATCTTTGTAGTATCAACACATATTTTGTGTGTTTTTGATGTACAATTTAAATAAGTAACATGTTTCTTTATAAACAGTTACACATTGTTACTTATTAAGTTTTTTTTTTAATTATGTTAAATTTATTGTTTAGATAAATGTGGTTGACTTTCGAGTCAGGTACAATTTTTTATTTACACAGGCGTTTCAATCATCATCATACTTAGGCGTATGTTATCATCATCAGGCCTACAATACATAAGTAAACAATTAAAATTACCTACAATAATAACAATAGTTCATAAGTAAACATCTCTACAATATAATTCTTATAATTAATTATAAAACATTACAAAAACAACTAAAATGGGTGACATCCAAAAATTTTTAAATATTATTAACATAACAATTGCAAACTATTACATATTTAATTGTAACAAAAACATGAAAAAACCCCCCTATACAGTTACAATCACTTACAAGTCAGGAATGAAATACATTTACAGTGATAAAATAACCAAATTAAATCAAATTAACATTGCTAAATAACCTGTTAAATTTCAAATAATCAAACTAATCATCACTAAGTATTTTAAAGTTTTGTAATAAGTGGTGCCAATTTTTTAGTATCTTCTTTAATATTAATAGCATTTTTCTGTCACTTAATACCGATCATCTAAGACAAGTTTGTTTCATTTTTCCATTTCTATATAATACGATATGTACTCAAATCTACCCGACATCCCTTGAGTAGTTAATTTTAACGGCCAATACAATACAATCTTTTTCAGTAAATTAAACCATTTTTAAAACACATAATTAACCAAAACATGATGTTATAAAATGATTCCTGCTTTTTATCTAGTTTAAATCATTTTTTCAATATGGTTTCATATATTTTTTTTAATCAAAATTTTGATCGCTACAAATAATTGTACGTTAATAAAAGATCAAACTATTGTCCGCTTATGTTGTTTGTGAAAAATTATTGAAAATTTGAAATACAATCATCAAAGCTAAAGAGTACTAAAAAAACAATAATATTACTACTAGAAACTTAGCATTTATACCATTAATAGGTTAATATAAGGAACACTGAGATTCTTCTCATTAAAACCTTAAAAGCAGAAAATATTTACTATACTTACCACTGCTATTCCAGCCATTATGACATACAATTTTACATTTTTCCAGAAAAGAGAACGTTGTAGATGTCGACTCTGAGCTCTAAATGTTACAGAGTTAGCGCTCAAATTATCAGTTTTATTTACAAGCAATTCCAGTTTCTCTCCTCTCATTGCTACATTGTCTACAAACATAAAACAAGCCATATAATTTTTTTTAAAGTCAATTCCTACTTAAGTCAACAAAGAAAAATTTCATTTTACTTTCTTTTTATTTTATAATTACAATTACTATAAATATTTTGTAAAACTGTTTATTATGATAATAGATGTTAAATATTGCAGTTATATGTTACATAATTATTAGTTAACCTGCAAAGTTATGTGCTCTTCAATTGCATTAAAAAAAAGATATTTTTGAAGAAAGAGACTTTTTACGAAAAATACAAATCAAGAATTTATTATTTAAAAACTTGAAATACAAACAAAAATTTAACAAAAGAAAATTATATACTAATTACACTCGTTTTAAAATATTAAATCTCTTTCATTATGAAGTTAACCAATTTAACTGAAGTTAACAATTGTGCAATCAATGAATTTGAGGTATAGACATGAGATATCAGCTGGTAAGGTTGTTTCATTAATTTAATGCATTTTACATACTATGAATCTAACAATTGGTATTTGAAAAATAGAATTTATAATACGACGTGGCTTAGTCACTTATTTATAATACACGGAGAGTAACACAAAATTTAAGATTTTCATTATTTGATTGACCTAAACCTTTACCAACATTAAACTTTATTTATATGAATTCAATTTTGAAGTGAAAGAATATACCAAATTATTTTATCACTTAACTGGAAAACGTTTGTAGAGTTGATTGTTTCTGTTTGTTCTTTACGCCATATTGATGTTTCGATTGGCCTGGATGTATCATCGTGCGTAATTAATTAGATTATTTAAAGCAAAAATAAAAATTATACTTTAAGAACTCATTTTAAAAAATTGTAACTAAACATTGCTTCTTTTCTAAAAGAAACTTCTAAGGATCATATTTCCATAATCCCCTCTCCCTTGGATTTAATGCATTTTGAAAAAAAACCTCTCGCTCAAAAAGCTCATGGTTATGTGAGGCGATAATTATAGTTACGCAGCAGCTATTAACCTTCTGCGCACCCCTCTGCGCATCTCACCTAGGACCCCTTGATACATGTTTCATGCCTTGTAGAAATCTGATAACTTTCCCATTTTTTACATATATTATTAATGAGCCAATTCACAATTTTTTTTTATTTTTAAGTAACTGTTCAGATTTGTTTTTGAATGCTGGTAAATAATATTAATATTATTTTATTGACTAAGGTAATGTTACATATTTATCCCCTCTCTTGAGAAAAAAAATTCTGTATTTCTAACTTCCAAATACAATTTTAATTCAATCCAATAATAAAATAAATTTTTTATCTAACTTGAGTTTCAACAACAAAATAACCTTTTAAAACATATCAAATACCCATTTCATCATCACACCAATATTCCAAAAATCTTTAGGTTAAATCATAGATGCTTGCTCTCCAAATTTGTTTACATAATATAAGCTATACTAAAATTTGCATAGATTCAAAAATAATTGTAAGAAAAATTTAACTTGTTTGTAAACATAATTTCCATATGAATACATAGTTACATCAATACATATTTCGAAATTTCTCCCCTGCCTTATGTATTCTATATTATTATGTTACATATTATCCATCAACTACTTAAAATTTCTTAGTTTGACTATTTTATGCTTTAAAAAATATTAAACTAAACCAATTTCATAATAACTATTTGAAAAAAATTAGTTTAAATCTTTTAATGCTTTTACTATGCAAGAATTTAAAGTTTTAAAAAAGTGAAATGGTTTTTCTATACATTAAAACCTCACTGTCGGTAAATAATTGATTTTATACACATATGGCTATCTTTTTAACTTTTGAAATTTATAATTAATTATTAGCATCATAAGGTAGCTTATTTTTAATTGGAATAATTGTTTATATAATTCTAAAAGTACAGAATAAAAATAAATGTTGTGAAGACTTAGATACTATTCTGCAGAAAGTCCCCATAAATGCTAAGCACACAAAAATAAACAAGTGAAGTGAAAAATTACTAACAAATAATGTAGGTCTTATCTTAAATACAAACACAAAATTATCATAAAATACACTTTCAAATACAATTAGTACAAACTTCTAATATTTATAAAATCATACTTCGGTTCAAAATCCAAAACTAAAAAACATTTATCTTATTTCAAGTTGATTCTTTCTAAAAGATACAGTAAAAAATACAGTTTGATAGCTAATGCAGTATTGCATAGCAAGATCTGCTTTGGTATTCTTGGTAATACAATGAAAAATCAAAGATTATAAACATACTGTGAAAACACGGTTAAACACAAACATTTATCTTACTTCAAGTTGATTCTTTCTAAAAGATACAGTAAAAAATACAGTTTGATAGCTAATGCAGTATTGCATAGCAAGATCTGCTTTAGTATACTTGGTAATACAATGAAAAATCAAAGATTATAAACATACTGTGAAAACACGGTTAAACACAAACATTTATCTTACTTCAAGTTGATTCTTTCTAAAAGATACAGTAAAAAATACAGTTTGATAGCTAATGCAGTATTGCATAGCAAGATCTGCTTTAGTATTCTTGGTAATACAATGAAAAATCAAAGATTATAAACATACTGTAAAAACACGGTTAAACACAAACATTTATCTTACTTCAAGTTGATTCTTTCTAAAAGATACAGTAAAAAATACAGTTTGATAGCTAATGCAGTATTACATAGCAAGATCTGCTTTAGTATTCTTGGTAATACAATGAAAAATCAAAGATTATAAACATACTGTGAAAACACGGTTAAACACAAACATTTATCTTACTTCAAGTTGATTCTTTCTAAAAGATACAGTAAAAAATACAGTTTGATAGCTAATGCAGTATTGCATAGCAAGATCTGCTTTAGTATTCTTGGTAATACAATGAAAAATCAAAGATTATAAACATACTGTAAAAACACGGTTAAACACAAACATTTATCTTACTTCAAGTTGATTCTTTCTAAAAGATACAGTAAAAAATACAGTTTGATAGCTAATGCAGTATTACATAGCAAGATCTGCTTTAGTATTCTTGGTAATACAATGAAAAATCAAAGATTATAAACATACTGTGAAACACGGTTACACACAAACATTTATCTTACTTCAAGTTGATTCTTTCTAAAAGATACAGTAAAAAATACAGTTTGATAGCTAATGCAGTACTGCATAGCAAGATCTGCTTTAGTATTTTTGGTAATACAATGAAAAGTCTAAGATTATAAACATACTGTAAAAACACGGTTACACACAAACATTTATTATATTTTATTTTAACACAAAAGGATTTTTTCTCATTTAAACATTTACTAGTGATATTAAAAAAATCTTTCTGATATTGAATATGTACTAAAATATATTTTTAATGTGTAATATAAGTTTACCTATATTCCGAACCATTATGCCTTTTAATTCGTCCAGCTCGCCATGTACTCGAGATATTGTATCTATATCACGAGATTCTGAGTAGTGTTTCTAAAACACAAACAAAAAATAAACTAAAACTGGTTTCTATAAAATAGTGTTTAGTATATTTAAAAAAATATATAAATCATTTTAAAATGTTATTTTTTTAAAAGTTATAATAAATTATTTAAACAATTCTTATTTTAAATCTAATAAATTTGTAAATACTTAATCAAAATTAAAACGTTGTATACTATAATTTATATAATCTTCAGATTCAAATAATTTTTTAAGACACCTGAGTTGGCTATAGGACATTTAATCCTGGATATGTACCAAAGAACCTCCAAGTACTTTTTCAGCTCCAACTACTACTACTACGTAGCGCTACAGCCCGGGGTGGGCCTTGGCTTCCTTAACAATGTTCCGCCATGTACTTCTATCCTTAGCCTTCTGTTTCCATGCTGTAATGCCGAGTACTCTTAAATCTTCCTCAACGTCCTGCAGCCATCGTTTTCTTGGTTCAGCCCCAACTAACCCAATGAAAAATTAATATCTTTTGTTAACCCTATGGTGTTTATAACCTGCATCAACGGTCTTCAATCTACAACCAATGTAGTGGCCCATGTAAGTGATGAAAAGGGCAACTATTTTCATAATTAATTTTAAAACACTAATTTTGGTATCACTTGGGGGGGAAAACACTACTTACTGGTATTTTTCAGTAGATGCATTTCACACTAGATCAGTGCATTGTTCAACGGTGTGAGTCACAGACAAGACTGTTGCTTAGGTGTGATGTATTGGTGTGAGTTTGTGGTGTTTTGGTATTCTATGGTATATTATTGCTCATACAGTATTTCTTAGTTATGTGTTCAATATAATATTTGACTGTCATTGTGTTTTATTGTTTAGAATCTGTTGTGGATGGTTTTTGGTGTTTGTATACTCGTAGTTATCTGTTGCGTTTAGTTTGTTACTTTTTTAAATGTAGTGAAGGATTTTTAGATTAGTGACTATATTGGTGTTTGTGTAATGTGTTCTGTATGAGTATGGCGAAGTTTGATTTAGGTAGTGTGTTTTTTATGTGTTCCTTATGTCGTGTGGTAAAGTTTCTCCCTGTTTGACCTAGGTTTAAAGCTAGGATAGTCGTTGCATGTGATTTTGTATACTCCAGCTCTGTTGGAGTATACAAAACCTATACACATTTTTTATTGTGTAGGTGTTTTTTTTAGTTGTGTTAGATGTTTTAAAGAAATAGTTTGCAGAAATTGATATTAGAAATTCAATTCAAATCAGTTTTTTTTTTAAAGTACAAGACAGGCCTAAAAATGTTTTCCTTTCAAAGATTGGACTACAATTACAAAACTTATTATTATCGTTAAATTGAATTATTTGTATTGAGATCTATCAAAATTTAAATCAATTAATATATTTATTAACTGATGAAAACCATTTATTAAATAAATAATCTATGATTATAAATAAATAATAATCTGCATGTGAAACAGCTGTTTTACAACATAACCTATAATACGAAATCAGGTGTTACATGAAATCATATGTTATTATTTAATCCACTTGAGTCACTTGACGGAAATATACGTGTAAGGTATGCGTTTCTGACGCGAAAGCAATGATTTAATCTCATGTTTTGCTTAACGCGCGTATAGAATTTATCACTTCAAAAACATAGCATGAGGAAAAATAATTCATCACACTAGCAGATAAAAACATGACATCAAAAATAGAATTACTGAACATTTTCAGAAAACAAGATATAAGGTAGAGTTAATAACAAATATAAAACAACATATTTGTTGTTAAGTACAACATATAACAAAAATAGACCAGTATTTTTTTTATTTAATGTCTGTTAATAACTATTCAATTATTCTATATAGGCTAATGACAGATCACAGACAATTAATTCATGCTATTACAACTTAACTTTTCGAATATATTTCCGAAGTTTGTATTTTATGAATTTTTCTTTGTTTTGAATTTTATAAATTGTAAGCTATGTTGAATATTAGATTAACAAAAATGAGCTCTTGAGAAAGAATTTCGGACAAAAATTCAAAACATTGAGTGCTGAAAAAGCATGAAGTAATTGTCTGTAATCTGTCATTAGCCTATATAAAAAAATTAACCATAATAACTCTATTATAACAGGAACCAAATTATACTGGTATTTGCAAATACAAACTAAACTATATATAAACTGTAGCTGATTCTACATTGAGAAAACCAGTATGTTTTAAATTTTCTAACATAATTTTAGTGATTCTCGTATTAATTAATTTAGTGATTAAGAACGACACTTACTTGTATTCACAAGCCACACACTAGAAACACACAGCAACCCAAACATCAACCAGAACCAATAAAAACTCCACATCTACAAATATCACCTTTCCTTCAATGCACTGAAGCAATAGGACGTATAAAAAAGTATTAGACAACAAGTGTACAACACTAAACAAAACACATGCACTGTTGATTCACATTAAAACCTGATTTTAATACAGGCATCACTCTACACAATAACATAACCTGGTGATTAACCTGGCTGACTAGTGAGTATGGTCAATGTTTCTTTTTTTTTAATTTTTTGTTTTATTGATTTAATTTACTCAAACTTTATGTACATGTAAGTTGTAGTTTACAATCACAGACATAGAAATAGCTCAAAATGGCATCCCTCAAAAGAGGTCCATCAGAAGTTGAAAAGCAGAAAGCAGAAATAAATTTCTATACAATAAATTTCGGTGTCTTCATACCAATTTTCTAGAAATCTCAGCCCTGGTGTGGAAGGCTGAAGTACTTTTATGTGATTACAACTGGTCCCTCTCACCTCATCCAAGGATTTGATTTTCTGACTCATATTCTGCACAAACATGCCAATACTAGTTTTTAGGCTTCCTTGAGGTTATTTCTAGTGTGTCTTTCCACATTCAGTTCTTTCCGAAAAGTAAATAGATAATTTGCAAATTTGCTTCTTCCAACCATTTCAACATCTTACAAGTACCATTTCTACCTTCTCAGTTTGCTGCAAAGTAAAAGGAAACATACTTGTTTGTCTTGTATTCAAGCTTTGACATAGTGTAATTAGTCCTATGACACAACCAACTCCACTAGAAAGGCACTTAAAAGTCTTATACAATACCAAATGATCAGAAGATTGTTGAGTAATGGAAAATTCTAGACACAAAACTCCAAATACAAAAACAAATTTGAAAATTAATTATACAAGGTAGTACAAAAAAAAACAGAATGCATTGCCATGGGCAAAGCTTGTGTAGTACGCATGTCTGCCGCTAGACATGGAAAGCACAACGCATTATCAGTTCACCACTGCCTGTGTTATCGACCTGGCTTGTTCTGTTTGCCAGGAGTGATTGTTTTTGCTAGCGCTCAACAACATGCAGCTGTGAAATTTTCATGGCTGAAAATGCTGTTCACTGTGTTTTAATTTTGAAAGCACCTTACAAAGTTAGCACTATGGGAAAACACAAGTGTATGATTGGTTTGCATGGTTTGAAAATGACAACATTTTGATTGATGATAAATCGTTCTGGACATCTATCAACTGCCTGAATCGACAAAAATGTTGAAAAAATTCAACAGCTTGTACTCAGACCGTTGACAGACGATTGATCAATTGTCAGAGAGTAGTGGATTATCCTGGTTCAACAAATTTTAACGGAAGATTTGGGAATGAAAAGGGTTGCTGCCAAGATTTTTCCTTAGGCTCTTACTAACAATCAAAAAGAGCATCAAGTTGAAACAAGTCGTGCTTTGAAACAACAGACTGAAACTTATACAGATTTTAACTGATTCAGAGTTTGTTCACCTGCTGGTCAGACCACCAATCAAATCTTTTATTTGGTTTTTAAAAGTTTTTAAGAATATTGCATAACAGTGTTAGTAAAAAAAGAAACTATTTGTGGCAGACAAAAGACTGGTTTTCCATCACAACAATGCACCTTCAAATACACCCATCTCTATTACCCAGTTTTTGGCTAAAGACGGCATAGATAAGCTGCCCCACCCACCTTACTTTCCTGACCTGGCATTGTGCGACATTTTCTCGTTTCCACGCATGAAAGGACATGAATTTGACAACGTTGAAGAGGGAAAAAAGAGGGAAGAGCTGACAGAAATTTCTAAAGATTACTACTAAAAATATTTTGAAAGAAGGAAGCACCAGTGGAACAAATTTATTAGTTTTAATGGTGATTGTTTTGAAGAGAATAAGGTCGTTCGTGTAAAAAAATTGAAAATAAATAGCTTCTAAAAATATTTAGAAGCCTTTTTTTAGGTACCCACTCGTAATTGATGTAAGGAATTATTTGTCAAAATAACTTACTGTTTAAGCTAGATAAATTTCATTTCAACTATAAGAGTAAAAGATATATAGTTATTACCAATTAAAGATTTACCCCTTTATGGGATACCCTTTATGTTTTTAAATTTATCTGTATATTTATATAATCCAGTAAAGTGCATTTTGTATCTTACAATACTTTTCAAATTAGACAAGTTCAGTAAATCAAGGTTTCAGTTTTGAGAAGCAAATTGATTATATTTATGCTAAATGGTCTTGAGATCATTATTTTTACAATAAATTATTTATTTATTTTCTTGGCAAAAACACTACATGCTGATATTTCTCAGCAGACACATTTCAAATTTGGTCAGTGCATTGTTTAATGCTGAGAGTCCCAAACAAGAGTGATGGTAATCTAGCTAAGTAGAAAACATGTCTAATCTGAAATATTTGTAAGTAGTGCTTTTTTGGCCAAGCAAATTAATAAATGAATATTCAAAAAACCTATGATGTAAAATCCAAAAACTGCAAAATATAAATGATATAATAACATTTTCCAATATCTGTTTTTTCCGAACTCTTAATTAAATAACACTTGAATAAAACTGTTTTGAAACATCCTATTACTTGTTTTGCTGTGAATTTCCATTATTCCTATAGCCACATACTTTATACCCACTAAAATTATACTTTAAGTGTCATCAAAAATTTTAAATAATATATATGGATATACTAAATACATATCATATTGTGTTTTTTCTATTATTTCATTATTTCCTTTGGTTGACAAATTTCAGATTTATACATTTAGATATACTCATATGGTTTCCTTTAGGGATGAGCAGATTCTGATTCTTGATTACAGGAATTGTCGATTCTAACGCTATTGGGGAATCGTCTATAGTCGATTCTCCATTGAATAAGGTGCTGATTCCGATTCTTGATTTTATAACTGTTAAAGTACATGTGTAATTTATAGGAAATATAATTAATTATCAACTATCTTTTATTATTTCAACTATCGTTGCTTTAAATGAATTAAACGATTAATGTAAATGGCTTGATCACAAAAATGCCTTATTTTTAAGGCAGGAAAATAATATTATTATTTATGATGCAACGACAAAGATAATCAGAAGCATTTCTAGTCCGTTTGTCACTGCTCAACTCTCTCTGCTGTCTCACTCTCACTCGGGAGGGCTCGACTCTCTCTGTCTCTGGCCACCACTTTATATAAGTCGAAACAATACAAAAAAAAGTTCTAATTTCTCCAGTTATACAAAATGAAGTAGCTATTACTGAAGTTATTTTGTAATTGCGACTAAAGTTTGTATCTGTAATTTTAAATAAACTATTACTTTTATCCAATATGTTTGTCTCCCTTTCAGAAATTCCTACTCATAAATCAAGGTTGAACGTTTCGTGTAGCCTATTACATTAAAATAGAACTGTAAAAGGTTTCACCATATGATCAAGATCTTAACTAAATTCATTATTAGAGAATATCATATATAACTAGGCCTATATAACTTGAAATAATCGAGAATCGAAAGAAAAATTTGAGAATCGAAATTGGAATCAGAATTGAAAATTTTAGGTATCGGGCCATTTCTAGTTTCTTTTATTTCACAATATATTAAATTCATTGATTTTTTCTATTTTTCTTAGAATGTGACTTGTACAAAAATATTTTTAATATTTCAAAAAAAATAATTAAATAAAAAGCATAAAGGAACAAATAATAATAGTTAATAATAATAGAACTGTTCTCTTATGCGAAACTATAGGAAAGGACAGGAAAAAACCAGGCCAATGAACGCAAATTTAGGAATACATATATAGATGACTCACATCCAGAGATGAATATTAGTACAAACGCATATCCAATTGTTCTGAGTGATTTATGTAAAGGAAATATGAAAGGTGTGGAGATTAATTAGTTAACATGAAACTAACAAATTTTGAACAAACTAAATAAAAATAATTAGGCTGAGACTCCACACAAACTAACAACATAATATATAAAAACATTTTAATATACACCTATTACATATACTTAACAAACAAAAAGATAGTTACAATTCACAGATGCTATTTTACATAATGTCCCCATTAAATCACATTTGACCATCTACTATAGTTTCCATAATTCCTCTTGATTCCAATCCTAATTTGTACATCCCATAAAATGGTCATAATTTAATATCAAAAGTACATAGGATATACAGAAAGTAAAGAAAGTTTTGTAACTGAATAAAAACAAATGATGTCAAAACTTGCAGTTTTTGTGTTGTACATTTTGAAGTTTTTTAAAATTACTGCTTTTGATATCACTTGACAAAGAAACTTACTGATACTGATAGTAGTAGAAGATATCAATACAAAAACTTTATTTTCAATGTAATGTATCTTAATATATTTTTTAAGTCATCCCAAATATCAAGGTATTTGTGGCAAGTAGTCAGTTTTTCAATGCTGATGTACTCTTAAACCGCCAACAATCGAAGCCACAATAACACTAGTTATTCAAAATCTTCAACTTTTTCTGAATAAAAATTCTTTCAATTTTGAAAGATTAAGAGATAATCGTTAGGTGCCAGGTCAGGGTGTAAAGAGGGTGGCCGATTAAAGTCTTTGAAGTTCTTGTGTTTGTGGGGTTAAAGGAGGACGAGCATGGTGTTGATCGAAACATTGGTCTCTCTTTACTAGATTTTGAAGAGGGGTTTCAATGATGTTATTCCATAGTTTGGTGCTTTGCATATAATTACTGATGCCTCAAATATTTTTGCATTTAAAAAAGGGAACAATACTATGCACTTTACATTTGGCAGGGTTTTCTATTAGTGCCACTGTATTTGAATATTCACAGAACACGTGTAAATGGCAATGAAGCTCAGCTCACACTGAGGCATGAGACTGAACTAACTGCTGTGCTAACTGCCGAATTAGTTGCTGAGCTAACTGTTGCGGTAGCGGCTGTGCTTGCTGCCAGGCTGGTTGTCGCGGTGGTGGGACATCGGTGCTGCCTTAACTGCAAACTATCTTTACTTTCTGAATGGGCTAAGTACATGTTACTATATTCAAATTTTTACATACTGTTGTACATATTCATGGAATTATAAAATGTTTGAATATTAGGAGCTTAAAATTAACATATATTTTACAATTTATTAACAACAAGAAACCCTTTATACCTATGGTACTCAACAGCTAAAAACCACTGGTTACTAACATTCACTACTAAAGAGCGAACAAAGACAATAAACACCTGATAATATAAATTCTAAGATGAGATGTCTTAAAACAAATAAGAATAAAAAACAGAGAGCCTCAATAATGAAGAACAAGTCTTTCAACTTTCCTACAACATTACTAGATTGTCATGTTTGAAAAATTATCAAGGTCACACACATGAAATAAAATGGAATACATTATTTCAAATAGAAAACAGAAATAGGTTTAAAATACTTGAATTTAATTAACTTTGCATAAAACATGGTAACAGAACTCTTACAAGATTCTATATGTGTATTTTTTTAAATTAATTAAGATAATTAGATGGTTCTCTTTTAGATAGGGAACAGTTATCAAAAATATTATATTTTACATATTCTTTGATTAACACTTTTAAAAACCTACTAAAATCAAACAGAATAATAGGACGTTTTAAAACTATCAGAATAATAAATAATGTATAACTTACCATTTCATTAGCTAAAATAGGAGAAAATTCTGAATTCATAGCATAAGCGATTGCCGTTTCAACTCTATTCCCATACGTTGACTTAAATCTTCGCTTAATTTCATTTAGATACAGAAACGCTCTTGACCTTTCAAATTCCTGAAACGTTAAAATAATCCAAAATATATATTACATTTTGTTATCATAACGGGTTAACTCCTCAAGTTCCATCACGGCTGTATTTCATGTCAAATAATACGTTTACTACAAAATTGCAACAAATATTATAAACAACATTTAAAGTTAAAATGTTTTAAAAACATAAATAACAAACAATTTGAGAAAGTTTACCTTTTATAAATAAGTTCACTTTGATACATAATTATTTCACTTTGTTATCGTGCATGATACATAATGCATTGACAATTATTATACAAAAGTAATGAATGTTTGTTATAAAAAAGGCTACAGCCAAAAGAACTAAATAAATAAGTCAAACACTTGTAATAGCTATAGAAACACACTAATAAAGTAACAAAGTACCAAATATCTTTTTTTTATATTAAGTATTTATAGTTGTAACAAATTTAAAGATGTTAATAAGTTATATAGTTTTAAAAGGAGACACGCAGTTAGGCTATCTTCACCTGATGGGGAGGTCAAAGGAATATAGTGAATTACATGTAAAATTAGGAAGGCCACATTAATCTCTCCTGGTCCATAAAATGGTGGAAAATTGTATCTCATCTCTGATATATAGCTTTCACACATACATACACACACACAAATTCAAGATTTTATTTTAGATAAGAAAACATAAACAAAATCCTATAAGCAATTTCCAGGAAGTTCATTCAGTTTAGGATTTCCCTCTACTTTCATGTTCTATGGTTACATAAAATGCTAGTGACTGCCTTTGTGCTTAAAAGTTTGGAACAAGTTGATATTTTATGTTTTCTCTAGTTTACTGTAGTAAAATAAATAAAAATGATGGAGTTATTTAAGAATTTGACTACTACTAAAAGAAGCAGAACCTAATGAAAAAATTTTTAATTTGATAACAGATATCTTTAAAAAATCACCAATTAATTTTACTTTTTACACATATTAATAATTTCATACTTTTAAAGTCAATAAAAAACATATAAATGTTTAAAAATCTACAGCTTAACTACATCATAACTGGATGAAAATTAGATAAATGACTATGAAACATTTTCTTACACTTTAGTTTTTAAAAACAGCATGAATAAATACAAGAAATGAGAAATATAGTTTGAAGAAATGATTTTATTTATTTCAAACAGAATTTATGTCTTCTCTAAAATATTATGCAAGAAATTAAAATGTATAACAGGAAATTAGAATAAAATCATTCAAACCACAAAATGTTTTATTTCTTTATGGGAGAGAAATAAAATTTTACGTTTTAATGTTACAGACCTATTAGTTTACTGCGATTTTCCAGACCGGGAGTCTTAACCTTTTAAAAGTGTCATACACTTGACCTAATTTCCTATTACAGGTTCCTAATACAACAGCAATCTCATGATGAAGCAACATGATGAGGCTTAAAGTTAATTGAATTGTTATAACATTAAAGTAAAGGTTCTATAAAGCAAAGAAAGTTCAATCGAAAATAAATAAACTCATCTAAATAAATGAAGAGGCCATGCCAAGGCTCGTGTACAGGTTACTTCAGTCAAATGTACACAATCTTGGACCATGACATCACAACAAACTGACCTCCTCCTCCACCTCTAACCGCTGTACATCCACTTACTCAACATCTTTTATGTAGTGTTCTCGGCTTAAAATTTGGTTGAAATGTTGGAAATTACGACAATGATGCAGAGTTTGGGGTAACAATTGTTACAGTTGTTCCAAAAAGGATGTAGTATATCCACCTTACCACTTCAAGAATTATATAAACATCTTAGTGACATACGACATAAGTATATTTTAACCCATCATTTAAACTGAGATTCTGAAGAAAATTTATTTTCTCAAATGCAAGCCGAATGAGCGACCATCCTCCTCCATTGAATACCAGCTACAAACGATTATTCTCTCAAAAACTAAAGGAATACTACAGACGAATATAAACACTAACAACAAAGATGGTAGACTTAGAAACAACAGTCAGCAATGTTGCGAGTAGCCGTTATCACAGAGGCCGCCCTGGAGTACGTTTGATCACAGTACAGTCAGTTTCAGAGAGTACAACATATACATTTATTGAACAAGTAACAAAAATAATTCATTTTCTACCTCATAAATTTGATGACTAGCAGAAATGCCAGCTGTTTTCCCATACTTGTGTAAGATAATTCGACAATTAAAAGGAAAATCGGGTATGCACTGTAATATTTAAAAAGTTTCTTATTAGCAATAAATTCATTATACACTAGTTTAACTGTATCTGTACTTATGTAATATACAAAATCACTTACATCATCTGTAATGCACATGTATATAATGTGGTCTTCATTAATATAATGAAAAAGATAGCTGCTGTGTGATAGTGTAAGTTTCGCATTCTCGGGTGCTATTTTCGCCAAAATCTGCTCAGTTACTTCTGCAAAGTTTCCAGGACAAGATGCGTATTTGGCAAGAACTGTTGTAACACGGGCAATGACACTGTATAAAATTGGCATCCTGAAAACTGTTTAACAAAAATATTTACTAAAAATAAAATTCTACCTTTAAAACTAAAAGTATAACAATTGATAAATACAGGCTATAACATGATTTGTAGTTGACTATTTGTAACTTTCAGTTATTTAAATACATATCAGAGGATAGGAATTATAGGCAAATCAAAATAATAAATTAATTCCTGAATTTTATAGTCCATTACGTTAGGTGAATCTTATTAATCACTTAATAAGACACTAATGAAGATCAGCACATAGCGATCAAAAACGTTTTGTCTCAGTAAGTTTTAACAAATTTACTAAATTCAAAGTTCGGATAGTCATAAACTATTGTTTAAGTGATTAATAAATTAATGTGTAAAACAAATAGGATTAGATACATTATTAAAATTTAATGAAAGAAAAAATATAGATCTATGGAACTTATGAAGGTCAAAAGGACACATAGTATGAAATTTAGCTAAGTATGAAAAAAGATAGTTTTGAAAAACATAAAAAGAATATTATAAATAATAAGTATATCATAAAGGTAACAATAAATCAAGCAAATTAAAACCGAAAGAAAAATTGCAGGAAGGGAAATGGATGCAGATAGATCAATTTATGAGACAGTTAAGGAATTATTAAGCCTGGAAGATAATGAAGACTAAGAATGGAAAAGACAAGGTAAATACCACTCCAAGACAAGAAATGGCAAGAATACTATAAACATATCTCAAGAAAAAGTATCTTAGGGAGTGAGAAAGACTCAACAGATAAAAACGAACACATGTAGCTATATTTGTTGATTCCATCTTCACGTGAGCTACTAGTTTTCATTAAACACTTGTAAATATTTACAAACTTGCCTATAGTAGCTCTTACTTATATTTGCTGAGAACGACTATTTCGGGAGATGTGTCCCATTGTCAACTCAGACCATAACTGATCTCAAGGTTTACGTAGGTTAGGGTATTAGGGTGGGGTTGGGTTATTATGGTGGTGTGGGTGTATTTTGTGATTATTAGGAGTTATGAAGTCAAAAAGACGTACTACTCACACACACTTTTTGATATGATAACTCCTAATAATCACAAAATACACCCACACCACCATAATATCCCACCCCCACCCTAATACCCTAACCTACATAAACCTTGAGATCAGTACCGGTCTGAGTTGACAATGGGACAAATCTCCCAAAACGGCTGTCCTCAACAAATATAAGTAAGAGCTACTATAGGCAAGTTTGTAAATATTTACGAGTGTTTACATGTAGCTAATTCAGGAAGGGACTTTACAAGGCTCTAGAATAAGGTGCTTATAATCCATTATAAAGAGAGTATAAGTTGAAACAAATAGCATCAATTTTTAAGAAAAGCCAAAGAATCAAACAAAAAAACTATAGGGGAATACGTATGTTATCAACAATATGGAAAATCTACATTAATAAATAATAATGAAGACACTGTTGAAAATCATCACATAGCGATCAAAAACGTTATGTCTCATAAGTTTTCACAAGTTTACAAAATTTAAAGTTCGGATAGCCATAAAATTATGTTAAAGTGATTAATAAATAATAATTGGATAATATAAAAGGAAATGAACGGGCACGATTCCCAGTTGGTAGATCATGTATAGATTACATACATTTGATTCAGCATACAACATTATACAAATCCAAAACAAAAGTTAGAGAAACATTTAGAAAGTTAGATTATTATGGTATGGCTATATCACAAGAACAAAGGACAGATGGATAAACAGAAGAAAAACCACAAAAAAACATAGGTTCCGAAGATTGTGCAGACATAAATCTACAATAAGATAAGAACACCCTACACACATACTCAATACACAATTACATTACTACTCAAACACACTTTTTGACATCATAACTCCTTATACTCACAAAATACACCCACACCACCATAATATCCCACCCCCACCCTAATACCCTAACATACGGAAACCTTGAGATCAGGTACAGTCTGAGTTGACAATGGGACACATCTCCCGAAATGGCCGACCTCAACAAATATAAGTAAGTGCTACTATAGGCAAGTTTGTAAATATTTACAAGTGTTTAGTGAAAAAAGTGGGAAATATAGGGGGAAATGAAAAGACATGCTATTAGAAAGCAAACCATATTTGTTCACATTTATGGAAATAATGTCGCTAAAACCATCTTAAAATGTTTCAAAAAGTTAAAGCTTACACAGAACGAACCTAATAAATATAGTAGGCAATGATCAAATATGGGAGAGCCTGAACTCATACAAATGTATCCATCGAAATATATAATACAAATTACCAAAAAACACTTTGAGTCAAAATTCAAGACAACATTCACTTAAACAGACTCAGACTTTTATCTCTTTCACATTAGCTTAAACAGGCTATACAATTCAATTAAAGAATTCTGTTCTATGTGTATTACATTTAAACAGTACAATCTAACTATATCTAGAATTAGTTGACAAAGACTGGGCCATTTTTTCTATACTCCATAGTTGGAAATATCTTATATAAATATATAAGTTACATAAAGTACATTGTAAGCAAGTGGCATAAATGCTTCAAACTATAAATAATGGTTAAAACATGAACATAACCTCAATCTAGAAACATCAATTTATAAACTCGTTTTCTTTAGGAAACAGAGCACTGTCTAACCTACATAAAATATAGGGCATAATCTACATTAAATAATAGCTTAATTGTTGATTCCATTTTCACTTGAGTTACTAGTTTTCACTAAAACACTTGTAAATATTTGAGTTACGGTCTGAGTTAACAATGGGACACATTTCCCGAAACGGCCGTCCTCAACAAGTGTAAGTAAGTGCTGCTACAGACAAGTTTGTAAAATATTTACAAGTGTTTTAGTGAATTAATAGCTATATTACAAATAGCTAAAAAGTATCAGATAAGAAAAGATTTGGTTGAAAAAAATCTATTCTATGTAAACTATCCAATGCCTGGAGTGAAGGAGTTTCTTCCAAATTCTTCAGTCTTGTAACAACATACATAATACGATCCACCAAATAAATCAATCCCTACAGAAAATTCTAAAAAAATTACCTTCCGGGGCAAACGAAAATTATGTATGTTGTTTTAGGGAATAATAAAGAATTTTTCTACACATATGGAAGAAATCATCCGATCTTCATAATAACCTTGTTTTTTTTCATTTCATAATAATACCTGTTTAGTTTTTCAAAGAAATTACAAAAGGAAATATATAAAAGAGGTTGGGTTTTTTGGTTAGGTTAGTTTTTTTCTATTACAAAGCTATATTTATAATCAGCAAATTCAAACTTGCTAATACCAATTATAGTAATTTTTTGTTATGTACTAATAAATTAATTATATCGACCACCATCAAGGAACTCGAAAGTACTAATAAATCAGTTGAATCAAGCAAAAGAATATTGATAAATATTTTGTTTGGCGCATTCAAATTATATAATTTGTATGAATTTAAAAACAAATAAAACAAAAGAGATGAAATGATAAATGAATCTAATAATTTTGCTGGTATTACTTGTTTCATTGTAACACACTAAGAATAAGAAGAACTACTTAACCGTTCTTTGTTAGTATAGACACATGTAAGAGTAGAGAAAAACAAGTTAATGAATAAACGTATAATATTAATTTTAAACAGACAATTGATATTAACCTGTGCAGCTTGTTCACCTGATTTTTAAACTTTATAAAAAAGCAATGACACTAAATATGAATCAGAACTTAACCTTCAACTTAAATTTAATACTTCACCAACTGCTTTATTTTCCACAATACATACAATAAACGTTTTATGTAAAATTAAAATAGAATGTAACACGTTGTAAAATTAATTACAAATATTAACATTTCTTTAAACAAACCAGCTTTAATTTTATTTCTACATGTTACGTACCTATTGTTATGTAACCGAAATTAAAAACATAAAAAAGTAAAACTACAAAATACAAAATGAAGGTAAAAGTCCAATCCTGAATCACTGTGCATACAACATTCAAGTAAACATGGGAGGAAACAAACAAAACAAGTAAATTCTAATCTCAAATGATTCAGTCAATTTAGTCATACTCTACAAGAAAAAAATATTGTCATATGATCCTGACATTTATCAGCTGTTTACAGTTGCTTAAACAACTACAAACAACTAGTTTCTAGTTCTACCAACAGATATCGTGGGTGGCTTTAAAACGTTAACTTTATAGTCACAAACTTCCCTCTAAGCAAACTGTAGATAATACATATTGTCATAATTTTAAATCTTATTTTTTTGTTGACTATTTTTTTGTTCTAGTTAGAAAAAATTTTTATGTTTAAAACATTCAATTTTATGTTGCTCAAAAACTGTTTTTTTTATTATGCTTTAGGAAAAAAATGTTTAAATTTACCTTGTAGGGAAATACCAATATCCCTTTAGTGGCACACATGACTGTCAAACTCCTGACCCAATAGAAGGTTTTATCGTCACTTCCCTATTACGCACCCTACTAAAGGCAAAGGTAAAATGAGTGGGAGAGAATGATTACGAATAGGGAGTACGGCAAAACTGGCGTCCCTTTCGTTTGGCCTTACACTCTGTTCTGCTGTGCCACCCCTCTCCCCACTCTTCTCCTTTTGCACACCTTTTATCCCCAATTCTACCCTACCCTGGTTGTAGATTGTAGTATTTTATATTGCCAGCCTGTGAGTAGTGTGAAGTCTTTAGCTCCCTTACTTTGTTTGTTTATAAATTATTTGAAGTAGGATAGGGAAAGTAATGTGAAAGTGAAATATTAATTGTTGGGTTAAATGTCACTGCCAGTACATCCCTTAGTGTTCATTTCAAAGTGTCTTAACAGTTTTCAGAGTTGTGTTCATAAGATTAAGTAATATGAGACAGTGATGGGAGTGGATATTGTTATCCATTTTCCAAGTTAAAGTTACTATAATTTTGGGTTTACTAAAAATAATACTTTTTTTATTTGTAATAAAGTTAAATTAAAAGGTAGTTTAATTTTTCTCAATATTCTTCAAACCATTAAAAAAAGTGAGCTAACTTTTAACAAATGCTGAAAACAAATGTTAGTTAATTTAAATTTTATTACATTACCTAATTCTACCTATGCCAGAAAGTTCATAAATATTTTCAAGCTAAATAATTTTGCACTTAAGGATTTGTAGATATTTAAGACTGATTTTCTAATGTTTTAAATGCCACAGAGCTACAAATACATTTTGGATTTTCTTATGAAAACAATGAATAGTTATAAAGTATAGTATTACTTTGAAGGTTTTCATTTTTACCCCTTTGAGATTGTGATGAATTGTAAATGATTAATAATTGCATTTGTTCACATTTTTCTAATTTTTTAGTGTTTACAATTACAATAAAAATAAGTGTGAATAATATTATGAATAATACTGAAATATTTTCCACAGGTCATTTAGGCTTTGTTTAAATTTATAAAACCCAATGTCATATTATTTACAATAATCTTTTAGTTTAAACTTCTTATTTTTAAATAATTCAGAGACAATACTAATAAATAAATATCTTTACGATTGTGATAGCACAGAATTCCTAATAATGTGTCCTATTTACAATAAACTAAACCGTATAATTTGGTTGTTGCATACTATACAACACATCCACTAATTAAAAATAGTTCCTCAAGTGAATATTATACAATGCAAGATAGTTCACCAGATTTAAGCCTCAAATTGAGGCGGGGATCCAGTGATTCTCGTGATTCATTTTATATGGACTTTGCACAAGGAATAGATTCAGACATTGAAGAAGTAGCCACAACTTCAGGAACTGCAGCTCGGGAAGAATGTACAACTGATGATGCGTCCACTCCAACAGCAACAACTGTTAAAGATGATGGCCAGTGGTAAGAATATTTCAGCATAGTAAATTTCATTACACTTTTTTGTTTTTACATTCCTTTTTGCATACTAAATTATATTTTCAAATTAAAGACTTTGAATATATTGTCGTATTCATATTTTGGAAACAAAGAAATATACTTTAAAATTAATACTTTAAGTGATCAAATATATATTTTACAAATAAGTTTACCATAATCTATCCTAATTGGGTAGAACATTGCAAGAATACTTGTGTGTGTTAAATAATTGTAATCGGGCTATTTTTAAAATTGCTTACCAACAATTTTATTTATTTTTGTTTCTATGTATCTTCATATTGATATTGCATCTAAACTTACTACATTTCAAACATCAATAAATATAAAAATAATAAAATTCCTGTGAGACCATTTTAAGAGATGTATCTCATTTTCAATTGAATATATAATTATTGTTATACGTAGTTAAAAAATTTAAATTCAATACATAAATTTTGAAGCTGTTTATTTAAGTTCAGTAATTCTATCAAATGAATAATTCATTTTTAAAATAAAAAGATCACTAAAACACTTGTACATATTTTACGAGTGTTTTAGTGGAAACTAGTAGCTCACGTGAAGATTGAATCAACTAAAATAAAAAGATACTACTTTTGGTATTACTTGGTATAAAAACCACTGCTTACTGATATTTTTTAAGACGCATTTCACACTAGATCAGTCCATTATTCAGTGTTGTGAGTAATGGACAAGACTCATAAAAAGATAGTTGTTTTAACAACTCAAGAATGATTATTTGGAAGGACAACATTACTACAGTTAATATTGTCTGCAGTTCAAGCTATTATTAAAAAATGAATTAAAGAAAGAACACTGACAATATCAATGTGGATACTGTACTGGCAGGAACATGTTGATGTTCTTTATTCAGGCCACAGGTTTATTAATGACCTAAAAGGGACAACAAACTAGTTGTAGAAATGTATGTCAACTTATTAAATAATCATTCTTCACTAGTTACAACTGTTGTCTTTTTATTCTAAATTATTTCTTTCTAGTGACATGCTAAATAATGATTTGTTTGTTTGCCTTCATAATTTATCTAATAATTGCACTAATTAACTATGTAATAATACATATATTATGTACTATTTAATGCAATTTTGCTATAAATATTGCATTTTAAGCAATATGTAAAAACTTGCTTATAGTAGCTCTTATTTTTTCTATATGTGAAAAGATTGTTTTGTGCTACTATATTCTAGTTTATACATTTTACTCTTTATTTTAATTTCTTTAACATAAGTGTATAATTGTAGCTCAAATTAAGGATGGAAACCAATAATGTGAATTAATTATGTGTTGAGACATTTAACTAAAAAATTGTAAGATGAAGGTATTTTGCAAATGGCAAAGAGTAGATGGCATTTCAACCCCAACCTTTTGTAGAAATTTGGCTTCTATCAGTTCTACCAGTTACCAAAAGCTTCCAATTTCTATAATGGATTATATGTCTGTAAATTGTCTGGGCAGCTAATTTCTTACCAGAAGCTATTCGACCCTCCACCGGCTATTCATGTCATTGCCAAAGAATCGCATTGTATATTAACTTTCTAAAAACTGGGAGTTGCCCCTTCTCTTCAGTTAGCTGTACTGATTCATCTCCATTATCATCACTCTCTTGGTTTTGGTAGTAATCATACCCCTTACATTGGTAACAATACCCCTTGCATTAGTTTGTTGTATCCTCACACTAATTCAATCTCAATCCAGGTTTTTTAAAACAATCTACCCTCTACTATTCCCCACCATCTAGAAGTAGGCTCAAGCTTAGGTAGGGCTTGTGGCTGACATTAGAAGAATGTTAAATGTTATGGGAATCAAAGTAGATATATTAGAAGGTAGAGAACCATCAGTAGGGTGGAGTTCTAGAAAGCTACAAAAATTGTATAGATTTGTGGAAATTAGATTAATTAGTGGTACAAACAGGGCTAAAAATGAAGGGTAGGTTAATATATTCATGACGTGAAATGGTGATAAAGGATAGACAGGTCTTGAGAATATTGGGTTCTTCAGTATTGGTTATGTTATGTTATTAGAGTAGAGCGGGAAAACAAAATAAGATGAAAAAAGATAATTAAAATTACAGTTAAATATTTTAATAGGTCTTGTTTAATGTTTCTTGACTAAAGAACAGTTTGAAATGGGATTATTATCTTTTTTGTAGTTGATGCTATAAAAAGTTTTTAAAATAAATTACATGAATACTCTTTTTTTATTATTAATAGTATATTTAACATCTCTATTATTGGTAAAGATTTATATTTATTCAAATATATACTTTCTATTTTGCCTAATTCATTTTTTGATAATATTAACAAAAAACAAAATCATATAACAAGTGTAAGATAATACAAGAAAGCCATATGGTATAAAAAAGAGTGCAACAAATTTGTTTTAAATGAACTATATTTCTTTTAACAATTTACATTAATCCTATTTATCAAATTAAGTTAAAATATAATCTTTTACTTACCTTAATAATTGACGTATTTCAATCTCTACACCTTTGAGTTGTTTCAACTATTTGTATCTGGCGTTAGAACAATGCCTGACAGTTTTCAACTTCTTATTTTTTTCTTCTATCTTTACAAGTAATCTGTTGTAAAAATTTTAAAAAATTGTATTTTATAGTAGGCTATAATAATTCTTAACTTGCATCAGCTTTGTAAGCAAGAAGCTGTATGAACTATCCCTGAAATATTATTTAAAATATATTACACAAATAGTCTGAAAATGATATGAATTCCCTCATCCTCAGAATATTCTAGGATGCTATGGCTGAATGTAGGAAATATTTACATCAGATTTTTTCCACATTGGCTACTCTGGTATAAATACTGATAAGCAAATTCAACATTTGATGATTTCATAATTGCTTAATATTTAGCAATAAATGGCTTAGTATATTTAGACCAGTCTATATTCAGTAAGTAGGAAATTCATTATGATAAATCTTTATAAATAGGTATTTTTTTTAACTATAAGAGACTCATATAATGTTATTTTTAATCCTGGCACTATATAAAAATGTTCAAAAATATAATTCAGTAAATATGTTTAACTCTTCAAAATGATGCCAAATATTTTTAGTCATAGGTATTTCATAAATTTAAAAGTTTAAGTAGGCATATTTTCAAATAGTATCCAACTAAGCTCGTATACTTCTACGTGTATCAATTAATATACACTTTACTATAGTAACATTTACTCTTTGACTTAATGAAGAAGGTGTTTAATTCAGGAAATGCCGTTTTGAGAGAAGTCTCTCATTGTGTCATTTTTTTTTTTATTTTTTTTTAGATTAGATTGGGTTTGGGGAAACTACTTTAGGTGGTTTTAATAAAGTTTTTGTGGTAATGATGTCACTATCTTAAAGTGATACAGTATAAGAAACAAAACCTGTTTTAGCTAGAATGGAAAATTAAATAATTCCAACAGTAATCTGTTACAAATTGGAAGGTTACAGAACTAAACATAACCTTTTTTGCAAGTAATATGAACCAAAAACATTTTTAGGTGAATTCCTACTTAGGTCAAAAAATTTTTTTTTATTTTTGTTACTTTTTATTGAATAATTACAATTAATATAAACAAAGTAACGTAACATAGGTGTTAAAACAGCTGCTATACCCCATAACCTATACCATAAAATCAACTGTTTTATGAAATCATATGTCATCACTTATTTTAGGCCAAATGAGACGAAATCCCCTTTTTGTGAAAAGTTTTTTCCCTATATAAAACTAAATTAAGTTATTAGTAAATTAAATTAATATTTGAAAAAACTGTATTGACATCAAGTGTCATCCTCTAAAAGTTTAAAAAAATGTATTTAAACTTGAGTGGATGAATAAAAAGTATTTTATTAATTATGGAATATTTGAACAAGATACAAGGAACTAATAGAAGGAATTGAAAAACAGATTATTTATCATATATAAAACAGATGATGTTTATAGGTATAAAAGATAACTATAAAATCTACACAAATTAGGTGACTGAAATAAATGATGTTTTACATAATAGAATGTTCTGTGATATCATCAAAGCAAATGAAGTTACAAAACCTACTAAACTAATTACTTAATTATTGTTCGTTTAGTTTTTTAATATATATTTGATTGTGGAATTGGCTATTTGGTTAATCTGTATTTATATAACGTATATAATTATATACTTTAACAAGAATCTTACTTGGTATATTTGTGAATCGACTTTCGAGTACTATTATCATTTTTAAGCTTATTTTTCTTTGAGATATATATACTACTGTTATGGTTCGTGACAATTTAAATTACTTTCATCTTGTTGCATGTATTTTTAAATAGCATGTAAAAACAATTTGTTAAATTAAATACAGTCTTCATTAAAAATTGTATATGTAGCAAACAAGGGTGTGAGGCCTTTTGAGAATTCACGGTAAATACCTGTATACTGCCAGATACTTTTTCAAATCAATATTAAAAATAGAATTAAAGTACAACAATGTACATAAAATGTTTACCCTTATATTTGCATACTTTATCATATATGAGGATTTAACCTATTCTATGCAAAATATATTTATTTTGTTTTACCATTTTCCATTCGAAACAGCGTTTTTAATAACGTTATTTTTAATTATAATTTAATCCTAATTAAAAGTTCTGAGCCAAAGTATGATAGTAAAGTGTTGTAGTTATAAAAGGTTTGAGATAGGCTAAACATTTAAACTTTAGTTCAAGTTACAATCTTTAAATTGTTTTTTTATATAATTATTAGACCTTAATTACTGTCACCTAGGAATGAAGCAATTGGAAGCTGCGGTAGGGAAGTTGTTTCATCAAAACTCAAATGAATTTGTGAATTCCATCTTGTGACAAATAATTGGAGGTAGATTGCTGCGCCCTCTGTTTACACTCTTCGGTAAATTCACGGAACGGAAATTGGAATTCCGCTGTGAAGGAAATATGGAAACAAAAACTGCGCCAATCTATTTCGCTAAATTGTCAAGCAATAAAAAGGTGGGAAATTGAAAAATGATTAATCGTTTTTGCCTTAAACCGCTTGCATATAACTGATAGAAGACCATTCAAATTACTAAAGCAAACGTTTTTGCCTTAAATCGCTTGCATTAACTAATGAAAGGAGATTCAGATTACTATAGCAAACGTTTTTGCCTTAAATCGCTTGCATTAACTAATGAAAGGAGATTCAGATTACTAAAGCAAACGTTTTTGCCTTAAATCGCTTGCATTAACTGATGAAAGGAGATTCAGAATTACTAAAGCAAACGTTTTTGCCTTAAATCGCTTGCATTAACTGATGAAAGGAGATTCAGATTACTAAAGCAAACGTTTTTGCCTTAAATCGCTTGCATTAACTGATGAAAGGAGATTCAAATTCCTAAAGCAAACGTTTTTGCCTTAAATCGCTTGCATTAACTAATGAAAGGAGATTCAGATTACTAAAGCAAACGTTTTTGCCTTAAATCGCTTGCATTAACTGATGAAAGGAGATTCAGATTACTAAAGCAAACGTTTTTGCCTTAAATCGCTTGCACTAACTGATTAAAGGAGATTCAAATTACTAAAGCAAACGTTTTTGCCTTAAATCGCTTGCATTAACTGATGAAAGAGATTCAGATTACTAAAGCAAACGTTTCTGCCTTAAATCGCTTGCACTAACTGATTAAAGGAGATTCAGATTACTAAAGCAAACGTTTTTGCCTTAAATCGCTTGCATTAACTGATGAAAGAGATTCAGATTACTAAAGCAAACGTTTCTGCCTTAAATCGCTTGCACTAACTGATTAAAGGAGATTCAGATTACTAAAGCAAACGTTTTTGCCTTAAATCGCTTGCATTAACTAATGAAAGGAGATTCAGATTACTAAAGCAAACGTTTTTGCCTTAAATCGCTTGCATTAACTGATGAAAGGAGATTCAAATTACTAAAGCAAACGTTTTTGCCTTAAATCGCTTGCATTAACTGATGAAAGAGATTCAGATTACTAAAGCAAACGTTTCTGCCTTAAATCGCTTGCACTAACTGATTAAAGGAGATTCAGTTTACTAAAGCAAACGTTTTTGCTTTAAATAGTTTGCATATAACTGATGGAAGACGATTCAATTTACTAAAGCAAACTTTTTTACCATTATCTGATTACAGCTATCATGAGATAGGCATACGTTAGGAATATTAAGTACTAAAAGTGGTATGTTTTTGTTTAATTTTCTGACTATTTGTTAAAGTTATTCGTTTTAAATTATTTGTTTAATACAAAAAGTAGAACTGCTACAAATATTTCCTTCATAATCTTAAACGTCTTACTTATAAAACTATTAAACTGCGTACATAATTAATTATAAATAAATAAAACCTCTAAAATCAAAAACCTGTTTTATTTATGTCCTTATGTACATTTCGATTGCAACTCAATCATCTTCAGAGGAAATTACTATAACTTGTATTAATTGAGTTAGTCTTGAGGTAATTTCCTCTGAAGATGATTGATTTACAATCGAAACGTACATCAAGACATGAATAAAAGCTTTTTGTGGTTTAAGAAGGTTATTTTAAAAATTTATAATTAAAAATTACATCACATTTGCTCCAAGTTATTATAACACTAAATCGAATAAATTTTCGAACCTTATATTGTGTTGCTTTTTAGGTTTTTGTAATGCTTAAATTATGTAGCCTATTTAAATTAAAAAATTCGACAGAAACTGTTACTTCGAGTTTGAAAATTATTTCGTCTGTACGAAGATAGTAGCTTACTAAATGTGTCTAGTGGCGTAGCGTATATAGAACGGAGTCGACGATGCCCGTGTCTCTCTAAAATGTGTGATCATTTTTATTACACATCATAATAAATGTTATTGAAGATTAAAATAAAATCATTACTCATATTAATATGTAGGATAGAATTTTAAATGGTGATGTTCATATTAGGTAGAAAATATTACATTTTGTTTAAAAAATGTAATTTCGTAAAATAAAATTAATTTTTAATTGGTTGTATTTGTATCTCAAAAACTTGTTTCTGATAAATTATATTTGTTATTGATTTCATTTATAGGAGGATTTGTGTAATATTATCGGTAACAATATTATAAGCAAGAATAACAAGTAAAAAAAAAACTTTTAAATGCACGAAAGATGCGTACAACGAAATATGCGTACACCAGGAATCTTGCGAAAGATGCGTACAGGATCAAGTTTTGACAGATGACGAGGGTAAGCTATGACGTCAGAACATTGTTACAGACGAAATTTGTGTACAACGTTTAGGCGAACATCTTTTAAAACCATAGAGCTTACCTCGGAGGTAAACATAGGTGTCGCTTAGGTTCTCGGGACTGGAGATGCTTTAACACTTAATCTATTATAGGCCTACCTAATTTTAATCACACTTTTCCAGGCTTTGGACAGACAAAATGATAGAAAAATCTTATGCTTTCATTCTGGCGTGTTTAAAATCAGCTTGTAGCCTCGGTAATTTCATTGTTGTTTTATATTTTAAATTAATTTTGTTTTTCATTTTTCTGATTTTTTTTCTATTTTAATCTATATTAAAACTTTACCAATTTATTTGATTTAACATCTGATATCTTGGGTCTAATCTAATCCATTTTTTGGATTTAGGAAAGAGATCTTAAATAAGACATTAGTTTCTATTTTATAGGTATGTTTGTAGTTTTTTAAAAAATTTTTCGTTTGACTTAATATACTTTGTTTTTCTTCTCTTTCCTCCAGTTTCATGTTCATATGAGTCGAAGTTTCAGCCTCTTTTGATAAGTCTCTTTCGATTAAATCGAGCTTATCCCCACGACAGTTAAAAGCAATGTGACCACTGACAAAGCGGAAACCCTTTTTTGACCCATTATGGCTGGGAGAATCCAAAACCTTGAAAGCTATTAACAAATATTTTAGGGGTAGATGACCTGGGTTGACAACTGAAGTTTGGTTTGTATGCTATTTTCGCTTGTCAAATTTACGACTTACCCTCGTCGATTGCTGTTGTTTCCTCTTGTACGCATATTTCGCTGTACGCATATTTCGCTGTACGCTTCTTTCGTGCTACCAATAGAACTAGGTTACTCACAAGATCAAACGCTATTCCCGGATTGAATTGTCACATTGTAATACCGAATTGACTATAAGTATGTTCGGGATATAGATAAATATTAGATATAGATAAATAAACAGATACCAATAATCTATAAATATTGTTTTGTTCTTGTAAAAATTTGCACCTAATTAACATAATTAATGTACCACTTAGTCTTCTCTGAATTTGCACGGGCTACAATTAGATTTTGATATAGCCTACAATTTGCGAACTGAGTATTGTCTGAAAATCTATAAACATTATATACTCGTAGAAGGTATGATTTATCGAACTTCCAGCCCCTGTATTCCAAGAATCGTGGCCTCAAACTATGCATTTGTATTCGGTAAAATAGTGGATTTTGGTAAGAAGTTGTGTCAGGTTCTGCAATACTTACGCTAAACTAGATATAAGTACAGTAATATAAACAAAAAAATTAATAGTAAATTGTTAATTAGGTCAACAAAGGCAAATTTTATTTTAGGGCCCTTCTATTAAATAATTACAATTAATATAAATGAATAACATAACCTATGTGCTAAAACAGCTGTTCTACTTCATAACCTATAACACAAATAATCTTTTATATGAAAACATATGTTATCACATATTTTAGGCTAAATGAGACGAAATAACTATATTGCATGATATGCCTTTTTTATGAAAAGCTTTTCTCCTATATATAACTCAAATTGATTTTTAAAATTTAATTAATAATTAATATTTGAAAAAACTGTATTACCATCAAGTGTCGTCCACTACAAGTTTTAATAAAATATATTTCAAATTGAATGGATGAATAACAAATATTTCAATAACGATTGAAAATTTGAAGATATATATAAGGAGAGTGTGAACTAATTAGGCGAATTTGAAAAAGATTTAGTATAATAATAAATTCGTTTTAAACTATAATAAACTGGATTATATTTAAGAACAGATACATACAAGTCAGTATAGATTTGATGAGATGTTAAAACTATTCTGTCCCCGTAATTCAAGTGGTGTGGCTTTCTAAAAATGTTTGCATTTTATTAGCCTAAAACTTTTGTTGTAATAAGGTTTCCTATGTTTGCCAGGGCGTTCAAAATCTTCGTACTTGATTTTTGTTGATAGAATGATGATTATTGTATCCTAAGCAAGATTCTATATTTTTATAGAATAGTTTTACTTTGATGTAGAAATAGTAAATAGCTACACTTTGATATAGAATTAGTAAGTAGTTACACTTTGATATAGAATTAGTAAGTAGTTACACTTTGATATTGAATTAGTAAGTAGTTACACTTTGATATTGAATTAGTAAGTAGTTACACTTTGATATAGAATTAGTAAGTAGTTACACTCTGATATAGAATTAGTAAATAGTTAAACTTTGATATAGAATTAGTAAGTAGTTACACTTTGATATAGAATTAGTAAGTAGTTACACTTTGATATAGAATTAGTAAGTAGCTACACTTTGATATAGAATTAGTAAGTAGTTACACTTTGATATAGAATTAGTAAGTAGTTACACTTTGATATAGAATTAGTAAGTAGTTACACTTTGATATTGAATTAGTAAGTAGTTACACTTTGATATAGAATTAGTAAGTAGTTACACTCTGATATAGAATTAGTAAGTAGTTAAACTTTGATATAGAATTAGTAAGTAGTTACACTTTGATATAGATTAGTAAGTAGTTACACTTTGATATAGAATTAGTAAGTAGTTACATTTTGATACAAAAAACAGAATATTTACTGAAAATCTGCGTATGTAGAATTAGATTCTGCACACGCGCACGCTAGAGCACGCACATTCACACGTATTCGTATAGGCCTATACTGTATTATGTTCTCGTAAGAATCTCGGCGAGTTAGAATTTCCATTGATAGGCCTCGCAAAGCGTACTCTGAACTAGGAAGCGAGAATTGGTGTATTTTGAAAAACTATGTTGAATAATTATCCACTATAATGATATATTTTATCTCTATCGGAGATTAAAATAATGAGTTAGAAATTGCGAGTATACGGCTCGTCAGACGAGTGAGTTGAAATTTCTTTTCAAAATGGATAAATTTAAATCAATATCTGACTGAACGTGCTACTAAATAAAGCAGTGGAAGTATTAAAACACTTAACTAAGTCTTGGAGACTGGCTCTGCAACGAAACAGCTGAGATGGCAACTGGAGTGGCTTTGTCAGTCACCTGTTCTTATAATGTTGTTTAAAATGCTTCCCTTTGGACTTACTTAAACGTAATAAATTTACTAGGTCTAGACTAATAATTTAGAGTAAGGTTTCCCTGGGAATGGTTATGTTTCAAAGGTGAAAAAAAGGTGTTGTTATTCTTTATTAGGTCATTCATTACGAACTAATAATCAACTTTTGATTCATTCATAAACTTTATGGATCAAAATGTTATTAGAAACCGTGTTAAAATACAAATATTAACGGAGCAATATCCGTATTAAATATATAAATACACTAGAGGTAAAATAAAGTAAAACCAATTACACTACTTACGTTACAATATAGGCATTCTGTTGCATTGCATTGCTTAAAAACACCTGTTCATTGTTAGAACTTGAACACCTATTTTTAGCCCTTTTAATTTCCCTATTTCCCTAAACTGTTCGAGTAAATTCTTAGAGGTAGTGCACCGCTCTCTGAACCAGCAGATTGTAGATAACGCAAGCTTCTGCTTTAAGTTTTAGAGTGCATGCTTAGAGATTCCGCTCTAGATAAGATTTGCAAATCCGCAGCGTTCACAGTTTGTTAAACAATAGCCTACGTTGTGATAGTCGACACTATCGCGTAGAGAACTTATTGCTCATGGTGAAATGATTCACAGATGTGAATAGATACAACTGAAATTATTGTGCAAGTAAATTGATTTCATTGCAAACCTGTTGCATTAAAAAAATGTTAAACACAATCTCTTCCAAAAAACATTGCTTGATTATTTTCTTTAACAGACAAAAAGTGTTCTTTTAATCCACTAAAAGAAATCCTCTATAGAACATATTTACATTGCATTTCCATTACTTCTCAAGATACTAGACTTATTTTATCTATGGTGGTAACAAAATTAAATACTACAAGATTTAATAGAATTTTTATTCACTAGAGTTTCTTACCGAGTCCCTAAACGTTTAGTATGTAGAGAGAATCAATAAGAGTGGATAGAGAGAAACTGTAAGCTTGGATAGAGAGAAACTGTAAGAATGGATAGAGAGAAACTGTAAGATTGGATAGAGAGAAACTGTGAGAACAGATAGAGAGAAACTGTAAGATTGGATAGAGAGAAACTGTAAGAATGGATAGGGAGAAACTATAAGATTGGATAGGGAGAAACTGTGAGAATGGATTGAGAGAAATTCTAAAATTGGATAGAGAGAAACTCTAAGAATGGATAGAGAGAAACTGTAAGATTGGATAGAGAGAAACTGTGAGAACAGATAGAGAGAAACTGTAAGATTGGATAGGGAGAAACTGTGAGAATGGATTGACAGAAATTCTAAAATTGGATAGAGAGAAACTCTAAGAATGGATAGAGAGAAACTGTAAAAATGGATAGAGAGAAACTGTAAGATTGGATAGAGAGAATCTGTAAGAATGGATAGAGAGAAACTGTAAGATTGGATAGAGAGAAACTGTAAGAATGGATAGGGAGAAACTATAAGATTGGATAGGGAGAAACTGTGAGAATGGATTGAGAGAAATTCTAAAATTGGATAGAGAGAAACTCTAAGAATGGATAGAGAGAAACTGTAAGATTGGATAGAGAGAAACTGTGAGAACAGATAGAGAGAAACTGTAAGATTGGATAGAGAGAAACTGTAAGAATGGATAGAGAGAAACTATAAGATTGGATAGGGAGAATCTGTAAGAATGGATAGAGAGAAACTGTAAGATTGGATAGAGAGAAACTGTAAGAATGGATAGGGAGAAACTATAAGATTGGATAGGGAGAAACTGTGAGAATGGATTGAGAGAAATTCTAAAATTGGATAGAGAGAAACTCTAAGAATGGATAGAGAGAAACTGTAAGATTGGATAGAGAGAAACTGTGAGAACAGATAGAGAGAAACTGTAAGATTGGATAGAGAGAAACTGTAAGAATGGATAGAGAGAAACTATAAGATTGGATAGGGAGAAACTGTAAAAATGGATAGAGAGAAACTGTAAGATTGGATAGAGAGAATCTGTAAGAATGGATAGAGAGAAACTGTAAGATTGGATAGAGAGAAACTGTAAGAATGGATAGAGAGAAGCTTTAAGAGTGGATAGAGAGAAACTGTAAGAATGAATAGATAGAATCTGTAAGAATGGATAGAAAGAAAATGTATGAGTGGATAGAGAGAAAGAATAAGAATGGATAGAAAACCACTTTAAGAGTGGGCAGAGAGAAAACTGGGAGATATGGATATATCTAGAAGTGAGACGGAGTTGTGTATTGTCTTACCTTCCTTATACTTGGAAGCTGTATAGGAAGCATGTTATAAAGCGCATGCGACGATGGATTCTACTTGAATCTGCAACGATTGAATAATATACGTTATGCGGACGACAGCGTTATATTTGCTGACAGCTTGGAAGGTCGCACCATGTGAAAGATCGAGTTACAGTGAACAGTCGAAGCTATGGTTCCGTTGTCAATGTGTGTGAAACAAAAGTTATAAGCATGCCAAAGAACAAGTTTACTAACTGCATCTCAGTATCGACTAAAAACAGTGGAACGAGTTAAATTTACAATCTTGGTACTTCAGCCAATGAGCAGTGGGAATAGTTCCGAGAGATGAGTCGAATAAAGAAGGCAAGAGCAGTATTCATCGGTGTAAGCCGTCTCTTCTAGAGCCACGATTTAGCAGTAAGCCCTAAGGTGCAACTTGACGTTGCTGTGCAATCCCGGTGGTCTATTACGGGGTGGAATCGTGGACTATGACGGAGCAGCACTAAACGGTTGGTATATTTCAGGACGTGACTGTACCGCAGAGTGCTGAGTATTGAGTGCTAAGAAGAATGAAAAAATATACAGGTAAATACTGCAAAGGTAAGAAAACTTGAGCACCTGAGGCATATAATGAGAAACGTCCGTAAGTATTTTTCAATACAAGCTGAAATACAAGAAAAAGTGTCTGAAAAGGAGAGAAGTTGGGCGAAGAAGGATATTATGACTGAAAATTTTAAAACTTGGCCGTGAAAACTGCTTGTCTGTACCGAGCTTCTTTAAATAAAGTAAAAATTTACGATGTGACAGACAACGAATAAGACCTATCAAAAGAATTTGCTTCATATCTCGATTACAATATTTGCCGTACGTTTAGGACATATAACATCCACCAATCAGCACACCTTGCTTGCTAAGGGCTCTACTCTATTAGTCAAAGGTAAATAGTGGGCCAATTAACCAAACTAGTGACGAGGGTAACTATTGACGCCAAAATTAACATCCTTCAAAGGTCAGGTTACTGACAGTAACTTAATATCACAATAATTCAGGCAAAAATGGTATCAAACGAAGACACTTCTTCTTCTGCTTTTGAAAAACAAAATTAATAGGCCGAGAAAATAAGCAATCATCTAATGTTAGCTTCAAGATTAGTAATGGCTTATTATACAGGGTTTCATAACGTGTTGGCCAGCAGCAGAAAGTTTTCTGTCATTCTATTATTCCTAGACTGATATATTATGAGTCGCTCAAATACGTAAGAGATTATATAATTGACAATGAACTTAACAAGCGCATCCCACCAGAAGGAAAATTAACTATCACGTTGAGGAAAGTGATGCCAAAGTCATAGTCATAGATATGTTGACCTTGAACAGTTGCATGCTTCAACATTTCAGATAATTAAAATTTACATTACAATGAATTTTCAATCATCATGGATATTACAATGTAGGGTTGTGTTGAAAAACAAATTATTGAATTTTGTATGTGTTAAAACTTATTGGTTTGTAGAAAACTTATAACTCAAACTATTTTGTTATTATAACGGTTTAGCGTATTATTTTTACTGTATGCAACTGGAAGAGCTTAAATACACCTGAAGAAATATGTTAAAAGTTTATTTAAAACCAACTTAATAATTCTATTTGACTTATGTTTGTGTTTATTTTTTCACTTTCGAAAATATTTTTTGAAGTGACAGCCAGGCCATGCCACTGAAAGACTTTTAACCTGCACTGATACAAAGACGATGGTTTTTATTTCTGACTTACGCCACAAGAAAGCGATGTTATCCCAAGGTCCAATGGACCAACTAGTGGCTAAAAAAGTGGTTATTTCCTGGACACTGTGGCCTTTGTCGGCTACGATCGTGCTGAAAAGCTCGCTAGAGCTGGTTTTAACCTTCTTCAAGGGGTCCTCCCTAAGATATCCAGTTTCGTGCAGCATTATAAAACGGACCGCGAGCCAAATGGTGAAGTCAAACTGGGAAGCAGTAGTTTCTGGAGATGGGAGCTGGTTGTAAGATCAAACCCCATCCCCAATGAACGATTGTTGGTACAAAAATTATGACAAACTGGAAGTTAAATCGTCCATCATGAATAAAAGATTTTTAATATATAATCTTACCCTAAAGTTAGATATATCTTGATAATTTTTTCAGATCTTATTTCTGAATTCATGACATTGTACCTTCCAGACGTCGAAAGCCTAGATCTGCGTTTTCCCTTAAACCTTAAATATATTCTAGTTGATTATTAGGACCGTACCCACTTGAGGGTCATGGGGTTGAAACGAGAGTTTCCACTTGATTTTGAAACGAGAGTAAAAACTTTAATATTTTCAGTACAAATACGTGGGTCCGGCCATGTGGGTAGATTCCCCAAGCTGTTTTTGTTTTGCAACATGTTTGAACATATTTTACCTTAAATTTTTAAAAAGGTCACCCCTATGAATGAAAACGACCCTGGTAGCCCTCTCCCTCAATATATTCTTCTGCTTCTGTGTTTTTTTTTCTTAATATACTTATGGTATAATTTATTATAACGTAACATATAAATTTTAATCAATAAAAGTAGTTATATTACAAAGTTTTCATTATAAATAAACTATTTTTGTAAGCGCAATGAATTTAAATTCTTAAAATAAACGAGTTTAATTACATCTAAATTTCACTTATAAAAAACATTTTGACGGAAATTTGATAGTCTGTTAAAAGTTTTGGATAAAATATTCTGTACAATATTTGTTCCTTTTATTTTGTATTATTCTTTTATAATAAGGCACAACTGTTATTTTTTAAAGATAATAAAAAACTTTCAATAGATACATTCTATTTACTACCTCGGAACAATTATATTTATTTTCAATTTATATCTGAGAACCCAAATTTTTAGAATGAATAGTGTGAGTAAATATTGCTATGTGATTAAGTAAGATTTAAACTAATTGGTTTTAGAACCAAAAGACCGTATCCAATCAATATACAAACAGTTGTTTATAATTAAACAGCTGTGTATATAAATGTTTATTTTATTTACCGAAAACCTTTACATAGCCTGAATTGTTTTTACTCTACATTTGGCTTCACGTACGGTACATATATTTCAATTCATTCTATTAGTTATATATATATATATATATATCATACGTTTTCTTGTTTAATAATTTAAAACAACATAGTTTATTCAAATACAAGAACATTTATTAATTTATATCCAAAGCTTTTCGTTGGTAAACAGTACCAACATCATCAGGAATGAAAATTACAATAATCATTATTATAATTATTGTAATTTTCATTCCTGATGATGTTAGTACTGTTTACCAACGAAAATCTTTGGATATAAATTAATAAATATTCTTGTATTTGAATAACCTATGTTGTTTTAAAATATATATATACTGTATTGTTGACATTTTCAATCTGTCATAAAATACATTTCAGCCGCTCAAGTTCAAATATATTTTTGTTAACTTGTAGTAGATGACACTTGACATTAATACAGTTTTTTTCAAACATTAGTTGATTAATTAAATTTAATGAATTAAAGGTTTTACAAAAGGGGCAAGGTATGCAATATAGTAGCTCTTTCGTCCCATTTGGCTAAAAATAAGCAATTATATATGATTTCATAAAACAACTGATTTTATGTTATAGGTTATGTGGTACAACAGCTGTTTTCCCGCATAGGCTATGTTACTTTATTTTTATTATTGTAATTATTTAATAAAAAGTAATTAAAATTTTTCTTTGTTGGCCTACGTAGGAATTTATTTTAAAATATTTTGTTTATATTTCTTAATTCTAAGAAAAAAGTTTAAATTTACAGAAAGCATTGGCTCTTTACAAATAACATGGTAAATTTGGAAATTTCGATCGTGATTAAGTTTATCTCCGTTCAAAATGTATTTGTCTGTTTAAACAAATCTTGTCGATAAGGTTTTTTTATCATATATATAATTAATTTTTTGTTAATGATTAGATTTTATAATAGTCAGCCATTTTAATCTATTAATAAATTGAAAACAAGATCACTTTTAAGTGTACAAGGCTGCTCAAACTAATTTTAAGCATAACTAAAGTCGTACAATGTGTCCATCCATAGGAACGGCGGTAACGGAAGTGCATTGTACTTCTAACCTTAAAATTGTTTTACTAATGCTACACCTAAGACCAAAATGTGTTCTGTCTTGTAAAGTAAATTTCAGTTATAGTTTCGTGCGTTAAGGTTATGTTTGTTTTTAAAGTTGAGGTTATGTTATGTTGAGGTTGAAGTTTGTTTTTAATTTAACCTCTGTTTATGGCTCGCTACTTCGAAATCACATGCATATTGTTTATATTTTACAGTTGCGTATTTGAATAAGATAAAATGAAATTGATGCAAATGTTATAACTTGTTATCGTAAAGTTTAAGAATAAAACTCAACTACAAATGTTTTAAAAATAACACAACTGTTCATAACCCAGAATATTATAGCATGATAAAGTTGTTAATATTATTTGTTTCTATCTTTAACTTGAGTTTCTAGTTTACCATTTAGGCTTTACTATACTTTGATATGTAAACAATCGCCTATAGAACATTTTCAGTCCCTACTATTAGTTTACACTCTCCCTATATGTATTTATTTATATATCTTGTTCAAATTTTCAATCGTTAATAAAATACGTTTTATTTATCCATTCAAGTTCAAACACAGTTTTTAAACACTGATGACACTTGATGTTATAAAGTTTTTTCAAGTGTTAATTCATTAATTAAAATTAATTATTTAATTTTAATAATTAATTTCGCTTTCTATTTTGCCTCTTAGTATTGTGATTCTGTCATATGTACACACATATTTATATTAATTATAATTATTTAATAGAAAGTAACTAAAATAAAAAATTTCTTTGTTGACCTTAGTAGTTTTTTTTTAAATTGCTTGTTGTTTAAATAAAAGATCAACATTTTGGGAGACGCATCTATCTCATCGATCAGTCGGCCAGTAACTTACCGACATTCTTGACATTGGTATCTAAGGCAAGTCCTTGAAAGGATCTTTAAAGTTCCTTGAAACGATAACAATTACTTCAATGTACAGGGATTATAGGCCTATCGTAGAACATTGAGACTCAATACTTAGTAAGGATGGTCGATTCGGTGACTTTAAAGGCGGTTTTAGTGACAGCGCCAGGTTTGGATCAGTGATTTTTACCAGTGACAAGGGATACTGAGACTGCTCTGTAATTCCCAATAACAGGCTCATAGCACACTGGTGAAATGACTCCACACCTCGCTTTTTTCTTTTTTGGAAGGCTCATTTTATTTAAAAGTAAACTCCTACGAAATTAAGAACAAATTACCGAGTGCGAAACAGCGTCTACTGTACACATTACTGTCACTATCTTGAAACCTGACACAATCGACTTAAATCCACTCATAAATGAGTAGAACGAGTGGCAGCGACAAATCAACCAATGACAGCCGTTGTAAAATTTCAGCAACATTTCCGTCAGCTACGATGACGTTTTGCCCAATTACAACAGAGACAACCCCCTCCCTTTCAGTCAACGACACAGCACGATAATCGGCCTCGTGAGCCGAGCGGTGAGAGCAGAGCCAGTGGCAGCGACAAATCAACCAATGACAGCCGTTTCAGCCCGTGACTGTTGACTTTTTGCCCAATCACAACAGAGGCAACTTCCGATCAATCCATAATACCTGGAACTGGGATTTTTCATATTTTGTCACTGGTACCACCAGTTACAAACTAATATCAGTGACTAGTCACCGTGACAGAAAATATCACCATTCCTAATACTTAGTACTTCTACTTGGGTTAAAATGCAGATTTCCCATTCAGATTTTATCTATTATTACTATTAGGAATAGCGATTGGTTAGATATTTATAAAACTAATTTCCATCATTGCAATACTAAATAAAGAAGGTTGTACTACTACGGATAAAGTGTTTGCATAGTAGAGAGCCTAATATGTTCTAAGTGTAGGCCTAATTAGAAAGATCTATTGCAATCCATAGTTTCTTATACGACTCTTTCATATGTTTATGAATAATTTTCCTGAATTCCATTGTAAAATAAATTATAAGAATTGCATTAACGTTACCGACAATCCTTACTACTGAGAATCCAAAAAGTAAATATTTTGGAACTACTAGTGATTGTCGTTTTGACTTTTATTTAGTTCGATAAAACAACAAGAAGTGATAAAATATTGAGTGTAAGATAAATATAATTGCCAGGGATTAATAGAAGAGTGTAAAGTTAATTACATTTTCGAGAAAACGGCCGGCTTTACAATAGGCTCAAGTTTATCTGCAGCAGATTTTACTTTCTGGTGTAATTTAAAATCTGCAAAAGCTTTCCGTTGTATAGAAGCAATTAAAAGCACAGTAGCGTAATTATAATTAATGATCATTTATAAACCCGTGCGTACAATTATTTACACAACATTTATGTAAATTTCGCAAACACAGTGAGCATCATCAGAAGGTTAAAAATGAACAGTTAAATTTTAACTTCTGATTATGCTGTGTTGGCAAAATATACATAAAGGTTGTGTGCATATTTCCAAAAAGGGTTTATAATTTTTATTAATTACTTTCTGTTGCCGTGGGTTTAAACTGTGTAAATCTGACATTCTAAAATACATTAATAATATACAGTGTATCTAATGCTCCTGCACGAATAATATCATTTACTAATACCTACAGTAACAAAGTATTATATATCTTTAGCGAAATATGAGACAAAATTATTAATCATGTTTACACTCGCAGACATTATTGTTAATGCGAGTCAGGTACAACTATTTATTTACACAGGCAACGTTTCAAAACGGGCACGTTAACGTTTTCAAGCCTACAATGTGTACTTATGTATTGTAGGCCTGAAGGCGATACGTATTCGTTATTGAAACGTTGCCTGTGTAAATAAATAGTTGTAACTGCTTGCAAGTCAACCGCTTTTATTAAATAAAAACAAAATTGCTGAGAACAAAATATTTGAAAGTTCAGGATTGTTTTATTTTATTATTTTTGTTGCTGTTATTATAATAAACGAATTTTAGTTTGTGCCAGAAGTGCAGTTTGTGTAAAACGCTAGTGCTTACCTCACTAAAGCTAGCATGAGGTTAACCTAGCTTCCAGGGTTCCTGTAAGATCGATTTTTCCTGGCAGGGTTTCTTGACTGTTTTTTTTTTTTGTCCTGCTTCTGTGCGAAGATTACCCATCAGTTTCATTTCACTATCTACTGATTTTTCATTTAGAGCTCAATAGCTAGGTACATGTGCGTTAGGGTTACTAACCGCATGAGTATATTAGAAGGAGCAGCTCCCCAGAGGATGTATGAGACGAGGGTGTCGGGTTTTGGTGGCCTAGACCCGGGCACAGTGGGCAAACACACACAAGCCTTCCGGTAGATCTGTCACTCTAAAGGCTCTATTACAAATGTTTTAAGTTAACTGAGAAAATATTTGTTTACACTAAGTCTTATGGCTTTCGTTAGAAAATTAAAACGTTTTGTGTCTGTTCCTACCGTTTTAGGTTTTTCCTACCGTTCGTTGTTTATTGATTTAAGTGATTTAATTGAAAGATTAATTATTCTCACGGCAAAAACCTTAAGTTTGAGCTAAGATCGTTAAGATAAAACCCCATTTTTAATGTCCGATGTACGTATAATACGTATTTGTGGAAACCCAAAAAACTTTGTTAGTCTAGTATTAGAAACTTCTAATACATTCCGTGAAGTAAATAAATTTAGCCGTAAATAGCCTCTTTTTATAATATAACTTCTTTTACACCGAAGACATGGCTTAGGAGGGACCCCCTAAACAAGCCTAAATAGCACAAAAATAATTCCAAAAATTATACTAAAAATTAAAAATTTATATAAAGTAAATTTTTATTCCGAAACAAGATCGTAGTTTTGTTAAAATAAAAACGAAAATGCGTTTTATTTTCAGCCATAAGTACTAATTATAAATCTGTGTAGAAAAACAAATTATTTACAAACCAAACAATAACTAACGCTGAGTCATTATTAACAATTCATTTCTCATTCTCGTTTCGATAACAAAATCATCATCATCAATGAGTATAAACTAACTATGGTAGTACCAACTATTCTTTGAACTTAGCTTGTAACGTCATTTTAATTACAAATAAAAGACAGACAAACCCACAAATCAACCATTTATTCACTCAGACGCGTTTCAATAACAAAGTCATCATCATCATCAGTGAGTATTGATACTACAAACTCTAACTTGCAACTCAAACTCAACTCAAGTTGTGTGAATAAATGATTAATTTGTGAATATGAGTCTTTTATTTGATATGATGATGATAGATTTGTCACTGAAACGCGTTAAGTTATTAATTGTGAGTTAGTGTTAGTTATTATTTATTCCCAATATTCGTATATTGTGTAAACTGTTTACAAAATATATTTACTCTTGAATTTTATAGTCCATTACGTTCGGTTGAATCTTATTAATCACTTAAACAATAGTTTATGACAAAGTATGGATAGTCATAAACTATTGTTTAAGTGATTAATATATTTACTGTATTGATGGAAACTGTTTACAAATACATACCATTGTTTTGCAATGTCATGGATTTTAGACTATAATGATATATAAATCAATCACCGATATTTTGTAATTATCGAATTTTTAGTCAGCCTTTGTAGTTTAATGGTATAATAAGACCGGTGTATACATTTATATCCGGAAACTTATCTACGATAGGGTCATTCGCCGATTGAGTCCGAAATTTTAAACATTATGTTTCACGTATGACGTGGATTATCATTTGGCAAAAACGTTTTAAGCTACCTGTTTCAATCCTAGAGAACGACACATACAGCACCCCGTGCATAAAAACGGAGATTCTCCAGTCGACACCAACATAATCAAAAGTTTGCCTCTGTGACTCATGGATTCATGGCAAATGCTGGTCTAACTGGGAATTAATGTATTTGCATAGTACATCCAAGTTGACTCTTGCTTGAGTCCAATGTAATTCTGGAAATATGAACTTCTTAAAAATTGTCAAAAACTTGATGACGATTTTTCAAAAGATGTTCACTTAGTTCATTGGATTGGTGAGGTTAAAACTATATACCAATGTTAGTGAAAATCCTTAGAGTAGAAAAATTTACAAATATATAAATATCTAATTTTCAAAAACTTGATGATAACGATTTTGCAGAAACTATTCACTGCCCTGATGATAAAACCCACCTATATACCAATTTTAGTGAAAATTCCTATAGTAATTTCCGAGAAAAAATTTACACATATACATATATACAATTATTAGTCAAAGTTGCTTGTTGTAATCTTCTTG
>JBAIZL010000006.1:2795000-3082500 GCA_036971475.1 Prosapia bicincta | reverse complement strand
TCCTTTCAACGAAAATACAATTTTATTGATATTTTTGCGAAAACGTGGAATGAGTTCTCATTTTGAAGTCCACAATATGTGGCTAATTGCCAGGCAAAGCGGTGTTGACACAGGATTATAAGGGGCAATCGGTAGCCTGGGGGCACAGCGCTCTCCCGAAATCTCACACTCTATAGAGCTATTGCCTTTAGAAGACTAAATCCGTCAGTAACGAGCACGCCATTGATTTTTCCAAATGACGGAGCTATTCTCCCTTTACTAACAGGTTCTAAATTATGTAAATGGTAATATTTATGAACTGAATAAATCGAAATGGTCTTATACATTGACAAATAGGTTCACTCGCTGGCGCCAAATTAGGGGTGCTAAACAAATCTTCACGCTAAAAACTACAAAAGAAAAATTAAAGAATATTTTGTTCATAAAAAAAGGAAATTGAGTCAAGAATATCAGTGCAGCTGAAATAAGAATCAATCCTGTCGCGTTAGGAGAGATAAAAGAGTAACAATTCCTACAAAATATTGCTTAACATTGAAAGAGGAAAAACAAATAAAAACATAAAACTGACAAATTAATTATTTATTGACTCATACGCGTATCAATGACAAAATCATCATCATTGAGTGTTACAACTACAAACTCTTAACTTACAACTCATTTTGTAAGATACAATTGTAAGTTAGAGTATGTAGTAGTAGTACAACACTGATTTTTTAAAATAAAAACTGGTCTTGTTAGGCCAACCATTAACTTTCCTTGCATTATCTTAACCTAAATACTGATATAACTAAAGTGCCCATTGACTCATTAGTTCTTGTCTGAACATTGTCAATACGTATTATATTAGAAATAGCACAGCACAACACAACACTACACTAACTCAAATGGTTTGGTTCTCTTCAATCTTCTAACCATGGACTGGTTATCGAGAAGTTGGAGAGCCACTGTTCTTGGATGAGTGTGAAGTCTCTTTTTATGTTTTTTAGCCATTTTCTTTATATCTTCTGGTATCGTCGGAATATTTAGATCTCGGTGAATATCTTTGTTTTTTACATACCAAGGGGCATTAACCGTATTTCTTAGTACTTTATTTTGGAAAATCTGGAGAATTTCTACACTAGATTCCTTTGCACATCTCCACAGTTGGCTGCCATGCATCCAAACGGGTTTCAAAATCTGATTGTAGATTTTAATTTTATGTTTTTAATTTTTTTTTGTATTTTCTACCATAGTTTGTCTATTATTGTGGTGTTGTGTTCATTTGTGCATGCTAAATATTTAATTCTGTCTAGTTCTTTGTTTATGTTTTCTGTGGTCATTGGGACTTCTTTAAGTCTATGGAGCATGGATCTGAAGGCAGCGTGTTTGTGTTGGATAGGGTGGTTTGAGGTGTTGTGGATAAGTGTGTCTGTCGTTATGGGTTTCCTGTAAATGTTGAAGTTGTGTTTTTGTGTGTGGCTTTTTGTTATGGTTGGGTTGAGGAAGTTTAGGGATCGGTTGGTTTCAATTTCTGAACACTTTGTGTTCAAATTAAACTGCGACAAATGCAACAAATTCTACATTGGACAAACAGGTCACAGCTTTAAACAAAGAGTCGAGGAGCACAAACAGAACACCAACTCAACATTTTACAATCACATAAAAGAAACAGGACACAAATACACAGGCATTTACCATAACCTAGTAATCCTACACATCAACAAAAAAGGACCACATCTCAACACACTAGAACAATATGAAATTTACAGACACAAAAACACAAAGTACAAACATATTAAACGAATCTTTACCCAATAGTGCTTACGGTATTTGATATTTAATTCCTCCTTCTTTTTCTTGATGTGGTGTTTCCATCTTAGTTTAGCATCTAGGTTCATACCTAGATATTTAGCTTTATTTTCGTAAGGGATGATGATTCCGTTAACATCCATTAACGGAGGATCTTTCAGTACCTTATTTGTGAAGTTGATGTAGACTGAGTTCACTTCATTCAGTTTCATTTTCCATTTATCAGTCCATTCTAGGAGTTTGTTTGTTGCTCTCTGGACTTTGTCCGTAGATGTATATATGTCTTTGTCAGATGCTAATAACCTTGTGTCATCTGCAAACATTGCTGTGGTTACTTCTGGGGTGGTTGGAATATCACAGGTGTAAAGTAGGTACAGTACTGGACCCAGTACACTACCTTGGGGTACTCCTGCTTTGATTTCCTTAATTTCTGAATATTCTTTTTCCTCTTTGATTCTGAATGTTCTACGTGTTATATATGTTAACAATGAAACATATTCCTGTGAGAGCATCTTATTTAATTTATGGATCAGGCCGTCATGCCACACCTTATCAAAGGCTTGGGTCACATCTAGAAATAGCGCAGTGCAAATCTGTTTTTATCTTCTAAGGCTCTTTCTATTATATCCTGTATTCTATGGACTTGATCTATGGAATGTTTTTCACAGAATCCAAACCTGTATTCTGGAATCAGATCATTTTTCTCTATGACTGTTTTAAGCCTTTTCAGTGAGAGTTTTTCAAGTAGCTTAGAAATTGTAGGAAGTAGCGATATCGGTCTATATGACTTAATATCATTAGGTGATTTTCCTGGTTTTGGTAACATTACAACTTCTGCTACCTTCCAGGTATCTGACACATATTTAAGTCTAAATGCTGCATTAATAAGGTATGCTACTCACTGATAATGGTGACTTTGTCATTGAAACGCGTATGAGTCAATAAATGATTAATTTGTGAGTGTTGTGTATGTTTTTATTTGTTTTAACACAGCCTCGCAAGTTAAGCTGAAACAATAGTTGTATTTAAAGGGGAATTGTGACACTTATAACATTTTTTTATAGTTTTCGCCTTAAGCTAGGACGTCCATTATCTCCTACAAGGGATAGGGAAGACTTATGAATCCACATAGGCTTAGGTAGGGACTTAAACCCCCTGATATATGATACAAAGGGGAACATGGCTTTAAGTAGACCTACTCTTCATCGGGGTAGTTAAGAGTATCCGTTAAAGATAAAGGATAAAAACGCTAAATGAAATGTAAGGACTAATGCAATGAAATAACGACCCCTTAGAGGGAATAGTTTTGCGTCACGCAAAATTGTTCAGGCCCACATATCTTATCTAAGCTACTCTTTGTCGGTGTCATAAAGAGAGTACACCTGTTTCGCCCGCTTGTACGAGGGAAAAGAAAGGTAGGCGAAATTATATAGAGCTAGGAAAAGGCTATAATGGTATTATTTTATGTGAGAATAGCTGACAATTAAATATGGTGTATCTAGGTTGGAGCTGAATTTAATCAGGACGAAGGGAGGTGTCCACCGTCCATTGCTTTAATGAAATTGTAAAACAAAGGGTTACATAGAGGCAGGTTGGTTAAAAGGTGGGTTTGTTGGAAGGGGTGGATGTTTTTATTTGTTTTAACACAGCCTCACAAGCTAAGATGAAAGAATAGTTGTATTTAAAAATGGATTTTGACACTTATAACCTTTTTTATAGTTTTGGCCTTAAACTAGGATGTCCATTGTCTACTACAAGGGATAGGGAAGAGTTATGAATCCACACAGGCTTAGGTGGGGACATAAACCCCCTGATATATGATACAAAGAAGAACATGGCGTACTTTAAGTAGACCAACTCTTCATCGGGGTATTTAAGAGAATCCATTAAATTCGTCGTAAGATAAAAACGCTAAACGGAATTGTGAGGACTGATGCAATTAAATAACAACCCCTTAATAGGAATAGTTTTACGTCACGCGTGCAGGCCCACATATCTTATCTAAACCTAGTCTTTGTCGGCGTAATAAAGAGAATAAACCTGTTTTGCCCGTTTGTACGAGGGAAAAGAAAGGTAGGCGAAATTATATAGGGCTAAGAAAAGACTATAATGGTATTATTTTATGTGAAAATAGCGGACAATTAAATATGGTGTATCTAGGTTGGACCTGAATATAATCAGGACGAAGGGAGGTGTCCACCGTCCATTGCTTTAATGAAATTGTAAAACAAAGGGTTACATAGAGGCAGGTGGGTTTGTTGGAAGGGGTGGAATATTTGTTTAAGCTTTTAGAGCTAAAAAAGCAAAGTCTACGTGTCTACACCTCAGCAGGACAGTGCGAGAAGAGAGGAGCGTGGAGCTGCTTCGAACAAAACCACCGATCAGCGATTGATTAAACATTGTAACAATACGGGCCATGTTAGCTGCCGTGACAGATTTTCCCGTTTTTCATGGCGCTACTATCCTTTAGTAATCCTTTAATCTGGCGTTCCTTCTACAGCTATCTTGTTCCACGTTTAATCGCATTATGTTTAGATTGATGTATAGGCTTGCCTGTCACACTGTCACGGCTTGTAAAGATGTTATACCTAACTACGAAGGCAATCTGTCTTAGCTAATTAGCCATGTCACTTACGTTGAATTACCGATGGCTGGTTCATTAAATCAGTGTTTCCCAAAATACACATTTTTAAACTGACTGCTATAAGTCATAACCTTTAAAGAGCAGTTCATAAAATGTTCTGATTGATGGAGGTCCTCCGAAACGCGTCAACGAGTAGTATGACGATGACGGGTAGAGTAGTATGACGGCTGGTAATTATGATACTCTATATAAGTGTATTTTATTGCCATATTGATTGATCATTTTATAATTTATTTAATTCTTATTACCTAAATAAATAGTTTGTTGTCATATCAGGGGTAGACATTTCTTTTCACCCCCGGTTGAGAGAGAGTCAACTTCAAATAAGTTCCTTGTCCATACGATTGCCTAATTTTTCCCTTATTTTGGAAAAGTGTAACTGGTAGACACAACCTATTTTGTCCATGCGATTCTCTAATTTTTCCCTTTTTTTAAAAAGTGAAACTTATAGACATAACCTATCCTGTCCATGCGATTCCCTAATTTTCCCTTTTTTGGAAAAAGTGTAACTGGTAGACAGCCTGTCCTGTCCATGCGATTCCATAATTTTCCCTTTTTTAGGAAAACGTGTGATTGGTAGACGCAACTTATCCTGTCCATGCGATTCCCTAATTTTTCCCTTTATTGAAAAAGTGAAACTGATAGACATAACCTATCCTGTCCATGCGATTCCCTAATTTTCCTTTTTTTGGAAAAAGTGTAACTGGTAGACAACTTGTCCGGTCCATGCGATTCCCTAATTTTCCCCTTTTTTGCGCCAGATCGTTATTTCATTTCTTAGTCTAACATAATTCTATCTATCCTTAAGGGGTGCAAATTCCCTAGTAGTGAGTAGGAACACAAAGGAAGGCTGTTATCGCACAAAGAAAGAATATCTACGTAAAGCTGATAAAAAAATTAATGCGATTAGAGGATAGTGCGTGTTATTAAAAATTCACATTTTGTTCCAAAATAGTATGTTTACGTTAGGCACACGTGAAGTCATAACTCCATGTCCTCTAACAGGCTTTTTATCTCCACTGTACTTAAATGATCCTGTCTATGTACACAGTCTTACCCTATCCATTATACCACACAGACGGACTTAGTCAAACTGTGTATTAACCTTGAAACTACTAAAATATTTCTCTTGTTTTCTATATCTATACGTTTTTTTACAATTGTCATACATTCAATATGATTTAGAATGTTACATGTCGCAAAAGTTGAAAGTTCGTCAAACACATTGAACGTTACATTTTTAATGTTTTAATTATTATTATTATTTATGTTCCTGTGGTAAGTAAAACGGAATATCTTTTATTTTATACCCTATAGGCCTACCGCTTGTACGAAATTACGTTGATTTCGTTTTTTTTAATAAATGTGAATTTTTAAATGGGTTTCCTATGCAAACATGTAACTTAAATGTGTATTTTCTAAACAAAATATAATTTTTTATTGTGTACTGGGAGGGGGGGACGTGCGTTAGTCGAAACCGTCCTAACCTGTCAGCGTCAACTGCGAAACGAACTGGAAAAAGATTTATTAATATATAAATACAATTTATCTGAGGAACAATCATTACAACTAATCAGCTGATGTTTTTCGTCAGTTCTACTTCAGCTTACTTGCTTGCTCTTTTAGATTTTGTCGTATTCAAATTATTTATTTCATGTATAATTGATTTATACATTATATAAATATAAAATGTGTGTATTTTTAGAAGGCAGTGGAAAATAAGAAACATATATACTGGATAATTTAGGATATTGATGTTTCACTAACGGCAATACTGCACGAGTTTAGAAAATTGGTGAAGAACAGATCAAATGAGTAGAAACAGCCAAATAATGGCCTTACTGTTTAAAACACGTTTAGAAATGAAGCCTAGACGGCTCTAAACATTGTTTGACATTTATTTTTTCTGACACTTTGGCATTTATTATTATGCAAACACTTCTCTATAGTAGCACTTACTTTTTGTATAATGAGGACTGTAGTTTCCAGAGATGTCCCATTCTCAACTCAGAAAATAAGTGTTCCTCATTAAAAAGAAAGTAAGTGGTACTGATGGCAATTGACATATATTAAGATGTGTTAAGTGTGTAAGTGTAAACTAGCAGCTCAAGTTGAATAAGGTATTTAATAAAAACATTTTCCTAAAATTACCAGTGACGTTAGCAGCTCAAGTTTAAGATGGTATTAAATAGAAAAATTTTCCTAAAATTACCACTGACGTTAGCAGCTCAAGTTGAAGATGGTATTAAATAGAAACATTTTCCTAAAATTACCACTGACGTTAGCAGCTCAAGTTGAAGATGGTATTAAATAGAAACATTTTCCTAAAATTACCAGTGACGTTAGCAGCTCAAGTTGAAGATGGTATTAAATAAAAACATTTTCCTAAAATTACGACTGACGTTAGCAGCTCAAGTTGAAGATGGTATTAAATAAAAACATTTTCCTAAAATTACCACTGACGTTTCTTATAGCTTTTAGATTGCGAGAGAAATTCCGAGTATCGGATTAGACATATCGAATGTATTCTCGTCAGGAAGTGGCGTTGTCCCGCACCAGTAGCTCTTGAATATGAATGGCTCTTTACACCAACAGCTCCGGAGAGAGTAAATATTGACTTTACACTGCACTTTGTGGGCTGGGGGAGGGGGGTCGCACGTGTTGGAAACAGACTTCCCTTAAATAGCTCTTGTTACTGCCTTGGAGTATTCTTAGAACCTGCTTTTTAGCTTTGTTAAAAATCTGCAAAGCTTCATAAATATGCCTATTGGATTATTTTTAGAACAGGCATAGCTCTATTTGTAAACAATGATCCCTGCTGCTGTAAGTTAAATAGGTATATTTAGTTACGAGCAACCATTTTATGGTCAGCTGTCTTTATTATCTCTATAATTAGAGAAAAACAATAATACTCAAATAATTATAAAATAACCTCATTATAACAAATAACATCATTATAACGAATAACCTAAAATATAATTTGTTTAAATACAATTTGTATGGACTTCTTTAAATGAATAGTTTTCTTATGAGCTGATGAAGTATTGAGAAACAATAAGCTAAAACATCCCTTCCTTTATGTCACGATCTTATCGGGCTCCCCTCTTTCTGCAAGGCCTATCCAGCGTTACTAGGGGCCAACTAATGAGCTGGAGTATTGACACGCAAGAAGGGCGTTTTATATAAAAAAACCAGGGAAAATGTTGAGCCCTGAAACGTGTTTTTAAAAGATGAAGGCATTTAATTTCAGTTATTAAATCTAATTTTTGCAATTAAAGATCATTAGTTTATTAATAACACGAATTGCATCCTCAAACAAGTAATACAAAAAAAAAAAAATATTTTAATTCCTACTAAGGTCAACAATAAAAGTGAGTTACTTTTTATTTTTTAATTACAATTAATATACATTTGTCAAATTACAATATTAAGGGGCAAAATAGAAAGCGAATTTCCCTGCAACTTTCCATTTTCCTCTTCATACAGTATATGGTGTTGGACTATTATTTTTGTTTGTTACTATTTATTCCCTTTTTTCGTTTCTAATTTATGAGGACTATAATTTCTCATTCTATCCACCTCTTGTAATACTTTATAATTGCAAGGAACATATCTCTTATAATTTCATATACATCTTTAAGTAATAGATCTCTAGCCATGGGAAAGTTGGCTTAGTGCCAAATGGCTGGATTTCAAACATGAAGCCATTCAGTTCGAATCCGATCGAGACATCAATGAATAATTATTTTAAAAAACTATTGCCATCAATTATCATTTACTTCAGATTTTAAAAATATGTATTTGAACTTGATTGGGTAGATAAAAACGTAATTTATTAACGATTGAAAGTTTGCACAAGATATAGGCCTATAATGAGAGTGTGAGCTATAAGAAGGAATTGAAAAATCTATTTATAAGATTTGTTTTGCTACATTGTTTAAAACAAAACTTGAATTTACTGCAGCCTTTTCTCGATTTTACGATGTCAAAATTATTCGTTCAAAATGGTTTAAAGCTTGTAAAATAAAATCATCTCATATAATTATTTCATAAGCTATAAAAATATGTATTTACATTATTCTAGAAGACAAGGTTATTTTTGTGTAGACAAAAATTCTAACATGTTCAAGCCATGTAGGCCTACATCACTTATTTAGCTCGTAGCTAGCATTATTAAGTCGTTCTGTCACTCCTTGTTTGTCCATTTTAAATGTACTGCAAACATTTTGTGTTGCTATTAACTGAAATTAGGTAAATATTATAAAATATGCACTGACATGGAGAAGGGGTAAAATCTATACGATCAGGTCAGCAATAAGCTTTTAGCAATGTTTGCCTCATAAAATGTCCTGCCGTCCCTATCGGATCGACAGTTAACCACGCTGCTTTTTTTTTTCTCAGTTGGCAACAGTGGCCTAACGTAGGAATTTATCAAATATAATATAAGTTTAAAGGGAGAATAGATTTTTGTAACTAAATATCATACGGTCGTTAGGAATTCTATGCGTAATTCTTCGACGAAGAAATTTTATTAGGAACAGGTGTTTCAAAATGTCTGTTTTGAGAAAAAGCAGTGTCGCGACATTTGCGCCACCTTAATGCTGCTGAAAGATGGTACAACACCCTTCGGAGTCCTAATTCTAGAGTCAAAGAATTTATAAGTTATTTCAAAACGGAATCGGAAAATGCATCCTGCGCATACATGAAGATACATGTAAACTATCAAGAAGTAGGAAGAAACTGGTGACATAAGGATGCGTCTTTGCACTCTGACCTTCTTAAAACATTAGACTAGTTTCAAACTGAAGACTGCTAAACGTTATGACAATATTTGTAATAGTTCTAAATTCATCCCAAAGAACAAAAAATAATAACATTAAATTACAAAACAAATAACATGATATACTATAATAATTAAATAAAAAAACCACTAACCACAATATAACTTTATTTAGTCTCTTGATGTACATTTCGGCTACCAGATAACCATCTTCGGAAGTTCTCAGTAGTACTTCAGAAGATGGTTACCTGGTAACCGACATTTACATCAAGTGATTAAATGAAGTTACATTGGGGTTAGTGATTTTTTTATTTAATTATTAGAACATTAGTCCACAGTTACTCAAGGAAACATTCAATTAAATGATATAATATGATTTTTAAAAATATAAAAATGACGAAACGTTTAGCTGATTTTAAACACTCCTAAATGATAGAAAACTTATTTTCTATCACTTAATCGGTCCAAAGTGGATAAAGTGCGATATGTTTGATGGGAATAATAGAGGCTATAATCATACTTAATATAGGAAATAATGTGTGAGTCTCCCAAAAGCAGGTGTAGTTGGCGTAACTTATCGCACAAGTATCTTTAGGTACGTCTGTCACATATTCCTAAAAGTTCTCGTTTTATTTCCACTACTCTTGCTTCTTACGAGTAAATTTTAAAAATTCTGCTACAAAATGTGTGGTAATTTTTTACGATTGTTTTAAACTATTTATTGCACTTAAAGTATTTCTATATGTAATATAAATTGTTTAGAATTTTAGAATCGTTTTCATATTGAATCCGTGAGTTAGTGTAGATAGTCCGTATTTGTATTTAGGATGACGAATACTGGCAAATATTGTTTGAAGTAAAGTGTTTTTATCCAGTCAATTTTTAACTTACTTGGTACCCTATATGTTTTTTTCTCTTCGTTTATTTAGTATAGGTTTCTTATCTATATTAATGAATTGTAAGCAGCCATTTTGCTGTAGCGCATGTAAATTCTATAAAATATAACAATTTAAATTATATCCACACACACACACACACACACACATTCACACACACACACACACACACACACACATTCACACACATTCACACACACAAACACACACTTACACACACACACACACACACACACACACACACACACACACACACACACACACACACACACACACACACACACAAACACACACACACACACACACACAAACACACACACACACACACAGACAAACACACACACACTCTAACACACACACAGACACACACACACACACACACACATATATATATATATATATATATATATATATATATATATATATATATATATATATATATATACAAACACACAACCTAGAAGATTTTGATCTCGTTAATAGGATGGCAAAAAAACCTTCTGCTGGGTGAACCAAATATAGTTTCGTTCGTTATAATCCAGGCTGAAGACTTTGGTCACGTAAAAATATTCTGAAGAAGACCACCCCTTAGCTAGGTGAAAGATTTGAAGGACGATCTCCAAATAATGATTGTCCCAGCGCCAAGGAACTGGACAATTCTGGGAACTGAAGCGTCAAGGATAAACTCTAATTGTAATAATAACAAAAATAAATGCAATTTCGTAACACTTGTGCGAACTAAAGACTTAATGGAGAACGGTCATCCAATCTTATCTATTCATAGAAATACCAAAGAGGACAACTAACTGACTGAAAGAAAATAACACTTTGTTAGTATCGACTAATATTTATTATTATATTTATACTCTAATTGTTAATAATATTTATTTGTATCGACTTTATTGGAGTAAAATTAAAGCCATAAATACACTAAAACATTAAAATTACTTAATCCTTGATTATGTAAACAAGAAATGAAATAGAGTAATATACAAGAAAAACAGATCTTTCTTCAAAATGCAATATCATATAAGTCGTTCCCAATATATAGTTATATACACGACAATATATAGACTTGGCAGAATAACATACGTCCATTAGAACTTAGCTAGTGAGAACATTTCACAACTGTACAAATATTTACTCTAAATCTCACTACACATTAGTGTATTAATAAAACAAATACACTAGTTTATTAAAACAGACAGACTAGTTTCGGCGACGATGTCACCCTCATCTGTGCTTGGCTATTTTTCTGCACTGATGAAGGCGACACCGTCGCCGAAACTAGTCCATCTGTTTTAATAAACTAGGGTTTGAATGTTTATTATCATGGGTTAATCTCATGTGTCGTGAGATTTAGGGTTAACAGTTTTAATTTTTACTTTTGTGAACATACGTCATATTTTCAGTAATGAAATCATATTCTAAAACACTCGCGGAAAAAGAGCAGCAATAGGTGGGTGTATTCTAAGTGAATGCCGCAGATGAATTGCAAGGGTTGTATTTTGGAATTCCTTTGTCCAAAGTTGAGGTAACCTGGCTCAAAGCATTCAGGGCATTCTACGCATACTCAGAATTTCAGCGTTATTACGTTCTAAGGGGATCCAATTGTGTTCCGTAAAATTAATACGGTTTTGTAATATAGTCAACCTTATTTAAGTCGAACGGTTAAAATGTATCAGGAATTGTTTAAAGAGAAGATGACCGATAGTTTCGTGCATTTTTAATTTGAAGAGTGCTAGTTGCCGAAGCTTTTTGCAGAATTATTTATTTACAATTCGGAGTTTAATCATGTAATTTACAAAATATATTCATTCGCATAGCGTAGAATACATGTAGTCATATAATTTTTAAAATATATTTATTTACTTGTCACAGATAACATATAATCATGTAATTTACAAAATATATTCATTTACATGCCCTATATTGCAAACATGTTTTTCGCAAAATATAATAATTTAAATTCATTTTAAAGTAAATTATATACTTTACAAAATATTTTCCAATAAATGCCGGAGATTAGTCTACATGTAATTATGTAATTTACAAAATATATCCATTCACATAGCGTAGAATACATCTAGTTAAATAGTTTTCAAAATATATTTATTTACTTGTCGCAGATAACATATAATCATGTAATTTACAAAATATAATAATTTAAATTCATTTTAAAGTAATTATATACTTTACAAAATATTTTCCAATAAATACTGGAGATTACATGTAATTATGTAATTTGCAAAATATATCCATTCACATAGCGTAGAATACATGTAGTCATATAATTTTTAAAATATATTTATTTACTTGTCACAGATAACATATAATCATGTAATTTACAAAATATATTCATTTACATACCATATATTACATGCAATCATGTTGCTTACAAAATATATTAATTTAAATTAATTTTAAAACAATTATATACTTTACAAAATATTTTCTAATAAATGCCGGAGATTACATGTAATTATATAATTTACAAAATATATCAATTCACATGGCGTAAAATACCTCTAGTTAAATAGTTTTCAAAATATATTTATTTATTTGTCGCAGATAACATATAATCATGTAATTTACAAAATATAATAATTTAAATTCATTTTAAAGTAAATTATATACTTTACAAAATATTTTCCAATAAATGCCGGAGATTACATGTAATTATGTAATTTACAAAATATATCCATTCACATAGCGTAGAATACATCTAGTTAAATAGTTTTCAAAATATATTTATTTACTTGTCACAGATAACATATAATCATGTAATTTACAAAATATATTAATTTAAATTAATTTTATAGCAATTATATACTTTACAAAATATTTTCTAATAAATGCCGGAGATTACATTTAATTATGTAATTCACAAAATATATCAATTCACATGGCGTAAAATACCTCTAGTTAAATAGTTTTCAAAATATATTTATTTATTTATCGCAGATAACATATAATCATGTAATTTACAAAATATATTCATAATATTAAGATAGAAAATTCGAATGCTATTGAAAAAATTGATAAAAGAAACAAGTTTTTTTATCAGAAAATGGATTTTAACACGAATACCTTCTTTGCCTTTAAAACAACTCAAATATAATAAAAATGTAGACAGATTACTACTCAAAGGCTTTGACACATTCACACTGTATAAAGAATGCAAAAAAATACGTTCTAACCAAAAAGTATATGATTTTAAGTGTCCATAAATAGGCTGTGATAAAAAGGTGTATTAAATATCGCCATAGAAACACTGCTTTATGAAGCATTTCTCTGGGAATTGCCGCATTATTTTGTACTACATTTTTATATAAGTGTGTTAAAATATAGGTATAACGTATTTGGTTAGGGGTTTGGCCATAAAATATTCAAGTTTGCTGACGTCAACAAAACGAACGTAAACCAAACTATCTGTAGAGAGTTGGGACTTCCTTTTAGTCTTGCGTGCAACTCATATCGGGTTGTAATGAAACGCGTTATAAATATTTTAATTTTTTGTCTCTATTCTGTTGCTACCTTGATAGTCTTCTTTTACCTAACTATATTGCAAATAGCAACGACGTATGACATTAGAATACGTTTAATGACGTAATTTGAGCTTAGTTCCTGCATGGCTTGTTAATAGGGTTAAGTTTAATAAGCAGAGAAAACCTCTTTTTCAAATATAACTAATTGGATATTTTATCGTGATAATGTAAAAAGCAGAGCCGTATATGGCAAAAGGAGCAAAAAAATTTTCCGAGGCCTTTTTTTAAAAAATTGTTTTTTCTAAAAAATTTTAAAAATGTTCGCTTAAAAAGGTCTGTTTAGGAGCAATTTGAACAGCCAATTATTTAAGTGATTTGTTTTCATTTGTCTGGGTTAAGTCTATTTTTATTTTTAATGTGTACAATATTTTACTGTGTGTAAAGAATTGTCATAAGAAAGAAATATGATTTATGACCAAGGTCTAAACTCTTCCACTTTAATTTTTTTTTCAATCAACGAACCTTTGGGAAAATTATAGTAATTTAGGTCTGACAGGAAATAAATAAATTCGTATAAGAAATTAATTTTTTCTGCTTTTGTAATTATTAATCAATTATAAATAATCACATATTATTTTTAAAAAATAATATTATTTGCACATACTATTATATGTTCAGTATTCTAAGTGTAAATCTTGAATATTATCCACGAAAGTTCATTTCAAAACTACTGAACGCCACTCCGTGTCCGCTATCAAGCGATGTTTGCATTCTTCTAGTCGCGATGCCGATATCTCGTTCGTAGGTCTTATCACTAATCAATAATTTAACATATTGCGCGGGTAATCAGACAGATATTTTAGACTCGTAAATCTGTACATTACTATTTTCAGTCAAGCAAAACGTTTTGCTTAGTTTTTAGCCCGAGTAACGCACTCTTCAACGCGAGTCCAGGAGCGGCCGCTCCATCCTAAAGACGGCGCTGGTAAAATGGATAGTAATAGTTTCATATAACGGTATTGCTTTGTTCTACACAGTTTGTACAGTTTCTGTGTGTATGTGTGCATTAAGGTTATGTTAGTTTTTTCAAATTTGATCCATCAATGTTTTGCAACGTTAAATATACATTTTTTTTTGTTCGAATTGTATTTTGAGGTAACATATGTAAAAAGGGAAAATACTGAGTCTGTCTTTTTCTCAACTTGATACTTGTATGAGATCTGAATATTTTATATTCTTTGAATATTAAATTGTTTACGTTTTGGGTAATTTTCAAGTTTCAATTGAAAGCATTAACAGAAATCATTAAACAATATTTTTTCCCGACCAAAAACTTTTCATTTTCTTAGTTTTACATATAGGCTACACATACACCCACCCACCCACACAAACACACACACACACACACACACACACACACACACACACACACACACTAAATATGATATCCCTTCTGTAATATAATAATATACAAATTTAATAATTATTGTATTTAAAATTTTGTGCGTGTGCGTCCGTCGTGCGTGCGCGCGCGTAATATATACGGGGAATAATGACAACTGTAAAATAAATCTAAAATGTAAAAAGTTGAATTTGATTGATATGATTTTAAACCTTGTGGAAAATTATTTACAATTTTATTATTCAAAAATAATGTTAAATTTAGCAACAAAATTTTAAATTTCTTGTTAATAATTTGTTAAAAAAAATATATATACTCGTATTTAAAAGATTTTACTATTTTTTGTAAGGTAGTTAATTTGTAGGTGAAATGTAACATTTATATAAAGCAAAATTTACGATATAACTGCACAAGCTCTGTTGCTTTTAGCTAAAACCGTTACTAATGGTACATTAAAGGGAAAAGGAGTATGCAAGTCTAGTGTGAAAAGGCTTTTTCATTGTGAATGAAACAAATGCATTTTATTGTGAGACAAAAAGCATTTTTGTTTACCTTGCTGAGCTAATTGCATTGGAGCGCGTTGTTGCATATAACGGAACATAGACAAAAGACCTGTCTGAAAGTGTTTAACTCATGAACAATCACTCCCTCAATTGCACCCTTAATTGGTTTCAAGTGGGAGTGTGGTGGCCATTTCAATCAGTCCTTGATGTAAACTCAACTGTGCACAAAGTGGCATGTTGGTGTTTCTGGTACTTGCGACTGTTAGCTGGGGGGATTTCAGTCTTTCTATGCGTTGTGTTAAGCTGGGGGAATTTCAGTATTTCTATGCTTTGAAATAATATAGTTTAAATTCATAAAAGATTTTAAAGTTGAAATGTAATATTTTTAAATGATTTATTTCATCACATTTAATATTTGTTAAATATGATTTATCCGTTTGTAACAATGTAAATTCCATAACCTATATATGTAATATATTAAGACACAAATTAGTTTATTTCCACTTTTTATTTGTGACTTATTGAAAGGTTGTGTTCATAATGTTGATTAAGGAAGCAGTAGACGGGTAAGTGTAAAAACAAAACAGCTCCATTTATTTAGGCAAACTAAAATCAGTGACTATAAAAACCTTTTTATAATTGTAATACATTTTTCCTCAACATTGTCACTTAATACAGTTTTGAAAATACTATTAGAATATTATAATATTAGTAGAATATTAGAATATTAGTAGAATGTTAGAGTATTAGTAGAATATTAGAATATTAGTAGAATATTATAATATTAGTACAATATTAGAATATTGGTAGAATATTAGAATATTAGTAGAATATTAGGAGAATATTAGAATATTAGTAGGATATTAGAATATTAGTAGGGTATTAGTAGAATATTAGAATATTAGTAGAATATTAGAATATTAGTAGAATATTAGAATATTAGTAGAATATTAGAATATTAGTAGAATATTAGTAGGGTATTAGTAGAATATTAGAATATTAGTAGAATATTAGAATATTAGTAGAATATTAGAATATTAGGAGAATATTAGTAGGATATTAGAATATTAGAATATTAGTAGAATATTAGAATATTAGTAGAATATTAGAATATTAGTAGAATATTATAATATTAGTAGAATATTATAATATTAGTAGAATATTAGAATTATTCTTAATATTATGTTAAAGCCAAATTGTTTTACCAATTTATAGGCTTTTATAGTCCCTGTAGATCTTTTAAAAGTAAATTTTATGTTTTGAAAGAAAACTGTATAATAATTAAATAAACTACCGCCCTAAGTTGATGATCAAACGGTCAATGTTTCAATTCCTATCACAATATCATTTCAAGTAGTGATAGCGTGTCGCTTCTTTTGTTTAAAACGCATATACACAAATACAATACAGATTAAATACTTTTATAAACTTCTTTATACGTCATAAAGCCATAAATACCCAGCTTAATGAAGACTATGATTATGAAACAGCCTATATTTGACAATACATTTGACAGGTATATACTTATATATTGTACCATAAAAGTTAAATGATTGCAGAAGTTTGCTTCAAGGTTAGGTTGCCTCAAAGTTGATACTTAGGTATGTTCTCAGTAGGTGTCACAGCACCTGCAAAATAGTCACAATATGATTCAAAGTGAAATTATAGCAAAGTATAAGTTTTGGCAAGTGGGTAAAAATTTGAATATTTTTGGCAACAATACAAATATTTCCAAATCAATATCAGACAATGGTCATAGAAATAAAACTAAAAGAGAGAAAAGCAAACATTGCAAAGTTCTTTTTTAACAATTAAAGTTTAAAGTGAATTTCTAAAGAGTCTGAAAAATACAATAAATAAAAGAACTGCAGTTTGAAATAAAGTTCGCTTAAACATTTTCATATGTAAATCAAATAGATTATTAAAAAATTGCTTAGTAAATACATTAGGAATATGAGGGAAAATTAAGGAATGGAATGACAACTGAGGTTGTTTGTGTGTGTTTACTATAAAATGTTTCCATGCTATCAATAAAAAAAAAGTTCCATTACAGAAATATGTTTTACTTGAACAAACATATGCTTTTCAAAGATTTTTTGAGTCCAATGTTGTTGTTGGTGTGTGTGTGTGTGTGTGTGTGTGCGTGCGCGCGCGTGCGTGCGTGCGTGAAGTACAAGCAGTCACTTCATTTCAAGTATAGTCTAATGAATTAAACCCCTTCAAGTCACCAGATACTGCACATTTAAAAATGGACTGGTGTACACCAATTCTTTATAAGTATAGGCCTACTTTAAAATAAGTATAAGGAAAATGCGTAAGAATAATGTCCTTACAAGAATAATATTTAAATAAACTGCTCTACGACTTTCGCCAACATTCATTATCAGCACTCTCAAGTATTAGTTAACCTGCTGAATAACAACACAACACCTATTAAGGGTTTAAAGTGTTTATGGTTGTCTTTCAATCAAAATTCAACCGAAAAATGAAACCAAGCCACTTTCTGTCAGTACTTTAAAGTTTATAAACCATATGTTTTATAGTATTTAATAAAGTTAATAAATTTGTTCTTACATTGCATAAATTGCTTATGTTTACATAGGCATTAAAAACACTGCTTTATACGATTTTTAAACATATAGAACATTAATAATAAATACACAAAAACCTCTTAACCACAAACTTTCTTTAATTTACCCTAATGTACATTTCAGTTACAAAGTAACCATCCTCAGAGGGATAACATACAAAGACTCTGGATGGTTACTTTGTAACTGAAATGTACATAAGGGTAAATTAAAGAAAGTTTGTGGTTAAGAGGTTTTTGTGTATTTATTATTAAATTCAACCACAGTATATTCCTAATAAATAGTAATATAGAACATTTCTCAAAATTTTTTTTTGTCTTTTGAAGATGACCATTTCCATACTTGCGTTCCGTTATTGGACTGGATTAAAAATAAGATATATCTCTTGAAATGGCCAACTGTTTTCAAAAATTTATATTTTTTCAAAATTCAAAAATGTATAAACAGACTTACTAAGTAAGATTTTAGAGTTTTATGTATTTTTTATATTAAACAGGAACAAATAGAATGTAAGTAAATTGGTGTGAAGAAATTGGTGTAAATTGGTGTAACAAAATAAGGTAACCTTGTAGTAAGATTAACTCCTACACTATAAAAGTATCCCTTAGAATCGAGTTTTTAGTAGTCTCAATTCTTTATTCCTTGTTAAATTGTACTGATGTTCATTTCAGTATATTTATATTTTAATCTTTTCTATTGTTAGATCAAACTCAAGGTCTAAACATAATAGTTCTAGTCAAAGGGCGTAGCCAGAGGAGGACAAAGAGGGGCACGTGCCCTCTCCAAACCAATTAATCTTATGAGAAAAATAATAACCTATAAAACAGCGCTAGGTTTTTAGCGAAACAGCTTCCTGACGGACCAACAACTGTGCAATTGTAAATGGCAAAATACCATAAATTACGATTTTTAAAGATAAATATGTCAAACATTTCCGCGGGAAGGTTACACTCCCTGGCCTTCTGGGCTGTGAAAAAAACATCGTCCTGGCTACGCCACTGAATTATAAATATTCCAAGCCTCAATGATCTGTTATAGAGTATAATTTATTATTTTAATGTATGGTTTATATTAATTTATTATTTTGGGATTTTCTCAAGTTTAAAATCCTATCAAATAGGAACAAAATCTTTGCAAATCATATCTTAACTAATGCTGCGTATGATTGCTTAGGTTAACTTATTTTGAAAAACTTCAAATACTGAAAGTTTAAAAAACAAAATTGAAAATTCTTTGTAAGACATTTTATACAGGAAAATAATAAATTGGTTTTTGTGATTCGCAGCAGAAAAGAATGAAACATATTACAACATTATTGATTTAGATATATTTTAATCTATTTAAGAATATTTAAATTATTAATAGTTAAAAACTATTAATAAATAGTTGAGAGTTTTGTCTTTTCTTTATAAAGACAAATTATAACAAGAGTATAATGGTTTTAAAGCACCCGTTTGACAAAGTAAGTAATTTAAACAAAAATATTAGTTTCCATCCTCAGGTCTGTAGGGTGATCATTTCTCTAACACTCTGGAAAATGTTCCCTACATTTCACAAATAAAATGCCAGCAATATTAATGTTTAGGTAATATTTTCCAAACGAACAAGTTAATTGGATTAAACTTGGGGAAGCTATCTATTGAAAGCTTGCCAATTATTCCATTGCTTGACTTTATTAAATGTTTCCTTTGTCCTTCCTTGGGGGATGCGATTCATTTTTCACTTAGTTACTGTAGCTGTAAGCAAGTTGCTAATTTTAAACACCCTATTGTACGCTATCTTTTATATTCTTTAATCGATAATATTTGCATTATTAATAATTGCAATACATTGGAAATTAAAACTTTCTCATTTACAGATTTTTTTATTCATTATATTGTTTTTTTACAGTCACCACATTTTAATAATACTTCATTTAAATCCATACCATTGATAAATCATTTATACCAAGGAAAACACTTACCCAGATTTAGTGCAAGTTTACTTCATGTAAGTGGTCGTTCTCATGCATGCTACTCCGTTATAGTGTGGTTGTACTCACTACTACTCCTGTTGGTAGTGGTACTACTACTCCTGTTGTATGTGGTTGTACTCACTACTACTCCTGTTGGTAGTGGTACTACTACTCCTGTTGTAGTGTGGTTGTATTCACTACTACTCCTGTTAGTAGTGGTACTACTACTCCTGATGTATGTACTACTTCTCCTGTTGTAGTGTGGTTGCGCTCTCTACTACTCCTGTTGTATGTGGTTGTACTCACTACTACTCCTGTTGGTAGTGGTACTACTACTCCTGTTGTAGTGTGGTTGTATTCACTACTACTCCTGTTAGTAGTGGTACTACTACTCCTGATGTATGTACTACTTCTCCTGTTGTAGTGTGGTTGTGCTCACTACTACTCCTGTTGTAGTGTGGTTGCTCTCACTACTACTCCGGTTGTAGTGTGGTTGTGCTCACTACTACTCCCGTTGTTGTGTGGTTGCGCTCAATATTACTCCTGTTTTAGTGTGGTTGTGCTCACTACCACTCCTGTTGTAGTGTGGTTGTGCTCACTACCATTCATGTTGTAGTGTGGTTGTGCTCACTACTACTCCTGTTGTAGTGTGGTTGTGCTCATCACTACTTCTGTTGTAGTGTGGTTGGCTCTCCCCTACTTCTGTTAGTAGTAGTACTACTACTCCGTAGTGTTGATGTGCTCACTATTACTCCTGTTAGTAGTGGACTACTCCCAATGTAGTGTGGTTGTGCTCACCACTACTCCTGTTAGTAGTAGTAGTACTACTCCTGTTGTAGTGTTGATGTGCTCACTATTACTCCTGTTAGTAGTGGACTACTCCCATTGTAGTGTGGTTGTGCTCACCACTACTCCTGTTAGTAGTACAACTACTACTCCTGTTGTAGTTTTGTTGTGCTCACCACTACTCCTGTTGTAGTACTACTACTACTCTTATTGTAGTGTTGATGTGCTCACCATTACTCCTTTTAGTAGTGGACTACTCCTATTGTAGTGTGGTTGTGCTCACCACTACTCCTGTTAGTAGCACTACTATTACTCCTGTTGTAGTGTTGGTATGCTCACTATTACTCCTGTTAGTATTGGACTACTCCTATTGTAGTGTGGTTGTGCTCACCACTACTCCTATTAGTAGTACTACTACTACTCCTGTTGTTGTTTTGTTGTGCTCACCACTACTCCTGTTGTAGTACTAGTACTACTCCTGTTGTACAGTTGATGTGCTCACTATTACTCCTGTTAGTAGTGGACTACTCCTATTGTAGTGTGGTTGTGCTCACCACTACTCCTGTTAGTAGTACTACTACTACTCCTGTTGTAGTTTTGTTGTGCTCACCACTACTGCTGTTGTAGTACTAGTACTACTCCTGTTGTACTGTTGATATGCTCACTATTACTCCTGTTAGTAGTGGACTACTCCTATTGTAGTGTGGTTGTGCTCACCACTACTCCTGTTAGTAGTACTACTACTACTCCTGTTGTAGTTTTGTTGTGCCCACCACTACTCCTATTGTAGTTTTGTTGTGCTCACCACTACTCCTGTTGTAGTACTAGTATTACTCCTGTTGTACTGTTGATGTGCTCACTATTACTTCTATTAGTAGTGGACTACTCCTATTGTAGTGTGGTTGTGCTCACCACTACTCCTGTTAGTAGTACTACTACTACTCCTGTTTTAGTTTTGTTGTGCTCACCACTACTCCTGTTGTAGTACTAGTACTACTCCTGTTGTACTGTTGATGTGTTCACTATTACTCCTGTTAGTAGTGGACTACTCCTATTGTAGTGTGGTTGTGCTCACCACTACTCCTGTTAGTAGTACTACTACTGCTCCTGTTGTAGTGTGGTTGTCCTCACTATTACTCCGGTTATTAGTGGACTACTCCTATTGTAGTGTGGTTGTGCTCACCACTACTCCTGTTAGTAGTACTAATACTAATTCTGTTGTAGTGTGGTTGTCCTCACTATTACTCCTGTTATTAGTGGACTACTCCTATTGTAGTGTGGTTGTGCTCACCACTACTCCTGTTAGTAGTAGTAGTACTACTCCTGTTGTAGTGTTGATGTGCTCACTATTACTCCTGTTAGTAGTGGACTACTCCTATTGTAGTGTGGTTGTGCTCACCACTACTCCTGTTAGTAGTAGTAGTACTACTCCTGTTGTAGTGTTGATGTGCTCACTATTACTCCTGTTAGTAGTGGACTACTCCTATTGTAGTGTGGTTGTGCTCACCACTACTCCTGTTAGTAGCACTACTATTACTCCTGTTGTAGTGTTGGTATGCTCACTATTACTCCTGTTAGTATTGGACTACTCCTATTGTAGTGTGGTTGTGCTCACCACTACTCCTATTAGTAGTACTACTACTACTCCTGTTGTTGTTTTGTTGTGCTCACTACTACTCCTGTTGTAGTACTAGTACTACTCCTGTTGTACAGTTGATGTGCTCACTATTACTCCTGTTAGTAGTGGACTACTCCTATTGTAGTGTGGTTGTGCTCACCACTACTCCTGTTAGTAGTACTACTACTACTCCTGTTGTAGTTTTGTTGTGCTCACCACTACTGCTGTTGTAGTACTAGTACTACTCCTGTTGTACTGTTGATGTGCTCACTATTACTCCTGTTAGTAGTGGACTACTCCTATTGTAGTGTGGCTGTGCTCACCACTACTCCTGTTAGTAGTACTACTACTACTCCTGTTGTAGTTTTGTTGTGCCCACCACTACTCCTGTTGTAGTTTTGTTGTGCTCACCACTACTCCTGTTGTAGTACTAGTATTACTCCTGTTGTACTGTTGATGTGCTCACTATTACTTCTATTAGTAGTGGACTACTCCTATTGTAGTGTGGTTGTGCTCACCACTACTCCTGTTAGTAGTACTACTACTACTCCTGTTTTAGTTTTGTTGTGCTCACCACTACTCCTGTTGTAGTACTAGTACTACTCCTGTTGTACTGTTGATGTGTTCACTATTACTCCTGTTAGTAGTGGACTACTCCTATTGTAGTGTGGTTGTGCTCACCACTACTCCTGTTAGTAGTACTACTACTGCTCCTGTTGTAGTGTGGTTGTCCTCACTATTACTCCGGTTATTAGTGGACTACTCCTATTGTAGTGTGGTTGTGCTCACCACTACTCCTGTTAGTAGTACTACTACTACTCCTGTTTTAGTTTTGTTGTGCTCACCATTACTCCTGTTGTAGTACTAGTACTACTCCTGTTGTACTGTTGATGTGTTCACTATTACTCCTGTTAGTAGTGGACTACTCCTATTGTAGTGTGGTTGTGCTCACCACTACTCCTGTTAGTAGTACTACTACTGCTCCTGTTGTAGTGTGGTTGTCCTCACTATTACTCCGGTTATTAGTGGACTACTCCTATTGTAGTGTGGTTGTGCTCACCACTACTCCTGTTAGTAGTACTAATACTAATTCTGTTGTAGTGTGGTTGTCCTCACTATTACTCCTGTTATTAGTGGACTACTCCTATTGTAGTGTGGTTGTGCTCACCACTACTCCTATTAGTAATACTACTACTACTCCTGTTGTAATGTGATTGTGCTCACTTTTACTCCTGTTAGTAGTGGTAAGGATAAATATGCCTAGTTTTATTTGCATTCATAATAATTTTGTGAATAATGTCTTTCATCAGTAACAATAAATTCTCTGGTTTCCTTAGAACACAAAGAAAGAAGAAACATTTTCTTTTATTTAACTCTGCATTTATTTGTATTTTTAGTTGGGTGACAACTGTTGGTGAACCCACGCTTCTGCCTTCCCCTGCATCGCCAAGTGCTGTCATAGTTAGTCCAGAAACTTTATCTCATCACTCATCTCCTGCAAGACAGCCACCAAATGGCAGGACTTCAAGAGCAACAACGTCTACCTCAAGAGGAGGTCACCCTTTATCTACTTCTCTCTCTGGGTAAATATCTACCTGAAAAACATGGGAGGGATACTGTAAATTAGTAACAGTATGTTAATGTATGACTTTTACTTTTGTGTGGCTGGTAGCTTTGTGTTCCCAAACTGATGGGGGCGTGAAGGCTAGTCAGGGGAGGTTGAGGCCATTTGGAAAATAGTAAGATAAATTCTCTTTTAGTTAAAATTAAAGTACATAATTTATCAAAATTTAAAATTAAATTCACACCTAAGATTTTTTTTACATAGTTAATTTTATTGACCATGATGTTCAAAAACTTTAAATAGAATTTATGCATTTATAAAAGAAATACTGTATAAGTAAAGTTTGTGTAAATTTTGTTTAACTTCAAATTAAATCAACATGACAGCTTGAAAGAATAATAATACAAAAGGGTCACGAAATGAATGTTTGCCGTTCAATGTGGTAACAGCGCTACAAAGGACAAATCTTCATATTGGATAAAACACTTTAACAGTGTATCATAGGCAGCTTGTCGATTATACTTGCCTTGTTCAACCACCCACAACAAACATTTTCTCACTTGTTGCAATAAAAACAAAATATAGGAACAAACTAGATGTTGGTAATGACTTGCATTGTACCCTTACTAAAATAAAACCTCAAATAGGTGTGCTAGTGAAAAATATTCAATCTCATTCATCTCACCAACTGATTTTCCTCTTTACCAGTTAAAATTTACCTTGCGAACTAAAACTTGAAATGTTATATCATAAGTCATGTGAAAGTATGTATACATAAATAATTATTTTTCAATATAAATATATATATATATATATATATATATATATATATATATATATATATATATATATATATATATAGATAGATAGATAGATAGATAGATAGATAGATATAGATATACATATATATAATTCTTCTTGCAGAAGAACATTATAGAGCATTCAAAAACAAAAATTCTAAAGTATCAAATGTTGCAGCACACCTAATATCCCATAAACACGAAATAACAAATTACGAAAATAACCTAACCATACTTGAAATAAATAACAACCCAATAGAACTAAACTCACTAGAAAAATACCACATTTATAAAAACATACACAACAATTTAATGAATCTACAAACAACATATACAGAAGACATACTATATAAAAACATCATACACACAGATCAAGAGAAAGTGCGTGTAACGTCAACAAATACCAATATCACGGACCGAACATCTGCAACAGAAAAATATCAGTGATTCAACAATGGTCAAGACCGAAAGGTGCCTCATCACTCAAGGTAAAATTATTGCACTTAATGGTGGATAAAATTACTTACAATAGTAATATATAACTTCATAAAGTCAGTGCAACGGAAAAACAATGGATAACGTTAAATACAAGAATATATATATATATATATATATATATATATATATATATATATATATATATATATATATATATATATATATATATAGATAGATAGATAGATAGATAGATAGATAGATAGATAGATAGATAGATATAGATATACATATATATATATATATATATATATATATATATATATATATATATGATGATGAATAGTTAATATCCGGAGTACATCCACTCATTTGTAGTGAATAAAATCGCAGTTCCGAGGTGAACCCAATAACAGCTGAAGTCCTAATCTATAATATTGTCCTATTAACCCATATTATATTTGTTTATTTTTCATATGATTCATTTATTTATAGTGTAAAGTGTAGATGGGCGTGGGAGGCTTTCATTTCAAGAAGAGAGGGAGTGGTACGAAAAGGTTTGGTAACCCCTGAGTTAGACGTTTATTCAATGTAGATATTTTGGCTTCATCAAACATCTAAATAGCCTATAAGAGTTCAAAAATGATGTCTGGATTAAAACATTTATTGTCTCTAGTGTTTTGTTTTACATGCATTGTTTGTTCTGATAAGGATTTCATAATTTCATATCCTGTTTCAACTCTTGCATGCATAGTAAACGTTTTTAAGTTTGTAAAACCCACTCCAGGCAAAGAATTTTTTGAAAGGTGATAATAAAATTAATTGTGATATAGAATGTTCTTCAAATTTGTTGAAATGATTTCTTAATCTTGTTTTTTTTATAATATTTCTTTAATGATGTAAGCTTTTCTAACAAAACAAATGTGTAATTACACACCAACATCCAAAGATAGCTTTCAACCAATGGACAGATTTTTTACTGAAAAATATTTTATTGCTTTATTCTTATACATTTTATAGTCCGTTATAATGCCAAAGCTTTTCTTTGAACTTTATATTATTTCAATTTGCCAGAGTTATATTTTAAGATAATTTATGAACAACGTTCCGAAACATATTATTTTCACTAAACATGGGTTTTGTAACCAAGACATTTTTACAACTGACTTCCTTATTCTCTTCCTCCTCCTATGTTAGCTTATCATTTTCTTAAGTTAATATTCTCTGCCCTTTGGTTTCTCCTTTTACCATAACCTCCTCTTCACTTATCTCTTCCAGTACATTCCTCAGAGAAACTTGAATTTTTAAACGGTATATTAACACCTTTCATAACTATATTTCAAATACTTTAAATCATTTTTGTTGCCTTTATTTATTATTCAGGTTTTAGCGCTACATAATGCAACTCTACATTATTGTGATTTGCATAAATAATATATGTATATAATAAACTATAATTTTTCTCTTTTACTGTTTTGTAGTTACTATAGATTCGAAAGGCTTACACTACAATTGAAATAGTCAAATAAACAATAGTCTAGTTAAAAACTAGATACCTATGTCCACAACTAATTACACAGAGGAATTAAACACAATCAAATATTTAGCTCACAAAAACTGATATGACCATTGTTTATTAGGCAAACTACACTGAAAAATACTCAACAATAACATGAACACAAACAAATTCATCACCCTCACATATATAAACAATCTCACAAATAAAATAGCACACCAATTCAAGAAAGCAGGATACAATTAGCTTACAGAATAACAAATAAAAGCCAAACGGCTATCAGACACAACATTATTAACAACACCAACACATACAATAATTCAGGAATGTACAAACTACTATGTAAAGACTACAATATGTTCTATGTTGGACAAACAGACAGATCTTTCGCCGAAAGATATAAAGAATACAAAACCGCACTGCACACTACTATTGAATCCATTTTCACAAATGCCCTCATGGACACTAAAAACTCTTGCAATAGTATGGAAAATAGCATGAGCATCCTCCACACATGCAACAAAGGCCATAAATTAAACACATTAAAACAATATGAAATATACAAACACACATGCTTTTTGTTTTGCAAAACATGCTTGCATGTTTTACAAGCAGTAAAAACTATTTAAATTTGAACAATGTATCATATTTAATCAATTCTATTCTTCATTACAATAAAAATATTGAAAAGAACCCCAATACCACAAAAATAATCAAAAATAACAAATAAGACAAGTTACTTAAGATTAAACCCTTATGTACATTTCGATGACCATGTCATCATCATCAGAGGGTCTAGTTACAAAACACAATCTAGCACACAAGAAGTTACAAACTAGAATGATTGTCTATTCTTCATTGACAATGTTTTAAAATCAATATAGCTTAGTATTAAAATGTTTACAAGACATTGTGTTTTAATGACACAATATCTTATATTGTATTAAATATTATATTTTAGTGAAAAATATTATATTTTGTTTAAGGTTACCCCCTCCATGTTCAGCCATGCTTCCTCCAGTTATGTACCATACGGCATTGCCTACAATTAAAAGGCCATCCAGAATTGACCAACTTCAAGGCAACTGGAGAAAAATGGGAGCGTGAGTAATCATTAAAAACTTTCAATTAAAACTTTTTACAAATTTTTAGTTGTGAAATGACTTTTACATGTTGACAGTGATTTTGTTATAACAAAATTCACTTTTACATTACTCTTAAGTCATTTGACCTAAAGCTGAATTATCAGAAAGAGATTTAAGATTATTCTTATCAAGACATGTATTTTTCCGATGTATACTCAGTGCTTTATGTGCTGGGTTGTAGCCAGAACAATGGTTTGGGGGGGGCACGACCTGGAGTAGAACCTCCCTGAGGAAATTTTGAATATTTTTAACTCTAAAAATCATATTTTATGCTATTTTGGCACTTGAAATTACACAATTGTTGGGTTGTCGAGAAGCTGTTTTGCTAAAAAAAACTAGCGTTGTTTTATATGTTAATATTTTTTGCTGAAATTAATTGCTACGCCATTGTTCAGGCAAATGATTCTTCTGCTCCCATTGTTTACAATACTTAAATGAAATTATTGTAATATTATTGAATTCCTTCTTCACTTGAGGTAGTTTAACAAATTATTTTAATTATTTTTTTGTTCTCATTGATAATTCACTTTTTTATGCCTGAAAATTTAATCGTATTTAACTGTTATGAAGAACCCAACGCTTAAATAAGAAAATCTTATACAATATCAAGAGCACAGTGGTACAATATATTACAATTAAAATATTGGAAAGAACCCCAATACCACAAAAATAATAAAAAATAACAAATAAACAAGTTACTTAAGATTAAACCCTTATGTACATTTTGATGACCATGTTATCATCAGAAGGTCTTATTACAAAATTACAATCTAGGAAACACATTCATCACTCTAGTTTGTAACTTCTTATTTGCTAGATTGTAATTTTGTAATAAAGACCTTCTGATGATGATAACATGGTCACTGAAATGTACATAAGGGTTTAATCTTAAGTAACTAGTTTTATTTGTTATTTTTTATGGCATTGAGGTTCTTTTCAACGAAAGATTATTTAAAATTGTTCATTGAAGTTTCAACAAAACATATATAACCACATTTTACTACACAGTTCAACTAAACTATTAATAGATGTTCTATTATTAGATGCTGTACTATTTTATTTCTGTTCTAGATGTTGTCATTTGTAATCCAAATTGTTTGCATTATCAGAAACAAATTGACAATGATTTTGAAACCAAAACACGAATTAGTTAAAATTATAAAATGTTCATGTTAAATTATCATAATTATCGTTCCTTTTCTTTACACTTCAACAAAAATACATAATAATGTTTTCAAATAGGCAAGCATTGGCCACTACTTTATCTGCACTGTATGGAAAGCTTTTGGTTGTGATGGGGATAGCTTTTCCCATGGCTGAAGTCATTTCAACTCACATTCCTTCATCATTCTATGAAGTAAGTATTCAATAATCACAAGATTATTTTATTTCCTTACATACAGAGCATTTGTTTTAATAGATACACTGTGTCAGTTATCATTTTACAAAAAATTACTTTTTCAATATAATTTGTATGTTCATGTTCGGTTATTACTTATAAACTATTTTATCATTTTTCTTCTATTTCAGGGGTTTTACTTGTATTTATATTTTGGAAGTATGGCATTTCTGTTCTACATGTACGCAATGCTCTGTAAGGACTCGCCTAAATCAAAAAGTCCTCCAAATACTGACTCAATCAGTAAGTAAGCTTTCTGATTTTTAAAACATAATAAATCAATTTTACAATACATAATTACTTGCTTAGAGGAGAATAAATAAACTCATATAATAGTTTATTAATTTTTCTCATAGGTAATATGTTAGTTGCATTAATTCTATTGTATTTACTGCAACTGAGGGTTTTTTGGGAAGTTCTGGCCTACATAACACTGTTCACTAAATAGGATGGTTATGAGTATATTGAGTACATATGAACTTACATCCATCAATCAGTGTGTAAAGGTGGAAACATTGATTTTATTAAAACAATAAACAACTGAATTAAATGTTACAAGTGAATCTTTAAACACAATATCTATAAGTTTCGTTTAAAAAGAATAAAGAACTTCTATACATTATTTTGAAGGATGGTTTAAGCTACATTATTAAGATACTACTTAGACAAATTGTTTTTAATCGTATGTGTGTGTGTGTGTATATATATATATATATATATATATATATATATATATATATATATATATATATATATATATATATATATATATGAGAGAGAGATAAAGCTGCAGTCCAGGAGTAGATCGATATTTTCTATCACAGTGACTTGTCACTGATAATCGTTTGTTGCAGGTGGTACCAGTGACAAAATATGGAAAATACCAATTCCAGTGACAATTAATTGATCGGAAGTTGCTTTTGTTCTAATTTAGCAAAATGTCGCAGTAAATAGATGATATGGCTGTCTTTGGTTGATTTGTCACTAGTTCTGCTCTCACCTCTCAGATCACTGCACCGATTATTGAGCAGTGTCGTTGACTGAAGGGGAGGGGGTGTGTTGTCTCTGTTGTGATTGGGCAAAATGTCGCTGTCACTGGTTCTGCTCATTTACGTTGTCGGTGGGTGGTCAATTTCTGTCAGGTTTCACGACAGTGACAGTGTGTGTACAGTAGACACTATTTTGCTCTTTGTAGTTTCTTCTAGGGAGTATTTCGTAGGAAGTTTATTTTTAAATAAAATGAGAGATGTGGGATCATTTCACCAGTGCGGTATACCTGTCTGTTATTGGCACATACAGACGTGTCTCAGTATCCCTTGTCACCAGTACGAAAGTCACCGGTAAAAGTCACCGATCCAAACCGGATGCTATCACTAAAATCACCGATCCGTTAAAGTTACTGGATCGATCATCCCTATTCAGGAGTATAATGGTTTTCCCTCCCAAGTTATTTTTTTTTTCAATTACTTTGGTCCTCATTTTTATGCATGTCTAGATAAATATATTTATTGCACTCGTCCTACCTTCTAGTGTAAAGTGTGATTGTTCACTTCTAATTTCTATATACTGTCTTCCTAATGTGTATTTATAGCAAGACACATTCCCATTTTTTATATTATTAGCATCAGTGTCAGCAGCATTGACTTGACAATGTTTTTACTTTGTTTAACTTCAATATGACAGACCATAATCATGCACATAAAATTTTCTTAAAATTAAACAAAAATCACTAATTTACTTTGAATATTTTTTCCTTACCTAAAATATATTTATTTTGTAAAGGTTTTTAAATAAATAATTTTTCTTGATAATAGATTTTCTTTAAAGTTTTTTGACAATAACATTTGTAAACTTCTAGATTATCTTAGAAATACTTTACATAATAAAAATTCAATTAAAAATTTCAGTTTACTTTGTGGAGCATCACTGGCTTGTCTTTCTCTCTTTTATTCTTCTAAGATAGTCATAGTTGTCCTTACTTGTATATTTAGGTATGTCTTCCTAAATTAAATCAGTTAAAAAAGCATACATCCTCACAACAGAAGTTCATCTACTGTCACACTTCATGCCTAACAAATGCTTCATTAATTGTGATTCCCTCTCATTTTTTTAATTAAATAAATCATTTATTTCCTTCATCTTTACACCAACTATTCAGACCTGATTTGAAAGGTTCTTAATTTTCAGATATCTCAGATTCTATGATATCTTCCTGGACTTCAATAATCTCTTCAATTTTGTTATTTGACATTAATTGATCATTAGTGTCAAAAGGTTCCTCATCAGCAAAAACATTTTGTCAAATTTCACCAAGCCCCCCTACAATTCTTCTTGGTTCGCTGCAAGAATTTTTTTTCTTATTTTTAAAACAATATTTCAAACAAAAAACATACTTGCAGTTTTTGTGTTGTACATCTTGAGGTTGTTCTATAATTACACTTTTAGTATTAACTTAGCAAAAAGAAACTAGGAGATATACAAACACCATAAATACTATCCACAACACATTTTAAAAAACAAACACTCGCAATGAAATACTGTATTCGATCACATAATTAACAACTACTCTATGGCCAATAACACACCACGGAACACCAATACACCACGGACCCACACCAACACAATACACCTGAGCATCAGTGATTAGCAGCCTTGAACACATTGAATGTGCTGACCTAGTGCAAAACACACTTACTGAAAAATATCAGTATTTAGGGGTTTAATTGCTAAGTTAATACCAAAAGTGTAAAAAATATACTCCTCAAAATAAAAAACTATAACTATGGTTAAACTATAACTGTAAATCGTGCAACTAAACTTAGATGATTGAAAAGATTTGGTGATTATTTCTTCCTCTCTCATCAATCACTATGGAGAGATAGGAATAAAAAAATGGTGTTAACAAGCAACTATTGGAATAGACTATTAGAAGGTACTAGGTGGAAAACAGCTGTTATTGTTAGTGTTTTATAAATAGTACTAATAAAAGAAATTGAGTTTTATGTCTCTAGAATAAGAGACAACAGTTTTTCTTGTACATGCACTTTAAATAGATGTCTAATATAGACTCTAAAATACATCTACACTCTATTAGAAGAATTTTTCTTTGGTTATTCAAACAGTCGTACAACAGCCCTAGTCATCTTGTAATTTTTATAAGGTCCCATTGTGACTTGGGTAAAGTTGCTTACGATATTTTTGCAGATAGGCTTGTAACTTGGATTTGAAGGGTTAGGCTCGCATTTTAAGGCCTCCACACTCCCCTCACTCCCTTCCCATTAATGTTCTCTATTCAGTCAGAATACAAAATAAACCTCCAATGCAGGTATGGTCATTCTTTCCATAAAGGAGTTGCTGACCATTCTAGGGAAAGCTCAAACTCTTCAAAAAATTTTCAACGGACCCCTCCTACAATTTTCTTGTATCCATTTTAATTGAGAACTAACTTTTATAAAAACTGACACTTGCCAAGCACCAGTTCTCCAAATTTACCCATTTTATGTGAATCCTGATTAGGAATATGATCATTTCGTTACACAGTTAATACAACAATGACTTATGGGATAACCCATACTGCTACAATGCAAAGGCATAGTTGTAATTTGTAACTGTGCAAACAACTGCACGGTTTAGTATAGACATGACATTTGCCAATTATAATTCAACAAAACACTTATTATAATTACTTTCAGATATATTTTTATAACCAGGATAATATAAATTTTTAAATTTACTTTTTATCTGAAACAGTGTCTTCTATATAAGTGAAACATATAATACAGCTAATTTTATTGTCTTTCTGGTAAGATCAAAGATAAATAAAAGTTTATCCAAAAGTAACTAGACAGATAGTTAAACAAATATAACTAAAAATTGGGCAAAACTTACTTTATAAGTCTTTTTTGCAGAAAGAGGCCAAGGAACAATGAATTCATCAAGTGAAAGTGATGAATGTGAAAGTGGTCGAGAAACAAGACAGAACTATATGACTGACACAGAGATGAGCACTGTCACTGACCACTATTATAGAGGCCATAATATTACTACCTCTAGAACTTACGTACCTTTTCAACACTATGGGAGTTTCTACCTGAGGATGGGTGCTGTTGGTAAGAAACAAACATGTTTATACAGAAATATTTAACCCTGCAGTGAGGGAGAACTGTGATACCAGCCCAATATATGATATGTTTCTCTATATTTAGTTTTATTAAACCAAACTATTTTTTTTTTATAATAAAAATATTTGTATTATTATTGTATATGAACGTGTTCAGTCCTTTCAGTGTTTTTTAATTAATCATAAAAGTATTATAACATCAGTATCCAAGTTATTCCCTTATTACTGGCACCTTAACCCCTTACCTCCTATCTAATTACCTGAGCACAGTGAATGTACACTATTGGGTACGAATTAATTCCTCACGTCAATTGAGTTGCATTTAGCTACAAAAATATTCTCACTTCTAAAGCACTAAATATTATATTATTTTATAAGCGTGCAATTTTTTTATTTCTTATTTTGTACTGTAGTTTATTATTTATTAATTGATATTATGTGTAATCATAATTAGTAAAAACAAATTAAAAGTTACTTACAGTTTAAAGTTTGCTTTAGATTCTAGGCTCCTACTATTATTGTTCATTTCATATGTATACAAGAATACACTAATTATAAAAAACTATCAACAAACACCATCTTTTGACTAACACAGAGTAAAAACTATACGGAGCTTCTCACTCCAGTTGACATAAAAACTGCTGAAAAGTTTTATTATGTTTAGATGTCTCATAAATGTCTTTAGTTATTTTGATGGTGTTCCGCATTACTAGAACAAGCGCCAAATATGATTTTTAAGATACTGCCTTTCCAAGTTCATACGTTATTAACAATTGGTATATATCCCAATATTTTTTTATAACAAACTGATGCTAAAATAGTGTGAGGAATTTTCGTACTATAGTTTTACTATGTACTAATAAAAGCATATTTTATTTTATACTTGAGAATATAAAAAATAGAAGAGGTTGTCAAAATCAGGAACAAAAAAGTGTTTTACAAAACATCATTTTTCTTGAAAACTTAGCCTCCATTTGTAGAAGTTTCAGATACAAAACCAAAAAAAATGGAAATAAGAACAAAATTTTAACAAAAAACACTTGTTCATATGTTATCATGTTACACTTACATATAGTATCTCACAATTTTTGGATTTTTGAGTACTGCCATTTCAGGAGATACTAGTTACTGTCTGAGTTGACAATGGGACTCATCTCCTAAAATGGCCGCCCTCAATAATCAAATGTTATAGGCAAGTGTAATCTACTAACATTAGTACATATGTTTTTAGTTAAAAAGTAGTAGCTTAAGGGAAGATGGGATCAAATAATAGCCTACATTAAAAAAAAACAATTTTGTCAAAAGATAAAATAAATTGTTTGCAGTTATTTAAATATTAAAAATTTGTTCATAATATTTTAAATAGCCCTTTGGACAAAATTTAAATTGTATTTTTTTTAAAATTTTAATTATAATAAAATGTTTAGAAATATGATATACAGTAAACTCCTGATTATCCGTGGAATAGGATGGCCCGGCAACGCCGGATAACTAATTTCCCGGATAATCCGCTATGAACAAAGAATACGCAAAACGATCGATAATCGATTATTATACCATAAGTTACACAAATAATGATCCAGGTTAATGCAATTCACAAATAATCTTCAGTGGACAAAATAAATACAGAAAATTATTTAAAATGTCGATGTATTTGACGGATTATAACGTGTACATTTATATGTCTAACTATTTACAATACGTACATAAGTATATGTCAAAAGTAAGTATGTATGTACATATTTAATTTCCTTTACACATAATACTTTCACTTTTTAACAAAAAAATCTGTCACTTTCGTCTGTTTTTTTTTGTGAGCATTGATTTAGCTTTAATATGCGATCTACGTTTTTTGAGAACCATTTTGTCGCACAGTGTCTACTTGTGTCACAAAGACATGGATAATGCATATGTCACGTCCTAGACTATTTATAGCCGAGATTAGCTGACATTTGTTTACAATCTTATGAATTACACATTAGGTTTTCGGGCATCCAAGCATTTTGTCTCTTATATACAGTAGTTTGCTCGCCCCTTTTATTTCACTGGCCCGCGTCGGGATGCTTCCCTATTAATGTAAAAATTAGTACGTACATATTTACATACCTATTCCCTTCATCTTAACTTCTATTAAGCCTTATATGTATTTCCGTCGTAATTCACCGTTTGGAAATTTAAACACATGAATCTGATTGGAATAAAAATTGGATATTTGTAAAACAATGGCAGACCCCGGATAATCCGCAAACCGGTTAATCCGCCCACGGATAATCGGGAGTTTACTGTAATTGTATATGCTATAAAGAAGTTATAAACTAGTTTTAGGCTAAATAGTATATTATAATTGATTCTTTACCTATTGAATGTGGTAATAATGCCATAGGCTCTTGGTATTGGAACATTGGAAGACGTTCCTGCTGTAAGGTTAAGAATAAAAAATACCAGTACATTAATAGTATTTTATAAAATTTAAAAGATTATATGATACAGTATTAATATATAGTTTATTTGATCTATTACTAAAAATTGTTTGACCTATATTGCTCATTGATTGTTGAAAAAATAAGATTATTGCTAAACACTTGTAAATGTTTATAAACTTGCCTGAAGTAGCACTTACTTATATTTGTTGAGGACGGCCGTTTCCGGAGATGTGTCCCATTGTCAACTCAGACCATAACAGACCGTGAGTTACGGTCTGAGTTGACAATGGGACATTTACAAACATTTATAAACATTTACAAGTGTTTAGTGATAACTAGTTGCTCACGTGAAGATGGAATCAACAAATATGAAGATTATTGGTTTTTTATAAGTTAGGACACTGAAATATATACAGACTAGATTGTTATATTTGCTGTTTTAGGATTATTTTGTTATAACTCAAGAAATGCTTTACATAGACTGAACTATAACGAATTTTACATACATTCTAATTATAGTTACTGGTAGAAACAAATAAAAACATACACAAAACTCACAAATTAATCATTTATTTACTCATACGCGTTTCAATGACCAAGTCATCATCATCAGTGAGTGTTACAACTTGTGTTGTTAGAGTTGTTGTTGTAAGTTAGAGTTTGTAGTAGTAACACTCACTGATGATGATGACTTGGTCATTGAAACGCGTATAAGTTAATAAATGATTAATTTGTGAGTTTTGTGTACGTTTTTATTTGTTTCTAACATAACCTCACAAGCTAAGCTCAAAGAATATTTGTTTATAGTTACTGGTACTTATTTTGGAGTAAAAAATTTTCAGTTTTAAAAACTTAATTTTTTATTGTTCAGTGTGGGTTAAATTTGTTTCTTGATTGTGTGTGTGTGTGAGTGTGTGTCTGTGCAAGTGTATCTGTATGTATTTTGTGTTCTATTTTCTATACTAAATACTGTTAAAAATACTTATAATTTATAAAATATATTTTCACATGTTAGATAACATTTTTAAAATGTGTAATATTATAAGCAAAATGTACTGATTTTTATTAAATCTATATTTAATACTATCACTAAACAGCTTTGTCAATTCTTTTAGCTTTTGGCATCGGCAGTATGATATATTCAGGATTAGAATTTGGTCAGTATTTTGAACTGGAGACCAATACTAAATGTCATAATCTTCTTCTAGCTCTTACACCTGCTACAAGAATGGCCTTTATCTTTATCCAGATGTATTTCATTTTCCTAAACGATGAGGTTAGATTGGTTGGTATTCCCATGCTTCGTAGGTTGCTTTTCGCCTTATAGTACATATTTAGTTATAGCTTGCCTAGTTTGCTTGCTAATGTTGTGATGTGATTGATTAGCTTTTAAGTGTGTGTAACCGCTTTTTATAAAAGTTATGTTTCAAAATATTTTTTATTTATTTACTAATTTTGCTAGGTACAATACGTTTATTTTGTGTATTTTAATAAATATAAGAGCAAAAACTTTATCTGTATCAGAGAAAATTTATAGTTATTTTTACCCAAATAACTGATCCTGCATCCAGTACTGTTTCACAGCACAACCTTGGTCTTTAACGGTAGTACAGTTGAGAACACACATACTGTTATTACTTATCTTAATGTTTTAGAATATTTTTATTTACAAATTAATTTAAAAATATATAAACTTTTCAAAACTTAGTGACTATTTTAATTGTCAGCTTCTGCAAAAAATAGTAGTTTCAACAATATTTAATTCTTAGATCAAACTTATTTAATGTAACTCAAAAATATTTTATTATACATCAGTCAAAATTTATTCATATTATATTAAAGAAAATAACAATACTACACCCTTTTCAGCAAGCCAGGTAACTGGGGGATTAAGAACTCTGAGGCTGGGACACTCCGGCAAGTATATCCCATTAATGTAGCATCGCCGATTACTCCACTTAAAAACATTAATCTAATATATACTCATTATATGAAAAGAATTTTTGATCCTGTTTTCTTAATTTTTATTAAACAAACAATAGCGTATTTTTCTCATACTAATCGGTTGGTTTGAAGTGTTATAACTGAAACTTATTACAAATTTTAATTGCCAAAGTGTATCTGGTAATCACAATTAAGGTCGACTGATTAACATGAGACAAACACCGAATTGTTTATTTAATAATTAATAAAAAAAAACGTATCAATGTTTTCCTCATATAATTAGATTAATGTTTTTAATTGGAGTAGTCGGCAATGCTTGATTAATGGATGAACTCTCCGGTGTGCCCCTATTCAACAACCGAACAATTCCTAACCTCCCAGCTACCTGGCTTGCTTCAGCCTAGTCTGAGGCAGGGTATAGAATATTTTCTGAGACTGGAATAAAAGTTTTTAGCTATTTAAAATATTTCAAAAATAATTTCAAACTCACCTTAATGGTTAAAAGATTTTATGGCATATTAAAATCTATAAAAACTAAAAAACATTTTGTTAAAACAAATAATTATATCTTATGTAATACTTTACTGCTGAAGTTTAGCTAACGTGCACTATACACCAATAAAATTTTAACCATGCAATTCTAAATTCATTCCAATAAAGTTACGTATTGTAACTTTATTAATTTCATAAATAAAATGTTTACAGTTTCATGTATAATGTTTATGCAGATTAAAGAAGTAGTTTTGTTACTTCATTGTAGTTATTCTACTCTGATTATGGCTGAAAGAATTTTGTAATTATTTTATTAGCGCCTTGTATTGTGTTCTTTGGCTTATTGTTAATTTCATTGTTTAATATTGCATGTACAAGTTCAAACATAAATTAATAAATGGAAATGTTGAACAACGAACATGTTTAACTATAGTTTTATATGTCAAAGTATTCAGTGTCTGAAAGATATTTCAGTGTCTGTGAACATATAACTAATAAAAAGACAAAGTTGCTGATAATTTTTAAGAACATTTTATAATTAAACAATAACAAACATCAGATCAAAATTAATAAATATATTTTCTCATACATGCTTCAATGACAAAGTCATCATTATAATCAGTGATTATAACTACACACCTATGATAACGACTTTGTTTTTAAAATGCATTGTTGTTGGTGTTAGTTAATAAAATAGGTTTTTTTTAAAGTAAATACCATTTTGGGATTCCACTGCTTTAAAGCTGCAGTCAGCAATCGACCCATGCACACTGTATGCCGATATCTGTTGGCAAGCCACATCTGCCATTTTGGATCCATTAGTCACTGTTAAAGGTGGCTTATGTGTATTTAAAATGCCACCGACTGTGAAATATGCAGTGTGCTATGTTTTCATAATGTTAAAGGCATGACATTCATCGTGAGATCTGTAAAATGAACGGGAAAAAAATGACATGAGTGATTGGGATGATAAAGAAATGGTACCGATCTAGGCATTTTATAAAACTGGCTAAATGTTTGTTCTTGTAAATTTTTGTGGTCTTATTTGAAACACTCAAAGAGTCCTAAATTTATTTAAATAAGCCCCTTATAAATATTTGGGTCATTTAAAGATAATAAGGAACTTTTTCAATAAAATAAAAAACTTTGAACTTAAATGTAAGAGTTTTTGGTCCCTTATTTTACATTATTAGATTACTTTAATAGCTGTTGAAATTCATTCTGTAAATAATTTACTGAAACGTTAATAATTTTTAAAACTCACATTACCAAAGATGTGATGCTTATAGCTACTTGTGAGAGGTTGAATTACGGTTGTAGCCAATAAACACAGTAAAGAGTTTTACGCTAAAAACAATCAGATATGAATCTCTGCCTCAGAATAATAAATTTATGCTACATGTTGTATTTAAATGTTACCTATTTAACTTTAAATGTTAGATTACAAACTATATACCAGGGTAGAACTGTAATGCTTTTTGCTTTAATTAAAAGTAGCCTAACAAATATCAAGTTTAAAACACTTGTAAATATGCTATTTGTATGTTGCTTACTTTATGTTACTTATTTGCAAGTGTTTTAGTTAAAAACTAGTAGCACGCATGAAGATGGAATCAACAAATATGAATATCTAATTTTGCTACAATTTGTATTAGTAAAAGTTATAGATAATTAAAATCACATCATACATTATAGAATTTGTCTTAGTTTTAAATACAGTATTTTAAATTAAATTTTCTATTTCGTTAATTAATCAATGTAAAAACTACAGTACCGCTCAAATTAATTGGAACACCAGGTAAATGACTACGATTCTTAAATGAAACACAATTTATTGACCACAAAAATTACAAACAGCTCCCTAATAATTAATATGTCCTCCTTTGTTTTTTTATAACCTCTTCACATCGTTTTGGCATTGATTCTATGAGTTTTTTGCATATATTTTTAATTTCGTCATCATGGTACCATATTTTGATTACAATAGTAATCATGGATGTTTTTGTTGTACAATCTTTTTTAGCAATCCTTTTTTTACAAATAACCCATAGATTTTCGATTGGGTTTTAATCGGGTGAATTACCAGGCCATTCCAGAACTTTTACTTTGTTCTCAGAAAAAATTCCTTGCATTTTTTAGATATATGGCATGGAGCCGAGTCTTATTGAAAAATCCCATTGGCTTTTGGAAACATTTGCAAAAGGAGTGGGACAACTCTTCTTTGTAATAAAGTAATATATTTGTCTGAGTTCATCATACCTTCAATTGGAACTAATGGCCCTGGACCATTATAGGACATACAGCCCCAAAACATTTTTTAGGTGGATGTTTGGGTTGTTGAAGGATGTAAGCTGATGTCTCAGCTTCATTCCCACTTCTGCAGACAAAGTTAACTTTATGTCCCTGAACAAAAAATGTGTTTCATCAGAGAAAACGTTTTTCCACTGTTCAACAGAGAACTTTTTGTAAGTTATAGCCCACTGCAAGCGTTTCTTCTTCATTGCCACAGTAAGAAGCTGCTTTTTCTTTGGTCAGTAAGCTTTTCGCCCAACTTCTGTCAACCTTCTTTTAACAGTACTAACATGAATATTAACTCCATTTTTGTTAATTTCTCGTGCCAAATCTACAGCCGACAACCTAGGGTTGATCTTACTATTCCTAATTAATTGGCGGTCAGTTTGAGGTGGGGTTTTTCTTTTACGACCACAATTTCCTATTCTGTTAGCAGAAAAGGAGCCAGTTTCATTAAATTGCTTAACAAATCGGTTAACAGTAGCTAGGCCTACCTTACATTCTTCAGCTATCTTCCTCTGAGACGTACTTCCATACTGATATAGCATAATAATCTTGCTACGTTTTCTAGGTGTGGTATCCATCAATTGAGTTATTGTAAAACTAAAATAAGTTTGTTAAACAAACACACAAACTTGCAACAATAATAAAAACTAAGAATACTTCACTGAAAATGTGTGAAGCACAAAGAATCACTTGTGCACTAATTGTTTATGAGGTTAGGTTGTATTAAAAAAAATCAAAGCACTCTAGCAGTGATGCCAACTGTCGCATGATGAAAAGAGTGAAATTCTCTGTGTGTTCCAATTAATTTGAGTGGTACTGTACAATGGGAAGACACCATTTTAAAGAGTTTCTAAATATAATTGTAATATATGCCACGTCTCAAAATATAGATGTAGTCAAAGATATACTTCTTTTCTATGGTGCTTTTCCAAAACAAGTGTCTGAAAAGTTTACTTGGTTTCATATTTTTTAAATTTTTTTTAGTATTTGCACATTAAGTTATAATAATAGGACCACATTTTTATTAGTTTGGTGTCCGTCATATCTGTCTGTCTGTCTGGGTGGAATTTTGCAATTGAGTTTAAACTATTTTCCTGATGAACTAAAGACCTGAAATTTTTATCATAGGTCACAATTAGATGACAATGCAATGTTCACTCGGTTTACATTTCTTTAATTAAATCAAATTTGGAAGATGATCTAGAGACTGAAATTTTTTGAATTATATGTCAGAACTAAATAATAACCTGATATTCCTTCTGTTCCTTGTCCACAAGATTGTTTAAACAAATTAAATTTTATTGACCCACTACAAACTTGAAATTTTACGTACACGTCAGGACTAGATGACGAAGTAACATCCACTCGCTTTAAGTTTGTTTAAACATTATTTGTTTATACAAATCAGATTTGCTTATGTACAAATGTGCCTATTATTCATTAACATATACAAAATCGATTAAAATTTTTTACCCAGACATAAGACTAAAAAACAGAAAATAATAAATTATTTTTAAAAAATTTGTTAATAGACCACATTGTTAAAACGGATTAAAAAGTATGAAATAATTTCTCATGCTCCTTCTACAATTTTTAGGGAGAAGTATTAGTGGCTATGTTTATGTTTGTAATATTTGAAGAGAAATAGTGGAGCACAGGCAATTCATGATGCACTCAGTTAACACAATGAGTCCAGTGGGCGTGCATGAATGTCCTTGCCTTACTGGTGCCCGAGGTGATAGGCATTCATTGCCTATCTAGAGTCGATACACCCCTCACGTCCACTCTTAATTCATTAGTTCAGTGTGAGGTTAGCCGTTGCCGGCTAAACAGTGCATCGCTTATCAGTTACTGTGTCAGTCTTTGTGAACATTTTGGTGCATTTTGTTTTTTGTTAACCATTGCTGTCAGATTGGGGACTGTATTATCGTATTAGTGTTACTTGAAGTATGTTATAGTTGTGTTTAATATATTTTGTACAATGAATATGGATAATGACGTTGAATTATTGGAACATTTTTACTCTGACAACGAAAATAGCTCCGAGGATAGCTCTAACAGCTCCGACCATGACGATGAGGTATCTCCAACATGGTGATACTTGGCACCACCGGCTTGATAGTTTCACAGGAGATTCTGGACTTAGGGTGCCAATTCCCGGTAACAATACTCCAACTGATTGGTTTAATTTATTGATAGACGTTATCTTCTTAGAGACAATTATTGCTGAGGCAAACCGATATGCCTTGGAATTTTTTTCTGGTCCACAAAACACTGTCAAGTCACGATTCACAAATTGGAAAGACGTGACTTTGGCCGAAATTAGAATTTTTTGAGACTATTGCTTCACACCAAAATAAACTGAGCGTGTATGATTTCCATCTCAAAGTCATTAAAGGACTTCTACCAGCCAGGACTAGGTTCCCAAACAACGTACACTGGCTCTCAAAGAATAACAAAAGGAAAGCAAATGGACGCCAAGTTTGTGTAAAAGAAGGCAAAAGGAAACTAACCGCCTACATTTGTGCCGTGTGTCCTGATAAACCAGGACTGTGTGAACTGCAATGTTTCGACAAATTTCACGAGGACATGGATGACTAAAGCTGAATATTAAAATGACGGGGGGGGGGGGGGGGAGTGTATATAGTAAATACTATATTTTGATATTTTTTTCAAATTATTATAAACACTGTGTTAGAACTATTTAGATATGAATTACTTATTGACGTTGTGTGTAAACTTATTTTTATCCTTGAGAAACATTGTAAATGGCAGCAGGAAGGGTTGTAGGTACTTAAATTTTTTTATGGTACTTTTTCTATTACTATAACTAAGTGTTTGACTGGAAAAAAGGTTTGTCAGTATCCAGCAACAATTGAGAGAGAAACTCAACAGTTAGACAATCAACAACCATCACCTGAGATACGAGAACCGGCACCATCGGTGAAGTACGTACATGAACGTACCGGAAATGATGTCACTAAAACTGACGAGAATGAGTGCCTAGCCAACTTCAGATGATATATTAGGTCCATCAACAATATTTTCAATGCAAGTAATCATTAATATTTTTTCAGCAATTTTGATGTGCAACTATAAAACATTGCCGCATTCATTGTGATAAGGAAGAGTAAATGAATAAAATTACAGTGAGTCCCATTTCCAATTCATTGAAATCAGCTGTGAATTCATCCAGATTGTCTATTTTCATTATTTACTAGCTGCGCTCCATGTTTTTCTCTCCAAGTATATCCTGAGCCACTAATAATTCTCCCTCAAAATTGTAAAAGGCCAATGAAAAATTATGTTATACTTTTCAGTCCATTTTTAAAACGTGATACATTAAAAAAAATTTTAATATATTATTTCACCTTTAACCTTGTCACTACTAACCTTTGGCTTCATAAATTTCTACAAACTAAAAATGTTTAAATTTATTCTTATATGTTTATAATTAAAATTTTGATGATTCTAATTCTCTTTTAATTTTAACAAGTTTGGTTAAAAAAAAATTAGCACACACTAACTGCAAGAATTTACATTGTTAACATACGTAATTTGAAATTTTTGAAAAATGAAGGTAAGTTATTTTTTTTTTAATTTTTACTAGAATTTTTTATTGTAAGAATGTGTTACATAATGCCATATGAAATTTGTTTTACTCTTAGATATAACTGCTCCATTACTATTGATTTCTTTTTTACTTTAACACATTGACGCTGCAGCCATGAGTCATGACATACCAAGACTTTTATGTTAAGACAAAAACTTTTTTCTGCCATTGCCACTAATAGCTTTGTAGAAATTTACATTAAAGGTTATTTTTTTAGTTTACCTTCTTTCTCTTCACACATTGAGGTTCATTTATATGAATTTTTGTTGCAAGCCAACAATCGAATTTTAAGTCAACCTAAAACCTTATTTCTCTTTGTCGTTGAGTTTTAATGTTTTATAAGTATAATTACATACCAAAATTAAAGTTAATATCAAATAATTTATGCTACATAATTTAAGGTTGTAAATTATATTTCAATTTTATTCTCATAATGTTTAATTGTTCAATAAACACAGGAAATATATTTAGAAATCTTCCCTCCAACCAGGTTTCAATATGGCAATTGTTGCAAAAATACAAACTGCTCACATGGGTATAAGAGGTAAAATATTACGCAGTGAAAAATTTAATTATTTCAACTAAATATAACGTAAATTTCTATTTTATGTTCAAAAGAGTAATCATTCAATTTAAGTATTCCTAAAAGCACATTTTTAGGTTCTCTACATAATGTTTGAAATTGACAGTTTCCTTTTTACACAATATATATTTTACATATATATCTTGTTAAACTTCAAGGCAATCAACTATAGACGTATCTCCCAAGGTTGCCCTTGAGGCACCTTATTGTCTATGGCTACGAAGATCTAGCCCATTGTGTCGAGTAGTAAGGGGAGAGTTGAGGCTATGCAAAAGTGCTTTAACCTTCTGAACTAGACTGCTCTTTGTTTTTTCCTAGTAATAGAAGGTTTTCATTCAGTGAGCTCTCCATTGAGTCGATTCCACTTACGCTTGTTTAACTTTCTTCTTTAAAAACTGTAATTTTTACCATATCTTGCAAACATTTATGAAAAAAATCTAGATATTTCTAAAGAACTAAGTTACCTAATTTATGGATTAATCTATAAGAAGTTGTTGGTTCACAAAAGAATAGTTTAATTGTATTTAGAGATAGATCCAATTTTACCCATATTGGTTGATTCACTGGTTTCCCTTATTGATTTAATTTTTTAATGTTTTCCCTGTACTTAGAAATTCTGCCTTCATTCTGCAATGAATTTTGTTTATTTATCTCCATGAACTATAAGATCTTCTCTTTTTGGTTTAGTTCTTTTAAAAAGTTTTAATATGGTATAACATGGGCTTAGATTATACGTGGGCTTGCAGTTGTCATATGTAAGTTGTCAAACCGCACTGACAACTGCTTGCTGTTTAAATTGACAATATTACTACTCAAATCCTCATCTGCACTCCCTTTGTCAGTTTTAAATCCCAAATCCAGTTTTGTTATATAAATGTTGATGGGTTTAATATCAAAAAATACGTTTCCATTATCTTTTAAAAAAAGCACTACAGTTTCAATAAATCATGGCCGGGACTGGAGCAGATACCCAAGCAAAACGTCCTGGGATCGAAATGGTTAAATAAAAGAATGAACTGATAACAACCGGTCATCATTCCCCATACAGAAGAATCTGACTATGACAACACACTTGTGCCAAGCCAGTCAACATGTTAAATAAAGAAACAGAATATGTATGAAAAAAGAAGGTCTTTCCTTTCCTTAGACTTTATATGACCTCTTTTCTTATCCTTTTTCACTGCATGAAGGCGTAATGGATTTCGTCTCACTATAACTCACTTTCTATTGTATAACCCTACTTCTATCTACTTTCTATTCACTGGCCCTTCTCCATATCCCAGATCATGTTAAAGTTTATATTCATAACTTGATTCTATCCCTTTAATATAATTCAGTTTAATATACAGTAAACTCTGGATTATCCGGGGTCTGCCATTGTTTTACAGATATCCAATTTTTATTCCAATCAGATTCATGTGTTTAAATTTCCAAACGGTGAATTACGACGTAAATACATATAAGGCTTAATAGAAGTTAAGATGAAGGGTATATATATGTAAATATGTACGTAGTAATTTTTACATTGAAAGGGAAGCATCCTGATGCGGGTCAGCGAAATAAAAGGGGCGAGCAGACTACTGTATATAAGAGACAATGACAAAATGCTTGGACACCCGAAAACCTAATGTGTATCATAAGATTGTAAACAAATATCAGCTAATCTCGGCTATAAATAGTCTAGGACGTGACATATGCATTATCCATGTCTGTCATATACATTATCGATCTTTATGGCTTTGTGAGACACGTGACACAAGTAGACACTGTGCGACAAAATGGTTCTCAAGAAACTTAGATCGCACATTAAAGCTAAATCAATGCTCACAAAAAACAGACGAAAGTGACAGATTTTTTTTGTTAGAAAGTGAAAGTATTATGTGTAAAGGAAATTACATATCTACATACATACTTACTTTTGACATATACTTATGTACGTAATAGTTAGACATATAAATGTACATGTTATAATCTGTCAAATACATCAACATTTTAAATTATTTTCTGTATTTATTTTGTCCTCTGAAGATTATTTGTGAATTGCATTAACCGGGGTCATTATTTGTGTAACTTATGGTATAATAATCGATTATCGATCGTTTTGCGTATTCTTTGTTCATAGCGGATTATCTGGGGAATTTGTTATCCGGCGTTGCGGGGCTACCCTATTCCACGGATAATCGGGAGTTTACTGTATATCCCTTAATTTCCACGTTCCCCATTGATGGTAATAGCCTGAATACACGTTATCTGGAAATACAACAAAAAATGTTTCCGAACATTAATAATAAATGTTCACTTTGATTTCAGCAACAAATGAGAGTGACGAGGCATCGAGTCTTGGCTCGCTTTGGGTTAATGCATATGATCGGGACCAATCTCTCTGTGTGGCTTAATGTTCTTGTACAGGAGACCAAACATGAAATACTCACCTTCTACAACCCTGAGAACAACACAATTTCATTTAATCACAAAAATATCCATGGAAGTCATTGTAAGTACATCAAGGTCTTTTGAGATCCATAATGACCTTATTTCATAATTATTAATAGAAAATAAGTCCGCAATTTCTTTCAAAACATCAAAATATTTATTTGTAATTTTTCAAACATATTTGATTACTAAATCCTACATTAATAGAAGGAAACTTAGTTCATTAAGATTGTTTCAGAAAATTATTTGTTTGCTGTTTGTTTTGAATAGTATATTTGTACAATGTTATTAAAACTGTCTTCTTTGTTATTATTTATTTAAAATACTTTATATCTGTGTTATGCCCATATTCTTTGGGCTTCTTTCAATATCTTATGGGTCTAATATATTGTGTGTTAGTTTTAATTTAACCCCAGTGACTAAGTTATAAAAAACCAATTTGCCTGTAGATATTTATCTTTGTGGTCCACAAAGTAACCGCCATTTGGGCGTAGCACGATAAGTAGTGGGGGTAGCGCCGCCATTCTCACATCGGTGTGCGGAGCCGTTCAGTACGCTTCTAGCTGTGCAAGGGAGAGCATCGTGCGATCGCGTGTTTTTTTGTTATAACGTAAAATTCCCGCTAAGTGTGAAGTGCGTGGTGTAATAAGATTTCTGTGGTCGAAAAGTTATACAGCAGCGGAAATTCATCGCAAATTGAGTGCGGTGTATGGCCCAAACATTATGAGCGAAGGTGTAGTCCGTCAATGGGTTCGTTTTTTTAAAAAGGGAAGAACGAGCGTTAACGATGAAGACCGAAGTGGTAGGCCATCTCTCATCAGTGATGACTTGGTGAACAAAGTGGATGAGAAAACTCGCGAGAACCGTCACTTCACAATCTCGGAACTTTCAGATCATTTTCCTGAAATTTCTCGAAGTCTTGTGCATGAGATAGTGGCAGAAAAACTAGGCTATCACAAGTTTTGTGCTCGTTGGATTCCAAAAGTGCTCACCAATGACCACAAAATGAAAAGAATGACTTCTGCCATAGACTTTCTTACTCAGTATGACGTTGAAGGAGAAACATTTTTGAACAGGATCGTTACAGGAGATGAAACTTGGATAGCCTATGGAAAAGTGGACCACCATTGTATATATATATATATATATATATATATATATATATATATATATATATATATATTACTAAAGTATAACTAAAGAATATATATATATATATATAGATTTTTTGGACTAGGAGACTGACAGACTTACCTTGGTAAGAGTCCACTCTGTAGTCTTGAAATAGTAACACATAAAGGCACTTAAACAATGATATTTGTATGATACTTGTTTAAGTGCCTTTATGTGTTACTATTTCAAGACTACAGAGTGGACTCTTACCAAGGTAAGTCTGTCAGTCTCCTAGTCCAAAAAATCTAAATAATCTTTACCAACCAAAACTAACCTAAAAATATATATATATATATATATATATATATATATATATATATATATATATATATATATATATATATATATATATATATATATATAGGTTAGTTTTGGTTGGTAAAGATTGTTTAGATTTTTTGGACTAGTAGACTGACAGACTTACCTTGGTAAGAGTCCACTCTGTAGTCTTGAAATAGAAACACATAAAAGCACTTAACCAATGAAATATTTCATTGAAGACTACATCAAAGAAGCAAATAAGCAACTATTAAACATCACAACATACAAAATACTTACAAATAACCCTACTACAGAATTCAACAATTCACTCTCGGAACTACTCAAATATACAGCTCCTGAACAAAATATTTCGGAAACATCTCTAAAAGTATTATATAATGAAAACCCCTCTACTCCTCAATTCTGTATATTACCAAAGATCCACAAAAACATAATCTTTCCACCTGGTGGACCAATAATTGCTGGCTGCAATTCAGTAACGGAAAGAATTTCACTTTTCCTCGACTCACACCTTCAACCCTTAGTAAAGAACCTTCCATCACATACCCAGGACACCAATCATTTCATAGATCAACTTTCACAAATATCTCTACCTCTACCCCTGGAAACTATTTTGGTCACCATAGATGTCACCTCTCTCTATACCAACATCCCTCATGCACACGGCCTATCTACAATAGAGAATTTTCTAAACAAACGCCCAGGCAAGCCTTTTCCTACTACGCCTTTTCTTGTTAACCTGACCAGGTTCATCCTCGAGAAGAACAAGTTTCAGTTTGAGGGAAGGAACTACCTTCAATTAAAGGGAACAGCAATGGGCACTAGAATGGCCCCATCGTACGCAAATCTGTACATTGGATTGTTGGAAGAAAGTTTTCTAAAGACACGAACACACCAGCCATTATGTTAGTATAGATATATAGATGACATCTTCCTAATTTGGACACAGAGTGCTTCAACACTTGAGGAATTTTTAGACAGCCTGACACAATTTTCCACACTTCAATTTACCTGGGAGAAATCTACATCAGCCACCACTTTTTTGGATGTAGAGATAACACTCCAGAATGGAAATATCAATACAGGAATTCACATCAAACCGACAAACCCCCTACAATATCTCCATTTCGACAGCAACCACCCAATAAACATAAAACGATCCATTCAATACAGTCAGGCAATCAGGGGTAAGAGAATCTGTTCTAATGATAGGGAATTGGAAGATTGTAATAGAAAGAAATCAACAGCCTTCCAGAGAAGAGGATACCCAAAAAGACTCATTGAAAACCAAATTCATTCAGCACAATCCTCGGTTCACCCCAAACCACAAACAGAACAAAATAAACTGTCATTAATAACAGACTACCATCCTGGTCTACATAAACTCAACAAGATATTAAGAGATGGGTTCAAAATTCTTCAAGCTTCCGTCCACACCAAAAATCTTTTTACCAATCCACCTTAAATTTGGTACAAGCAACCTCCCAACTTTAAAAACGCCCTAGTACATCCTAAACTACCAGACCCTGATGCAGAGAAACCACACAAACTTCCTCATGGCTCCTTCCCATGCAATAGACCTAGATCCAAGACGTGTTCAATACACCCCCCAGCAAATAGTTTCAACAGCCAAACAACAAAAATGGTCTTCAAAATACAGGGTTATCATAATTGTTCATCGAAAAATGTCATATACCAGCTACAATGTAAATTTTGCTCAGCACAGTATATAGGCCTGACCATGGATGATCTAAATATCAGAATGAATGGCCACAGACATGATGTTAAAATTATGAATATGGATAGACCAACAGCTCAACATGCTGCGAGTCACAACATCACAACTTTTGATGACTGCTATACCACAAAAATAATTAAAGCACTCCCCCCCCTGATTGCAATCCCTCAGAACTGAGAAGATGGGAACTATCATACCAGTGGTATACCAAGTCCAGAGAATCCCCTAACCTCAATATCAGATAAATCCATTCACTTTTTTCCCTAATAGCCTCATCAGACGTCTCCAATCTCTTTTCCCCTGACAAACTTATATAAACTATAATCACTCATATGCTCATGGAAACAATACATATATCTTTAATCTGTGCATCTGTGACATCTGATTTCTACACAATCTGTGATTACAACTTTTACTTTATTTTATTTCATTCTCTCATATTTCTTTTTGTGTTTTCTCTTTGATTGACAAAGACCACTGTGTGGTTGAAATATTTCATTGGTTAAGTGCTTTTATGTGTTTCTATTTCAGGACTACAGAGTGGACTCTTACCAAGGTAAGTCTGTCAGTCTCCTAGTCCAAAAAAAAAAAAAAAAAAAAAAAAAAAAAAATATATATATATATATATATATATATATATATATATATATATATATATATGCTACTTACAATTCTATTCCATTGGTTTTATGTATAATGCCACTTGACAGAAGGTAAAAACGACCAAGGTAAAAACAACAGCCATTTAGGCAGATATTTATATGGCTAGCTGTTGCAGCTTCATTTATCTTCAAAACACAGTCCATTATAAGGTAGTGTCCTGATTAACAGAGCCCATTACAATGAGGTTCTACTTCAAATAGTTCTAGTATTTGGTTATTTCTGAGAGGAATGTGAAAAACTTTACAGTACTGAAAACTAATTCTAGTTTTTATTATTGATTCAGTTTCATACAATTTGAATTTTATAATGTCATTTTGTATTTATTTCAGCATTTGGAAAAATGACAACAGCGACAACAACAAACCCAGTACTTCATAGAATTGCAAGGGGATTAAAAGGACCACATCACATCTATGAATGCCGCCGTACTAACATAATGGGATCTTTAGTCCAAGATGCCAGTCCATTTCTTTTCCCTTGTACTATCGAGTACAGTCTTATATGTGCAGCAATACTGTATGTTATGTGGAAGAACATCAGTAGATTTCCTTATACCTTACACACGACTTCAGAGAAGTTTGACAAACTTCCTCCTTTAACACATTATAAAAGGTCACCTCATCATTACTCTGTCGATTGTGCTCAAGCTCACAAGGGTCTTTTTGTTGGGATTTTAATTTTAGTTCTGACAATAATATCCTTAATCTTATTTTTTGTTTTGATTTCACGTCCTGAGCTAGTGAGCTTTGCTGTCATGGAGCTAACAATTTGTGAACTATCGCTGTATGGAATGACAACTATTGCAACTCTTGTTGGAATGATACAAGTAAGATTTTCTATAAACAATTACATTTAGAATATTAATGTTCTAATTCAAATGCTGTCTATTATTCAATTCCTTCCATTAGTTGGCTCTCTCCTTACAAATATTTTGTTTGAATTTTCAATTATTAATATAATACTTTTTATTCGTCCACTCAAGTTCATATACATTTTTTTAAACTTGTAGTGGATGACACATGAGGTTATTACAGTTTTTTTTAAAATATTAATTAATTAATTCAATTTATTGAATTAATTTTAGTTTTATATGGGAGGGAAACGTTTTGCAAAATAGGCATGGTATGCAATATAGTAATTTTGTACCAATTTGGCTTAAAATAAGTGTTAACATATGATTACATAAATAGCTGATTTTATGTTAGATGTTATGCGGTAGAACAGCTGTTTTAATGCATAGGTTATGTTACTTTATTTATATTAATTATAACTAGTTAGTAAAAAGTAACTCAAAGTAGTAGGATGGTTGTGACTTACTTTAACCTAGTTTAACACAATCCAGCTTAATTTGGTTTCACTTCCCAATAGTCAGAGAATTTAAAGTCTTCCCAAAAATAAGAGGTTGAAAGAAGAAAGGTCAAGCAGAGGGTAGAATTGTTTTGTTATCGCAGTATGTTAAACTTTAATTTTGAAAATGGCGTCTTTTTTTTCTTAAAAGAAATCACAAAACACTTTTGTTGTCGGATAAGTGGGACATTCTAAAACTAGGTACTTGATATAGGCACATATATAGCCATATTTAAGTTGTAGGTATATGTAGTATGTATACATTCTGGTAATCCGAAAAATTCGGTAATCAGAAATGGTACATCCATGGATTATTTCGGATTACCAGAATTGGACTGTACATGTACCAGACAACAATTTATGAATTAATTGTGATAACGTTTTTATTTTCATAAACATAAGTTATAGATTGTAGAAACTTTGTTTAGTTGATTAGAGCTTAGCTAGTGAGAACTATTCACAATGGTAAAAAACAATATAGTTAACTCAAAATCTCAGCAAAAATTAGTTTTTAATAAAACACACTAGTTCATAACAGACTAGTTTCGGCAATGATGTCGCTTTCCTCAGTACTTGGCTACTACTAACATATTTCGTAAAGTTATGGTACAATAATAAAACAAACAAGATAAAACATAAAATGTCAAGCAATAAAAATAATCTAATTACAGAGCACAAAACTCCTTACTCAGAGTTTTCTCTTTTACATTATTGTTATTATTATTATTTTGTTCTTTCATTTTTTCCTTCTCTCGCATCATCATCAAGGGTTTCTCCCTTCTGTTTCTGAAATCTGTATTGTTCCTCTAAGCAATTTATTTATTAGTATGTTTTCTGTTTCAGATGTAATAAGCATTAAATTAGTTGGTTAGAATGTTTTAAGTGATGTCTAAGTTTTGATGTTTGTTTATTAATCTTTGAGTTAACTGTTTTTAGTTATAATTTTGTATAAACCTATTTTATAAGTGTTTATAATGTGTATTTATAAAATACATTATTGTTATTTTTTAAACTGTTTTAGCTTTGTTTAGGATCGGTTTGTTGATGATGATGATGATGATGATGATGGAAGTTAAGGAAAAAAGAAGAAGAACAAAATAATAATAATAACAATCATGTAAAATAGATAACTCTCCTGAGTAAGAAGTTTTGAACTGCGTAGTTAGATTATTTTTATTGCTTTTTGTATTTTATCTTGTTTGTTTTATTGTTGTGCCATAACTTGACGAAATATATTAGTAGTAGCCAAGCGTTGAGGAAGGCAGCATCGTCGCAAAAACTAGTCTGTTATGAACTAGGGTGTTTATTTTATTAAAAATTATTTTTTGGTGAGATTTTCAGTTGACTATTTTGTTTTTTACCATAGAAGCTTTGATTAATTCTTTTGAGACTATTCAGAAACAATATTAAACTGAATTGAGCGTGTTATTATGTATCTATTTGCTTATTTAGAAGAGTATCAAATACCAAAGAAGAAGAGTGTATTTTTTTAGACGCCATTTGAAAATTTAATAATAACAGTTTCTGGATCCAATGAGTCTTTTAACTCATACTAGTTTGGAGCCAAATGTTTATATTATAAGCTCCATTGTTGAAAAATTTATTAATAGATTTTAAAAAATATCCAAAGCTTTATGTAGGTAAGTACCTCCAACGCCAAAGTACCTCCAACCAAAGTATCAACACCAGGCTTTTCTAAAGGTTCCAAAACAGAATCTGGTATTTTTTCATTCACTTATTTGTCAATTTATTTATAAAATACCACTATTTAGTAAATGTTTCTCAGCAGACTTGTTTCGCACTTGGTCATTAGACAATGAATTAATGCACTGACCAAGTGCAAAATTTGTCTGCTGATAAATATCAGAGTAAGTAGTAGTTTTTTGACAAGTAAATTTATAAATAAGTGTTATAAAATACCTCAAGATTCAACCCAACAATATTTTTTGTTCACTTTGAACTCAGTTTGTTGTATTTCATATGAAAATTTTTGTCTGCCTGTTACAAAAGTAGCAGAATATCCCAGAACTCCTAACAGCCATTTATAATTATTAATCACTTAAAGAATAGTTTATCACTATCCGAACTTTGAATTTAGTAAATTTGTTAAAACTTACTGAGACAGAACGTTTCGAACGCTATGTGCCGATCTTCATCAGTGTCTTCTGATGACACTGATGAAGATCGGCACATAGCGATCAAAACTGTTCTGTCTCAGTAAGTTCTAACAAATTTACTAATTTCAAAGTTCGGATAGTCATAAACTATTGTTTATGTGATTAATAAGATTCACTGAACGTAATGGACTATAAAATTTAAGAATTCATGTATAATTCTCTATGCAACGACATCTTTTGCTATAATTAATTAATACATAACTAAGTGAATAATTAAGAGCTTACTTGCTGACGTCTTTCGAAAGTATTATTTTTTTACAAAGCTAACCTTCTACTAGCAGCTTCACACAAGGTGTAAAAGGTTGTCAGCATAAGATTTATAAGTGTAGAGGGGTAGTTCAAGTTCGTTGTTGACTATGTAATGGAACAGGGTGTTAACTTCAAAGTGTGTGTGCTCATTTAATATATTTTCTTTATATTTGCGTGATGTTTGTATATTTCAAATTTTTCTATAGTTATTTTTTTACTATGGTTTAATATGTCAAGAATATTTAAATCAATATGTATGTCCGTGTGTGTGTGTTGCGTGTTTTGTAAATGTGTTGTGTATCTGGATTTTGGGTTTAAGTTTTCTATGTTGTTGATTTGTTCATTGAAGCGTTTGTTGAATCATCTATCGCTTTGACCGATATAATAGCTGGGACATTCATTACATGTATATACCAGAAAGATTGTATTTTTCTGTTTGTTGTTGAAACGGTTTTATGCGTTGTCTTAAAGTATTCATTGTTTTGTATGATATTGGTAATTGAGTTTTCTGAATGTGGAAGCAATTTTGTGTGTATGTTTTTTGTAGTATGTGAGGGATATATATTTATTGTTTTTGTGTGGTTTGTTGGTGTGGCTGTTTGATGTTGTTATTTATGTTTAATTTTCATGAGTATGTTGTATGTAAATGTGTGTTGGTAGCCATTTGTTAAGCGATGTATTTTATTGTATTGAGTTCTTTGTCGTAGTTTTTCTGTTGCATATTTATATTGATTAGGCGGTGTAACATATGATTAAATGCACTATATTTGTGTTGTGTGGGGTGATTAGATGTGTTATGTATGACGGTATCAGTGGTTGTTGGTTGTCTTTATTTTGAAATTGTGTTTAGTGGTAGTAAGGTCCAGAAAGTTTATTTTAATATTTTCTTCTAATTCGAGGGTAAATGTGAGTTTTGGTGTTTTAAGAATTGACTTAAAACAAAACAAAAAATTGTATTACTTGTTTTTAATTGAAACTACAGATTATTTTTATAGTATTTACAAACATTAGTGATTAGACTTAAAGTGTAATGTTAATATTTTAGGTCCGGCAGTTGAAATATGATGGTTGCAGAAATTTAGAACTTGACAACATCTTATTAATTGGAGCTCAAACAGGCATGTTTATATACAGCACATTTACAATCATTGGTGGCCACTTTACTATTGAACAGAACACTGCCTTAGTGCTTGCCACTGCTTTAGCTTCTCTTTTGCAAACACTATGTCAGACCATGTTTGTGCTGGATGCTTCACGAAGGTAAATATGAATATTTATATTTTTATTACTTAGTACCTAAATGCAGATGTTATTTAGTTTTCTTTTTAATAAAAGAATGTGGCTTTTTACCTAGACTCATATATACTAACTACATAATAATTATTCACCACATCTTATACCTCAAAAGGTTTTTTAGAAATGTCTTTCTTACTTCTAATTATTACTAACAATTTTTAGGAATGTATATATAAATAATAATGGAACTCACTTTCACAGGGAACAAGTTCATAAATACTGATAAGCTACCACATTTTATAATAATATAAGTATTTATTGCATAATTGAGTGAATACTTTTGAACTTACTTACTGACACATTTTGAAACAATCGTTTCATTGACAAAGACGACCTGCTGGCGTACACTCAAGGCTGAATGCGTATGATTTATGACGGTGGAGGGGGTTTTGGGTTAGGATTTGCTATATAATGAAATAGGGTGTTAGATTCAAAGTGTGTGTGATCATTTATGATGTGTTGTTTTTCTGTTATGTGATGATTGAATATTTTAAAATTTTCTGTTTTTTACTATGGTTTAATCTGTGGAGAATACTTAAATTAGTATCGATATTTGTGTATGTGTGTTGCGTGTTTTGTATATGTCTTGCAGATCTAAAGTCATTTATGTTTATGTCGTTGATGTGTTCTTTGAATGTAGTGTTAAATTATCTACCGGTTTGCCTAATGTAAAAGCTGGGGCAGTCGTTACATGTTATTCTGTATATACCGTATAGATTGTATTTCTCTGTTTGTTGTTGAAAGGGTTGTATGTATTGTCTTAGAGTGGTTGTTGTTTTGCATGGTGATTGGCAATGGGGTTTTCTGAATGTGGAAGCAATTTTGTGTGTGTTTGTTGTGGTATGTGAGGGATATATATTTATTAATTTTTGTGTGGCTTGTCAGTGTGGCTGTTTGATGGTGTAGTTTATGTTTTATAACATTCTATAAAATCACATCAAAAGTAATGATCATAAAAATTAAACAACAGGTGTAAAAGCTGGCCAACATTTTTTTTACAAAATTATATTTTAATAAAATCAGTTGGTTACAATAATGTTAAAACAACTAAGGCTAGAGTTCACAGTGTAGTGGACATATCTTGTTTCTTATTTCTATCCACACGATTGCATCATTGGAGCAATACATTATTGTAGCTGCAGCAGTACAATAAGATTAGTCTATTTTTTGCAATGAACAAATGTCACTTATTGTGGAAGACTTATTCTGAGAACAAACAACATTGTTTCCTGATATAGGGATCTTTAGAATATTTGCAATGGACTAGTTAAATGTTTGTAGTGGTAAATTTAAATGCTAAATCTGGTGTTGAGCCCATGGTTCATTCATAGTGTTTGCAAACTTTGCCTTGAAAATAGTCTGTGAGCTCATTGCACAACATTATTAATGTATAACTCACGAGATATGCCAGAGACTTGAGAAGTGCTGGAGGGGAGTTCACTGACTAGTAGAGATGGAATGACATACAGCTCTCTATATCTCTCTTTCGCTTCTAGGCACAGTGGATGTATCAATAGGTATAGCAGCGAAGTTCAACAAACCAGAATTATGCAGGCTCCACCACCATTCAAAATGTTATGCATTGGCTAGCCAAGTCTCTTCCTATATCTCACATATTATTGGTCTTGATAATCTTAGATCTTTTTATTAACATATTGTAATAATATGTAACATAATAGTATTTGTTTACCATATTTAAGATAATAGTGGTGACACAATAGATAAAAATTGTGACAAATTCAAAAAAGCACATTATTTAACTAATTTTAGATATTTTTTAATTTATTAATTTATATTACCTTATTAGTTTACATTAAGAAATTTATTTAAAATTATTTTCTGATGAATTTTGTTGACCATGACAATCAGCAAAACTTTTTACAATTGAACTTAAACACTTGATAAACATATAATTTAAGTAAATTATGAAGAAAATAATAATTACTACTTTTGGTATTACTTGGCAAAAAAACCACTACTTACTGATACTTTTCAGCAGGCACTAGATCTGTGAGAATGTTCGAATGATCATGCATTGAACAATGCACTGATCTAGCGTGAAACGCGTCTGCTGAAAAATATCAGTAAGTAGTGGTTTTTTTGTCAAGTAATACTAAAAGTAGTAATTTAAAAAACCTCAAGATGTACAACAGAAAAACTGCAAAATAATTATTATAAAATAATATAATAATCATTATGAAGAAAACAAGTGCGACACGATCGCTTGGTAAGTGCTGTTTCAGTAAGTTTTTTATAAATTTGGCAAGTCATTATTTGATTATGCTCAAATCTGAAATTATTTTATTTTCTTTCAGGTCATGTGTAACACCTGACCAAATACGACGTAAACCTGGGAGAGAAATAGTGACGTTCCTTCTAGTAACAAACTTAGCAATGTGGGCAATTAATACGCTTGAGAAATCGAGAGCTGAAAGCCATCCCATACAGTTACATTTTTATGGACTTTGGGCATGGACAATAATTACTCATGTTTCTATGCCACTAGCAATATTTTACCGTTTTCATTCCACAGTGTGTCTTTGTGAAATATGGAAACGCGCATACAAGATGAAACCGGTTTATATGTAGGAAAAGGCCAAACATCGGATTTGGTCTGTAACAGAATTCAGTTAAGCCAAATCAAAGATGTTTCCATTTCAAGTAACTGCAGTACAATAATTCAGAAATTTAAATGATGCTTATTATACAATTTCAATTGGGAAAAGTTTTATTTTCCAAGGGTAGATTTGTCAATCAAACAAGTGAGCTTATTTTTTTTAAATTTAGATAAAAAATGATTTTTGAAAAGAACCAAAATTATTATAAATAGTTGCAATTTGTAAGATCGAGCTTATGTTTAGAAATAGGACATTTATTTCACAAGTTCACTAATATTTTAAACAACAATGTTTACTTTTTTAAAAATTAGTTAGACTATTATATTACTTTTTCACTGTATGAGAATTATAAATTGAATATAGTGTAGATAATGTGATGTATTGTATTATATATAACATTTCAGATACAATGTATTCAATTATATTTTCTGGAAATAAATGTGTTATCTCACTAGAAAAACCTTAATAAAGCATTTCTAAGTCTAAAATACCTTATATGTTCAGTGTGAATTCAATTTAAAAATAACAATTTACCTTTTATAATGTGTTTAAGGATAATGACAGATCACAGACCAATTCGTGTTTTTACAAACACACTCTACTTTAGATTCTCTATCCGAAAATCCTTTTCAAGAGTTGAAAGTTTATTAATCTAATATTAAACCAAAGTTCACAGTTTATAACATTCATAAACAATACTTTTAACATAATTAAAATCAAATATTGCATTATTCTTAATAAATATTAACATTTATACTAGTCAAATTGCACTACTAGACAAGTCAAAGAAATTTTCATCACAATTAATGTAAACAAATTACAGATACATACTCAAACTCGTCCATTCTTATTTATAACAGAGGCACTTCTTTAATTTTGTCATTTTGTTCAATGAATTTCTTCCTTGTTTTTTATATACCTCATTTCACCAAAATTCTTCTTTTCCAATGTCTTTCCTATGTAAAATATCTATATTATCCCAGTCAATTTCATGTTCATTTGTAAATTTTTTAATATGTGCAGAAATAATGTTATAATATTTTTTATCATATTTTATATTATTTTTATGCTCATTCGTTCTCGTTTCTAAAAGTCTACCAGTTTGTCTTGTATAACACATATCACACTCTTTGCAATTAATCTTATATACAACACTTATTCTGACATTTTTTACAACTATCTTTGGAATTTTATACAGAGCAAAGTAGCGTAATTATGATAAATAAATAACAATAACCCTTGCTACAAATATTTAAACACCCTTGATGTACGTTTCACCAACACAGTTAGCATCATCAGAAGGTTACAAACATTCCTGATGTACATTTCGCCAACACAGTTAGCATCATCAGAAGGTTACAAACATTCACCTTATTGGTTAATGTTTGTTACCTTCTGACGATGCTAACTGTGTTGGCGAAAATGTACATCAAGGGCGTTTAAATATTTATAGCAAGGGTTATTGGTATTTATTTATCAACTATCTTTGGATTTTCTAATAATATTATTGAGTTTAAAAGGAAATGTGTACGCTACATTTAATTCACATTATTTCCTTAACATTTGACCTAACTCTTTAGTAAAACATTTAATATAAAGTACACAAAAATAAATATGGTAAATATGTAAATTATGGTTTAAAATTAGATTAATAAACTTTTAGCCCTTGAAAAGGATTTTTGAATAGAAAATCAAAACGTAGAGTGTATTTGTAGTAGCAAGAATTAATCTGTGATCTGTCATTAACCTTAAAAACATTAAATAGTTATTAACAGTCTTATATAGTATTAAATGTTAGCATATAAATAGAAAAACCTACAATAATTAAAATTGTAAGATATTTTTTATATTCCTTTGTATTACTGTGTTTAATAGTGACGTACAAAAAATTAGCTATCCTGTAAAACTTAGCATAATAGTCTAGATTTTCAGTTGTAATGTTTCAGTAGTTATGAATCTGTACAAATTCAATTTTACTTACGGAATTGCAACTATTTTCCCCATAAGATTTAATGACATATTGCAAAATGTAATTGTTCTGAGTAATGGTATATCTCTAAAGCTTCTTATATTCTAAATTCCTTTTCCTAATATAAGCAAATAATTATAGATGAATTCTGTAGAACTACAATATTCTCTTGTCATCATTTACGGAATAAACTAAGTACTAAATATTTACTTTTTCAAGTTTATTATTGATAATAATATTAAAACATTATTATTGTTATATTTAGTGACATAGGTCTTTTATTTGTTTGAATTCTAAATATAAAAGATTTAATTTCGAGTGAACAAATTATTCCTATATAAAAGTGAAACCAAAGTTTAAGTTACATATTTTGAGATTTGTGGTAAATTGAAATAACAATACCATATTCTTAATTAAAACAATGTAGCCATTTTAAATACCAAAGCACTTACTTGTTAAAATAAGACATGAAACTTTCATTTGTAATTGTATGTGTAAACTTTGTATGTAAAAATTATTTAATAGTATGTAAATAAGAGCGTTTATTTGAAGAAATAAGGTATTAATTTTTCTAAAGTGAAAACTTTATAATGTTTTCAACAATTTGGGGGGTCTGAAACACAATCTTGTAAGCAACTAATTCTGAAGTTTTTAGAATTAAAAAATAATTTTTTGCCTATTCTTAATTAATTTAGTACACTATTTGATACAATATTTATTTAATATATTTCTATTGTCAAATAGTAAATTTAGGGTCTGGCAAAAAATTTCTTTTTTTAAAATGTGATTTAATAAAACAAACAAGTAAGAAAAAATGTATTTTTTATTTTGTCAATATAATAGTACATGGGAAGTTTACGACTAAATGGTTTTGAAAATTGTACCAACAAAGTGATGACCATTGCAGTTGTTTCAGTCATGTAGCTGATTTCAGAGGCTTCAGTTAACTATTTCAACCATTAGGAGCTTTAAAAAAAAACATTTCAGCACATTTTATTAGCTTCAGAATGTCACTACACACGCTTTACTAAAATCTTTAATGCAAAATGTACAAAGATATTGCCATTTTAAAACTCCATTACCTTCAGAATCTCACTGCACACGCTTTACTAAAATCTTTAATTCAAACTGTACAAAGATATTGCCATTTTAAAACTCCATTACCTGCAGATTGTCACTGCACACGCTTTACTAAAATCTTTTTTTCAAACTGTACAAATATATTGCCATTTTAAAACTCCATTGCCTTCAGAATATCGCAGCATACACTATACTAAATTCTTTAATTCAAACTGTCCAAAAATATTGCCATTTTAAAACTCCATTGCCTTCAGAATATCGCAGCACACACTATACTAAGTTCTTTAATTCAAACTGTCCAAAAATATTGCCATTTTAAACCTGACTGTCTTAAAAATATCTTGAATTTTGTAGTCCATTACGTTCGATGAATCTTAATAATCACTTAAAACAATAGTTTATGACTATCCGAACATTAAGTTTAGTAAATTTGTTAAAATATACTGAGACAGAATGTTTTGGATCGCTATGTACCGATCTTCATCTACTGTAAACAATATGAAATTTACAGACACACAAAAACACAAAGTACAAACATACTAAGCGAACAAACACAATACAGATCACACATACTATTTGATACTATCGAAAACCTACCTTTAAAACCGTCATGGCTTGACCCAACATCTCCAAGCAGAAGACACTGATGAAGATCCGCCCATAGCGATCGAAAACGTTCTATCTCAGTAAGTTTTAACAAATTTACTAAATTTAAAGTTCAGATAGTCATAAACTATTGTTTTAAGCGATTATTAAGAATATCACTGTAAACGCTTTACTGAATTTTTTAATTCAAACTGTACAAATATATTGCCATTTTAAACTCCACTGCCTTCAATATATCACAGCACTCGCTATACTAAAATCTTTAATTGAAACTGTCCAAAGATATTGTCATTTTAAACCATACTAACTTCATAATATAATGTACATGCTTTACTAAAATCTTTAGCAAACTTCCCAAAGATATTGTCATTTTAAACCATACTACCTTCATAATATAATGTACATGCTTTACTAAAATCTTTAGCAAACTGCCCAAAGATATTGTCATTTTAAACCATACTACCTTCATAATATAATGTACATGCTTTACTAAAATCTTTAGCAAACTGCCCGAAGATATTGTCATTTTAAACCATACTACCTTCATAATATAATATACATGCTTTACTAAAATCTTTAGCAAACTGCCCGAAGATATTGTCATTTTAAACCATACTACCTTCATAATATAATATACATGCTTTACTAAAATCTTTAGCAAAATGCCCGAAGATATTGTCATTTTTAACCATACTACCTTCATAATATAATGTACATGCTTTACTAAATCTTTAGCAAACTGCCCGAAGATATTGTCATTTTAAACCATACTACCTTCATAATATAATGTACATGCTTTACTAAAATCTTTAGCAAACTGCCCGAAGATATTGTCATTTTTAACCATACTACCTTCATAATATAATGTACATGCTTTACTAAAATCTTTAGCAAACTGCCCAAAGATATTGTTATTTTAAACCATACTACCTTCATAATATAATGTACATGCTTTACTAAAATCTTTAGCAAACTGCCCAAAGATATTGTCATTTTAAACCATACTACCTTCATAATATAATGTACATGCTTTACTAAAATCTTTAGCAAACTTCCCAAAGATATTGTCATTTTAAACCATACTACCTTCATAATATAATGTACATGCTTTACTAAAAATCTTTAGCAAAATGCCCGAAGATATTGTCATTTTTAACCATACTACCTTCATAATATAATGTACATGCTTTACTAAATCTTTAGCAAACTGCCCAAAGATATTGTTATTTTAAACCATACTACCTTCATAATATAATGTACATGCTTTACTAAAATCTTTAGCAAAATGCTCGAAGATATTGTCATTTTTAACCATACTACCTTCATAATATAATGTACATGCTTTACTAAAATCTTTAGCAAACTGCCCAAAGATATTGTTATTTTAAACCATACTACCTTCATAATATAATGTACATGCTTTACTAAAATCTTTAGCAAACTGCCCAAAGATATTGTCATTTTAAACCATACTACCTTCATAATATAATGTACATGCTTTACTAAAATCTTTAGCAAACTTCCCAAAGATATTGTCATTTTAAACCATACTACCTTCATAATATAATGTACATGCTTTACTAAAAATCTTTAGCAAAATGCCCGAAGATATTGTCATTTTTAACCATACTACCTTCATAATATAATGTACATGCTTTACTAAATCTTTAGCAAACTGCCCAAAGATATTGTTATTTTAAACCATACTACCTTCATAATATAATGTACATGCTTTACTAAAATCTTTAGCAAAATGCTCGAAGATATTGTCATTTTTAACCATACTACCTTCATAATATAATGTAGATGCTTTACTAAATCTTTAGCAAACTGCCCAAAGATATTCTTATTTTAAAACTACACGGAATTCAATACATCACTATTCACACTTTACTAAAATCTTTAATTGAATCTTTCCACAAATATTGTCATTTTAAATTTCTCTGCCTCCAGAATATAACTATAAATTCTGTAATAAAATCTTTAATTCAAACTGTCTAAAGATACGGTTTTTATAAAACTTCACTGACTTCAGAATATCATTTCACACTTTACTAAAATCTTTCATTTAAACTGTCCAAAGACATTGTCATTTTAAATCTCGCTGCCTTCAGAGTTATAAATTTACACACGTTTAGAATATCATTGTAAGTTCAGAATATCCAAACTTCTAAAAGTTCAGAATTTTGGAAGAAACCTTGTTACTATATACTTCATGCCTAAGACGAATAGATAATTTCATGGTATATGACTGTAACAGTGCAAAATGTCTTCATCTATCTCTCATAATAATTCTTAGAGAATTTTAAGAAAATAATTTTTATAGAAATAATGCACAACAACAGTTATACCTTGTTGAAAACATTATAACTTTCACCATATAACTCCACATGATATTGTTTAAAGGTTAGTTTTATGCTACAATTTAAGTTGTAAAATAGTTGAAGAAATATATTTGATATGCTCAATAAACTATTAACAAACTAAGCTCAAATAAGTTTTAATAGTTTGTTTTTATTTATGAATGTATAATAGGTTTTAACTCATTTTCGTTAATATTTATAAAATATATTTAATTATTCTATTAATTATATTTCAAATACTCAACCAAAGCATTAATATGTAGCTGTGTTTTTTAAAGAAAAGTTAAGAGGTTTAATTGTTTAACAAGTCAGATGTTTGTTACAGATTGTTTGTTTTAATAAATTATTAACATACACCAATATGTAAATAGTTAAGTTTTTCTGAATATTCTTTACATGATTATCCTATACAGTATTGTTTTTTATTTGTGTTACAATTGAATAATGAGATAAATTAAAATAGTTTTATTACATTATTAATATTATGTTGTATTTTTAGAAGTAACTTTCACATACATAAACATGTATTTGGCTTATTTAATTTAGGGGGCAAACATTTTGCAAATTTTAAATTTATATTGACTAACAATAATTTATTTTACTGCTGTATTATTTTTAATGCCTCTATTGTGTTGTTTATTCTTTAAAAATATTTTACTTCTTACAATATCAGTGAAAAAAAATTTTTTTTTAATTATTTGTTAAAAATTAACATTTTTACTGTACAACTGTGGGATTTTTTTTATTTTAAAGTAAGATTATTATTCCGTTAACTATCAATAATTTTTATGAGACAAAATTAATCAATTTTTTTTAAGAAACCTTAATTTATTGAGTCTTATACAATATAAAAGAAGTGCAAAGAAATCTCATTACAGTTGCTTGTGTTTTTTAACAAATACTGATCTGAAATATTCTAATGTTGAAATAAATGTTCATATTGTTCTTAAATGTACATTTGAAATTGAATATTTGGTACGAGAGAAAAAATGTAACTTTAACTGCAGTAATGAAATTTTACTTAAAGAAGTTGAATTAAATTAGCAAAATTAATACAAACATCAAATTACAAGAACTACAACTCTTGAAGACAACATATTTAAAGAATAATGTTATGCATCTTATTAATTGTGCTTAATTTCTACATTTTTTCAAAGTAATGTTTGAGTGAATGTATAAATATAATACCTTTTTAAACATTTTTTCTAGATGTACTACTGCAACATATGATATTAAGAATTAACCATTCATATGGTAACATAATTTATCAGTTTTAATGTTTTATAATACCTCTTTGACCAGTTATAATTGAATTAAAACTAAATTATGTCCACAAAAAGCAGTTTTCCTTCAAAAATAAATAATAATAATAATTAAAATTAAAAAATACTTTAGTAATTATATTGTAATTTTATTATAACAAAATATACTTTGAATACTAATATTTGAATTTCCTGCAAATTTAAATAACTTTTGATATTTATACTCAACATTGATAATTTACTCATAAAACAATTTTTATAAATATTATGAATAGCATTGTCTAAACTGTTTTGTTAGTATGTAATGAATCACTCTATAGATATGTTTTGTTACTGTGGGCATAAATCTCCTATCTTTTAAACAAAATTAACTAAACATAAAAATTAATATATACAATAATCAAGACCCGTTTTTAATTCATCACTTTAAGATTTTATCTATAAAATAGTACTATATAACTTGTGTAATGTACATAAATGTAAATCAAATCATAGACTACCTAATAAAAAAAACATTAAGAATTGACAAATAGCAAGATTACCAATTCAGGAAATTACTAAAATTATTCAAAACACAATTTCCAAACAGACAACAAGTGAGGATTCATCTTCTAAACATGTCATAGCTTTAAAAAAACATTTTTTTTAGAATATTACACATTACACGTAAATCATTAGTTACTTCTTTTTAGGCCTGGGTAAAATTAATGAAAATGTTAAAAATGTCTTTAAAAATTCCAGATAATTTTTCATTTGAATCTCTGAAACAAGCACTATTGCGGAAATGTGTGAGTTTTTAGAAAAAATATGCATTGCTTACATCAAAATTTTTGATTTGAATTTTTCTACACTAAAATAATTTTTAACTAATATATACAATTTTTAAAAAGTTATTACAAAATATCACTCACCAAAATAATTTTCTAAAACATTCAATTTGTTTCAGAATATCATTAGTAATACTTATTTCACTAAAAATTATACTCTTTTAGAAATATTGTTTCACATGTGTAAAACCGGCCTTCTTGATGTGATAGTGTTAAAAAAATAACATGTAATAGGAGAAGAAAACACTGAATTCTAGATTTATACTTGCCATTAAAATTTTATTCAATGTAGTTGTAATTTAAAGTGCGTATTTTTTCAAGTTTTTATTTTTTAGAAACTGTTCTTCAGGTCACAACAGCAATTTTTTCAAAATTTCAAACTCGTTAAAATATTTTGTACAATTTCTCACACAAACAGCAACTATAAAATCAGCTCTTTACTATTTACTCAATGCTATGTAGAATGTACATAAAAAAAGCTATTTGAGATATCTGAACAATAATGACAGGGAACCAACTCTTACTTAAACTTTATACATGGAAATGGCGAATTTTTAAAAATGTTTTGCTAACAACTGTAATACTTGTTGACATATTTTTTGCAGAAATAAGTAATATAAACAAACAAAAATTTAAAGTCAATTCCTACTTAAATCAACAAAGAAAACATTTATGTTAGTTATGTTTTATTAAATAATTACAATTAATATAGATAAAGTAACTTAACATATACATTAAGAGGTGTTTCCTTAAAGCACAATTCTTTTTGAGTTAATCTTAGATAAACTGTAAGGCTTTTTAAAATTAAATGCAGTGGTTAAATTTGTTCAAGATTTTTTCTTCTCTCTATATCGCCCTTCATTTTTTCAGCTAGTTTTTTTCATAAAATCAAAAAGTGTAATATCAAATACTAATGAATACAAAGAAAATCCATCACATTTTATACAATATAATATTAAGCTGGAAATATATAAACATTTTCCTCCCTCATTCAGATCTATATGTCATGCTGGTGATAGCTCATTTCTTAACGCATCTTTCATCCCTCGCATATTTCAAATAATGTATGATCATAGATATCACATAACGCACCAACCATGATTTAACACGGAAACCCAAGCATGAGCAAATAGTTCAATTTATGACTCACAGAATTTAAAATTGTGCAGAATATACTGACGAGAAATAATAGTAACTTACTCATTACATTCAAGTACAGTAGACTCTTGATAATTCAAGGTAGATGGGACCAAAACCCCCTCGGATTACACGGAAATACGTTCCTGTGGATTAGAAATAATAGGTGTTTTAATCTACCCTAATATAGTACTAAACTTAGGAATGTACTAAACCAGTTTATAGAACGTTATATGGATAATTATTGAAAGCCAGGCTCATTTCCTTTGCTTACCATATTAGTATAAACATATTTTGGAAGCCCGACTCATTTCCTTTGAATACCGTATTGATATGAACATTTCTTTTGCATACAGTATTGATATGGGCATTTCTTGGAAGCCTGGCTCTTTTCCTTTATATACCATATGGCTATAAACATTTTTTGGAAGCCTGATTCATCATTTTATTTCAAATAGATAAAATAGGCAAATTTAACGGAACCTCATATTATCGGGACTTGGAATTGCGAGAGTCTACTGTATTTATAACAGAAAAACTTAATCATCATTTAATAAAATTTTTAATCTCAATCAAACACATGTTGACAATAATGTCGTCTTCATCTATTGTCTGTTAGATACTAAGTAAGATATCAACAACGTTGTTGAAACACATGTAACCTAAAATTTATTTCAACCACTTTTTTGATAACAAACATTTTTTTTAATTACAATTTTGGTAGTAACAAACGGGAAAAATAAAGAAATTTTGTAAGTCTTGTCCTAAAATATAAAGCTATTTATTATTTATAAAAACATAACACTGATCAAGAATCGTATTTTTGGTAGCCGTTAAATAGCCGCAATGACTGGGATAGCAGGGTAGTTTACTAACAAAAATAAGTAAGTCACAACGCATATCTTAATACTACTTTAAAATAAATATAAGAACGTAACAGTGGCTCTGTTACTGTGGGTGGCTTGTAACACAGCAACATGACAGTTACATCATTACTGTTCAAAGGGTTAAATAATAAAAGGTCAATAGACACCCAATCACAACAAAATGGCTGGAACTAATACAAATATGTCAAAAGATCTTTAAAAATCTTTATAACTTAAAAAGTATACCTTCAAAGTTTATTTGCGCTTATTATCATTTTAAACAATTACTCAATTCCGATTTTTCCTTTTGTAGAAGAATTAATAAGCTTTATATGGTATTTTATGCTCACTCTACCACAATGTATCACTACTGTAAAACTACCTCATTGTCAAAACACCAGTATAATAGTTTTATGTAGATTAGAACTTTTCTTGACATATCCATGTGTTCATATCACTGATATATTCGTAAAATAATATTAGATGTTTATGTGGACCAATGTGTAAACTTTGTACTATCTGTGTGTAATATTGTATCTAAGCTACTAAAACGTAAGATTTTTCAATTTTTATGTGTATTGCATGAATTATCATCTATTCATTCTTATAACAATTTGTATAACATGCATATAAATTCATTCAAAATGTATTAACTTTTATTAGAAGCCTAGGAGTACTTGAAAGTTTAATTTTTCATGATCTGGTCAAGTGAGTAATAATAAAAATTGCCTATTTTTGTCAATATTTGTTTGAATTTAAAATTTGTAAGCTTTATATTACAGGCGATAAAAATATCCTTTTCTTTATTCTCTTTTATAAAGCAGTGAAAGTTTTTTCACATACATTTTGTTTTAACTACAATACAAAAATTACTTTAAAAAATCTTTTTGATATTTTTAATTTTTATTTGTTTAAATTATTTTACCTATGTGTTGAATAATAGAAGTTAATTGTTGATCAGTTCAAAGTTGAAACCATTTCTTGGGCACCTACTAATTTATCAAAGGGCTTTTTTAATATTTTATTTTTATGTAATAACTATATATAGTTATATAAAACTATTTAAAAGTTTGTATAATATATTGAAAATACTAAGTAATCGAATAGCCTAGCTTAATCTATCTACCTGTAAAATTAATATCACGTCATAGCAATAAATCTTGTTTATTATTAATTTTTTTATTTTGAAAGTTGATGTAATTTTTCTTTATAAGAATTAATTTAATTTTTTAACTGTGAAAAAAGGCTATAGTTTCTAATGTTTGATTGTTTGTTATTTGTATTTTTTAGTCCACTTGTTAAAATATAAACTATTTGCATAACTAAATATAATAAAAAATGCTGAAATATTATGTTGTAACTAAACAGCTTTATAAATTGATCAATATGTACATTAAGTTTTTTTTAATGTCTTGAACTGTGAATAATGAATTGTCTTCCTCAACTATTTAGACTGCAGAGTACAAACATGTAATTTATATACAATAATATTTATACTTTCTGTGATTCAGTATATATATTACTGTATTGAATTTTAAACTATGAATTCACTTCATAAACTTAGCTCACCATTATCTTCATGTGTTTAAAATAATTAATAGCAATTAATGTCAGCAAAAATTGAAAATTATTTTTTCTGCTATTAATTGTAAGAAGCATTACATTAAAGTTAGAAGTTTATAGTGTTAACCAATTGTAATAAGTAGGCCTACATGTTGGATTAAACGTGAAGGTAGTTTGAGTGCCCATGGCAGTGTTTAACTGAATAGATCTTTTCATGTTTGGAACCAATATACGTCATCCTAAAGGTACCATTTGGATCTAGGCTGCCCGGCAGCAGCTGCCCCACACAGGTCTTACGGATTTGTATGGAATGCTTTCCAATGCAAGTGACTGTGTAGCGCTGCCAGGTCGTGCTGCCTTGCCCGCTCCAAAGCAGTATGGTCACACTACCAGCTCAAGTTTGTTTTCGTAATGGTGTCGTTTATCAATGAAAATGAACAGTTTTTAGTAGAACTAATAGCTATAATAATAAAACATTAGGAAAAACAACTAAAATGAGTAACTTCAGTAAAATTTTAAATATGATTAACATAATAATTACATATTCAACTGTAAGCAAAACATGAAAGAAACCCTAACCAATATACAATTACAATCACTTACAATTCAGGAATAAAACACATTACTACTGCACGTGGCAGTGTCTGTCTGGACCAAGGCTGCTGGGCAGGGGCTGCCCGAATGGTTGTGGCAGTGCTGCACAGCAGTGGCAATGAGTGGCGCTGCTGGGCAGGGACTGGAAAGGATCCGAATGGTATCTTAACGTTAAACATAATATTGTTGAATAATCTCTGGGAAAGCAAGTAACACTTGCTTATAGACAAATACAAAGTATATCCCTGTTCTTAAATAATACTGAATGATATTGCTGTAGAGTATGATTAGTCCATAAGGATATTTAAATTAATAAGTTGATTATTAGATGGGGTTGGTTTATAATGTACTTTAACAGTTAGAAACTATTTGTCTTGATGGTGAGAAAAATTTACAAATTTTGAATACAAATTTGACTTTTTTCAACTGTTTACAACATTCATTGAATGCCTAATATTATGTTGGAATGGAAATGGTTTTACCTTATTTATAGTGTAAGTATAGGCTGGAAATACAGGGACTGGCAGAAAAAGTGGATGCTTTTGAAATAAATAAAACAAATCAGCAATAAGATGTAAAAACAATGTATTAAAAGATTTGAAACATCATGTCTTGCCCTTTTTAATTAAATCACTTAAATTATAGAGTTCATTTATTTTGTTTTAAAAATTGTCAATCATGTGACAACCCTTATTCTGCACGCATTTATGTAATCGCACCTGGAAATTATCCATTGCCTTCACTATCTTGTCGGTATCGCCGCTAATTTATTATGAATTGCTATCTTCAGTTGTTCGTGGCCTTCCGACATACACTTTCAGTTATAAATAGCCCCCAAATAAAAGTCACGTGACGAAATAGCTTAGGAGCGAACAGGCCATGAAAGGCCACCATTTCTGGAAGTCACATGTTCTGGAAACATTTCTTGTAACACATTCATTGACACTCTTGCACAATGAGCAGATTGTTTCCCCATCTTGTTGAAACCAAACATTTCCAGTATAAACTTCATGATGTTATAACTCTGTGCAAGGAATTTATTTAGCATTTAGACTTAACTACTTGAAGTAAACAAAACTGCTTGACTGTTCTCTTTGTAAAAATGTGAACCTATCAGTCCGAATTTATCCACTGTGCACCAAACTGTCACATGTTCACAAAAAGGTTTTTCGTACAGGCTATGAGGATTTTCTGCCGCCCAGTACCGGAATTTTTGTTTATCAATAAAATCAGATAGGTGAAAATCGGACTCATCTATCATTATGATTATTGAACCGTTATTGAAAATGTTCAAAATTGATTGTGCACACTCTCAATTTCAAACAACATGATTTTAAAAATCATGTTGGTTTAGTTCTTGAACAGTTTAAAGATAAAGCCGTTTCTCTATAATTTTTAACCCAACGTATTATTGGATTGCAACTGGGAACACTACCATGTCTGCTTACTCCAAACTTTGTATGAATCAAACGCTCACTACTGAATAACCGTTACTAAAATAAGACTCTATGATGAAAGCACGATGTTGTTCTATGACTCGGTTCTCCCCACTCTCATTGCGAGAGATCAGTCGGATCAAAAACCATTCACTTTTTCTGCCGATTCCTTTACTATGCAATTTAAATAGTCAATGCATTAAAAATATAAGTTTTATATTAATTTTAGGAGGATATACAATTTGACCCCTCACATAATCACTTCTGTGATGCAGTGGATTTCTCAATTTTTGAATATTGGGTTATGTTTTACATTCTAAATTCTGTTTTAGTAGCCCTACTTGTTGATGATTATTAATAGGACAACTTCATTTTACTCAAATTTTGGATTATTAATACTCTACTGTAATTTATTAATTATACATATAGAAAGAACAAAACAACTATAACAAAAGACTGATTCTATTTTGGAAAAGTAACATTTTTATTTGAAATGTAACTTAGAGTTTTATATTAATTATTAAGCCTGTTTGATATTATTAACTGAAAAACGCCCTATTTTTTCATTTACTTTTATACAAAACTATCAATATCTTTGGTGGTAAAATATTTGGGTAACTAACTTTTTAACATTGTTGTATAATTTCTACTAATATACAACATAAATACACAAAATAGAGTAATACTTGATTTGTAATAACATTTAAGTACATGAATATGAGTATAATTGTTGTGTAAGATAATATTATTTAAAGTTTTAACAAAGTATAAGGTTATAAAATGTAAATTATGTTAGATAAAACAGGGCAAAATTATCTAGTAAACATAAATATTTATAAACACATACTGCATGAGTCAAAATATTTTAAATATCAGCAACAAAACATTTGATATTCACAGTAATTAGTTACCTAAGTGATGTTTTCAATCATAATTTTTATTTTAAAAATATTAAAGACTCTCAAAGTTCTGTTTTCTAATAACACTATAATTTTACAATCTTATTAAGAAAAACAAATATTTTTCTACCACTGCTCCCACAATTTTTTTAGCTTTTATTATTGTTATTATTAAACAAATAGATAAGTGATAAGATTTATATTATTGTAAAATTGAAAATATGTAAAATATATGTAATTGAGCTATAGAAGTTGATTTTTTTTTATTTACTATTTTGTTTGTTCATTTTTTGTGCAAAAATATAAGCGTCGGTATTAACATGAACAGACAAAAATATATAGATTGTGTGATTAAAGGTTGAGCTCATGATTTTAAATTAAATAAAACATATACATTTACTAAATTGTGTTTATAATAAAATTAACTACTAAACATAATCTTAAAGATTTTGGAGTGAAAGTTTTTAAGATTTTATTTATTTATGTATAATTTTGTTGCTTTTAATATGAAATTAAATTAAAATAAACCTAAATCAAGATCAACTTCTGACAAAGTCTAATGAATAAGTGCTCAACTTATTTGTTGTTTATCTCTTCTATTGGTCAAAATTAGAAAGGAATATATTTCATGAACAGAATAAACATTGCAGGTCGTAGCTCAAAATGTTAGTAATATAACTATCTAAAATACAAAAACCTTGGAATATATCACCATTTTGTTTTCAGTTTTTGCACACATAATTGGACATATTATACAGTTGAAGATATTTTTTAAATAGTTTTATGTGGAAACTAATTGTTTGCATAACTATTCATTTATTCAAAGTATGATGCCAAAGAGAGCCGTAAATATCCAAAATTAATATAAGGTTAATAATTTACAAATGGTTATCCAACAAATATAAAAGATTTTCACCTCATATATAACACTAGCTCAAATATGCTTTGCATTTGAGATCTTCTTGCTACGATAGGCCTATTTTCTTTACAGTTGGTCGATATTACAGTTTGACTTTAATAATGGTATGTAAAATTAAATTTTAAAAATAACATTATAAATAATGCTACATAAACAAGTCACTCAATAATATATATATATATATATATATATATATATATATATATATATATATATATATATATATATAGTAAACTCCCGATTATCCGTGGAATAGGGTGGCCCGGCAACCCAGGATAACGAATTCCCCGGATAATCCGCTATGAACAAAGAATACGCAAAACGATCGATAATCGATTATTATACCATAAGTTACACAAATAATGACCCCGGTTAATGCAATTCACAAATAATCTTCAGAGGACAAAATAAATACAGAAAATAATTTAAAATGTCGATGTATTTGACGGATTATAACATCTACATTTATATGTCTAACTATTTACAATACGTTCATAAGTATATGTCAAAAGTAAGTATGTATGTACATATGTAATTTCCTTTACACATAATACTTTCACTTTTTAACAAAAAACTCAGCCACTTTCGCCTGTTTTTTTTGTGAGCATTGATTTAGCTTTAATGTGCGATCTAAGTTTCTTGAGAACCATTTTGTCGCACAGTGTCTACTTGTGTCACGTGTCTCACAAAGCCATAAAGATCGATAATGTATATGACAGACATGGATAATGCATATGTCATGTCCTAGACTATTTATAGCCGAGATTAGCTGATATTTGTTTACAATCTTATGATACACATTAGGTTTTCGGGTGTCCAAGCATTTTGTCATTGTCTCTTATATACAGTAGTCTGCTCGCCCCTTTTATTTCGCTGGCCCGCGTCAGGATGCTTCCCTTTCAATGTAAAAATTAGTAAGTACATATTTACATATCTATTCCCTTCATCTTAACTTCTATTAAGCCTTAAATGTATTTACGTCGTAATTCACCGTTTGGAAATTTAAACACCTGAATCTGATTGGAATAAAAATTGGATATTTGTAAAACAATGGCAGACCAAGGATAATCAGCAAACCGGTTAATCCGCCCACGGATAATCGGGAGTTTACTGTATATATATATATATATATATATATATATATATATATATATATATATATATATATATATATATATATATATAACAACGAGGTTGTGCATTGATGTACAAATAAAAGGGCATTTGCTCGATTTATAAACAATTTTATATGATTCATAATGTTCAAAACTGTAGTAACACTACAGGGAAGTTTACTTTAAAATTAATATTAATACAATGGTATGAATTAACGACATTTTAAGAATTTCTAATAATTTATCAAAATTTGTTAGTAGTTAATGATGTATACACAATTTATCATAAGCATTTTTAAAATACATCGTGTTTCTATAGTTGTATTTATTTATTTGTTATTGTTTTAATTTTATTCATATATAAATTTAACTTATATGTAATATTATATAAATATAAAGTATCTTATTAATGTTATTGATGCTAATGCAGCTTCCTATTGTTATTGTGTGAAGTTATTGTTATTTCTTAACAGTATGTCAGCTCAGTGTTTTTAGCAAGAAGAATTTTGTAGCTAGGAAAGTAGCAACAGTGTCTGTCTCCATTCATCAATGTAAAAACAGTATGCCATTTTTAAGGTATTTATTTAAAATGCCAAAGCTTTTTATTGTGGCTACACTGCGGACTACTGAAGTTATGTTTCTACTTTTTGTTTAAAAGTGGTTTTTGTATATTGTGATTTTATGTACTGTAACACATTGACTGCAAGTGATAACATTGTTGCCATTGAAAGTCTCTTTTCCTGGTTGGATAATAACAGGTTTTCATTACTTCCTTCTTTTCTAGTTCCCTCCGTCAAGTATTACATGAAGCAACAAATCTTTCCCTGTGTTCATCACTTTAAGTCAGTGGTTCCCAACCTGTGGTACGCATACCCCCAGGGATACATAGAAGCCTGTGGGGTGGTATATGAAAATAACACCAGTAATGGCAGACATCAATATTTCGTACTTTAGATTTGAAACAAATATTAGGTTACAATAGTATTTGACAAGATAGTTGATAAGTTGTTGATTGGAAATTGTGTGGAGTTTGTATGTTTGTGTGTGGCTGAAAGCACAGAATATAATAGCGGTGGGAAACATCTATTCCAGATTTAGGTGAACAATAGAAATGCAGAGATAGGTCTGTTATTTGATTATAGAACTCTTTTAGTTAACCGTCTGTCGTATTGCCCTAAAAAAAATATCGTCTATACAGCCAGCTGCCCCCACTCCACCCATTACTTACAAGGCTGTCACAATACCACTCTTTATCTTAACCACTTTGAGGAATAGGGGGTAGTTTTCATTGGAAAAACGTTTTTAGGGGCAAATGAAATTAAAATAGTCGGGAGCCACTGCTTTAAGTGAGAGGTCAAGATTTTTGGCATTTTTTCCTCGTAAATTGATTTTGTTTTGTCACATTTTCTAACTAGTAAATATAAAGTTTAATTTTTTCAAGATTATGTTTACTGTAGATAAAAAATATAAACTCACTAAAAAAGAGGGGTATGGAATAAGGTATTCCTTAAAGCTTTGTTTGGCATGTGGGAACAATTTTTAGAAACTGATTTTACTTTATGAAATTTGATACCAAAATTACCCCTAAAGGAATTTCTAAAATGGTATTAGTTGCAATACCAGGAAAATGAGTTTTCCATCTTGGAAGGGATAGATTAAAATGTCCTAGCAAACACCAGCCACCTGGAGAAGGTTTACTACAGATTTACTTTGTCAATTTGATAAATATGTGTTTTAGTAATACAGGATGTCTTTAAATTGTAACTATTATAAAAATTATTATTGAATTTAATGGTTTAATTATTATTCTTTAACAATTTGGGGCTTAGTGTTGAAAATATACGAGGGCTATCCAGAAACTAACCACCATGTATGCTTAGCATGACAAGTAGGTGGTAGCGCCGCCATGTTGATAATGGTGTGCACACTGGTTCAGTAGGCTTCTACCTGTGAAGGTGAAGCATCGTACATTCACTCGTTAAGTTATAGCCTCAAAATACAAGTGGCATAATAGAAAATCTCACGAAATGTGAATTGTGTGGTGTTATAAAACTTCTTTGGGCAAAATATCCCTTAACAGCAGTTACTATACAGAGAAAAAACAGCAGTATTTCAAAACAAAGGTTACTTTCTAGATCACCCAAGTATTTTCATAATGTCAAAAACCTGTTAATAATATATTTTCAAGATCTTACTTTTTAAACATCTTTCATGGAATTTAAAATACAAACCTCCGTTAATATAACACATAAGCAAAAATATATCTCCATTAAACAAAAATTTTACTTAAGCATACATGAGTATTACTCAATGACATGATACAAAATATACTATTAGCAATAAAATCAATTTTTATTAATACAAAAACCATTTTTATATAATAAATAAAAAACAATTTAATTTACTGTGTTTAGTTTTCAAAATTTGCCATTAATAAAGGATCATTTAATTGCTTTATGGTGTTAGTGTGATCACAACATATTTTTAAACTAATTCTTTTGAAAAATTTTGTTGGTTAGCACTTTAGATATTTAAGTTTCATTTGTAAACAGTAAATGATTAATGGTTGTGCTATATATAAGTATTAAATTTAGCCAAAAGTCTTTGTAACCCTAAGGAAATTTTGTATATTTAGCAACTAGAATATATATTTAATATTAATTGTTTAATACAGTGTATCTTGACGTTTTAGTGTTAAAAAAGTAATTGTGAAGGCATGTGTGGCGGCAAAATGTGTTCCTTTGATTTGAATATTATATTATTACTACTTGAAATTTTGCCAACTTTCTATTTATTACTTGCAGTTGGGATGAAGACCCAAGCAACAATCGTGGGTCAAATGTTTCAACTTGTTATATCTGGAGTCATTTTAAACATTTTTATTTAGTAGATATCAATCATATTGCATCATATCCATTTCTTTGTTATTCCCCCAAAGGTATACATTCATATTTCTTATGAACAAAACAAAATTATTTTATTGCAGTACTGTTTTACACTCATACTGTCTCACCATAGTCTTCCTCTTTGTCTACCATTAGCAAATATCAGTGCAACTAAAACTGTTATCTAATCCATCTTCACTTTACTCTTTGTTGATCAATGCATATTTTTAAATAAATATACATTATTTATCAACATTATTATTTTTCAGCTGTTGCATAAATAGCTTTATTGTATATACCTAATGATTTATAAGCATGGCAAATTCTTTGTTATGGAAACATTTTTCTTACGTCTTAAATTATTGTTCTTCTTGCCTTTTTTATATTACTATTTATATACCTTATTAAACCTCTGACTTACTCTGTTCTCATCAGGTAAGCTTTGTAGTAAGTAGTTCAATGCTTTTAAGATACTCTAATATCTCTCTACTTAGTCATTTTCTTCATAATATATCCATACAACTCCAAAATTTAAAAAATGTTATTATATAACATTCTTCATTTAAAGGCCTGTCTTTGATGTGATACTTCATCATGTATTTTATGTTATAGTCACTTTTCATATGATTCCTTAACTATCTAAGATTATATAGAAGAAACTCTTGAACTTAGATGTAACTCACAATGGGATATATCTCCTGGAACAGCCGTCCGTAAACAAAGAAATGAAGTGCCACTATATGTAATTATGACATTAATAGATGTTTAAGTGTAAACTAGTAGCTCAGGTAGAAGACGGAGTCAAGTTATATAAACATTTAAACAATTTATTCTCCCTCCAAAAATGTACCAGAATAAGAGAGTTTAGCAAGAAAGTGGAAAGCCACTGATAATGTTATGAAATATTATAATCAGATGAAAGGTGACCTTTATACTTTCACATATATCTATTGCTGTATCTTGTTTCTAAAAAATCAAAATGTTGGTTATTTATGGTTTGGATTGAGATCATCTTGAATCTTGAATTAGACTTTCTGGAAAAGCTAGGTTCTTCTTTCTTTGGTTTGAACACCTGGTAGAGGTCTTTCAGAACTTAGTGAAGCCTGGCTAGAGGAAAGCCATCAGCTAGAAGGGTAACAGGCGATTGACTACTGTTTAGCGAAATATCTATAATAGTTAGTTTAACACCCAAATACAGAAACAGTGATGGCTCGAGACAGAACGATGCTCCGCATACCCCCACAGCTACAAAACTGCTACAGACGGCTTTCACCCATGAAGGACAAGCTTCACCAAAAAAACAAGACCTATATCCCTCACAACACTCATAAGAGAAATAAAATCCTCTGCCAAGAACAAATTTGATTAATATTTATAGTGTGTGTTCAAAGTCCAACTTCATCAGAAATCTCTACCCATGTATAACTTATACACTCAGTATCGATTTGTTTCAATGTTATGTATTGCTAATGTTTTAATTTTATTTTAATAAAACGATCGTGTAGTGTCTGTTATCACCAATTCAGGAGGATAAAGGGTTGTGAATATAGATAGGATTAAGCCATTGACGAAGCTATCTTGTCCGTACAAACGAGAGTTTCTCATCGTCAACTTTTGTCATTGCTTGAAGAAACTACGTCGTTTCTTTGTTTTTGGGTTGTTTAATATGCTTAACCCTTGTTAATGTGTTATCGTCTTTTCCTGATACAGATTAATGTGCATGTTACTCATGTTTATTGAATTTCGTTATTTTTAGCACAACACAATTTAGTTGCCGTGATCACTTGACACAACGAATTAACTCATGTCGCTAGATTGCTTGGATATCAAATAATATAATCTGCAATGGGTAAGGGTGCGAACAGCATATGTGGGTCGCAGTTGATGTCAACAGCACCGAGTGAGGAGGTCATCTGCGCTGCTTAGTCAAGCTCAGGCTGCTGTTGTGTTGTTGTTCTTAATATATACATATATTTTTTTTTTCAACATAATAATATTGCTTATTATTATATAAAACAAATGGGGGAATTTCTTCACGAGGAAATTGGAAACTATAATTTTACTATACTATGTATATGTTATATATTACGTATTAACTACCAATGTTGACAGTCATATTTTTCTTGCATGCTGTGGAAGGGATAGGACTACCTTGAACAGGCGAAGCAGCCTGTTAGACCGCGAGGTAAGCATTCATGGTAAATCAAAGCAGTTTTTTTAAAAAAAGCTACGATGTAAGCATCCTGGAACGCATCGAGATGTACCTCAACCTACCTAATATGTTCAGCTGCATATGTTACAGTGTTTTTTTATTTACATGGATGTCGACATTGACCAGGACCGCACCGACATCTCCACTGCGACCCATTTGTGCTTTTTGCACCCTAAAGTAGGGACAGAAAATCAGCTGGTAGGGGATATAGGAAAGATAATGGAAACATATATTCATACACCTCAACTGGACTTAGTCCCTATGGGAGTCGTAGAAAGACATCTATCAGTGTAACTTAGTATTAAAATATAATTTTGCTTAATTTTTTTAAAATTTAATCTGTTTATTTTTTAAAAGTCATTTGGTATATTGAAGTTTCTTGATGTAATCATCTTGAATTCACTGATTAAACTACTTAACTAAGTGAATACGTAATTGCTCACTTGCTCACGCATTTCAAAACGATCGTTCCTTATACGAAGGTAACCCTCTACTAGGAAGGAATAGAGGGTTAGCTTCGTAAAAGGAACGATCGTTTTGAAACACGTCAGCAAGTAAGCAATTACGTATTCACTTAGTTAAGTAATTTAAAATTGGTATATTTAATTTGGAAAATCGCATGCAAATTTTGTATCTAGCATTACAGTATGAAGTACAATACCTAATCTTTATATTACTTTTTACATAATTCTAACAGTTACAAGTAAATTGTAATATTGTATCACCTGGGAACTGTACAATAACAGAGTTCAACAACAGAGATTGTAAATAAGTTTGAAACAAAGGAAACTTCCAATTTCTAATTGTTTTGTAATGTTTGTTTGATATATTTGTGTTGACATATATTTTATTGAAATGAGTATTTTCCCCCACCTTGCCTATCTTTGTCTTATATTAATCTTTATGCATCTCAAAGAACCTAAATTTGTAAAACTGTTTCCGATTCTGTAAGCGATTCACTTAAACGCATTTGACATGAGAAAATGAAGTTGTAAAAGTTTGTTTTTAAGAAGGAGAACACAAATTGAACTTTTAGTTTAAAGATTGTGTGGAAACAGTTTTGTAAATAGTAGTACTTTGAAATATGATAATTGGAAGTTTAATGAGAACAAAATTTTTATAAAAATACAAATTTCTACATCTTTAAAAATACACTTTTTAAAACTAAATTTTTGTTGTTGTCGGTTGTTGAGTGTATGCTTATCCTATTTTGAACAGAAATTTCACTTGATTTTCTCTTTTCATGGTTGAAGGCTGAAAGAAATGACTTTTTGTTACAAAAAGAACTTTTATACTGGCACTTTAAAGCATGAAAGTTACTTAAAGAAAATCATTCATATCATTGAATTGGTTACACAGACCATCAGGGTATGGTTTGCAAAATTGTCCACCTAATTCCTTTCTTTGTGACTTTTTATTGTGATATTTTTATGTACCACTAAATCAAAATGAACCAAAAGTCATTTTTAAAGCAACCCTGGATGAATGTATACTAAATAAGCACTACCAAGTTTCAAGTATCAAGTACACACCCCATATATATATATATATATATATATATGTAATATAATATTATCTCTATCACTTTCACTTATGTACTTAAACAAGAATCTTACTTGGTATTTATGCGAGCGCTTTCAGAGACTAGTAAGTGCCTCCATCTTCCGGCATACTGAACGTATTTTGGACTGCGAGCTGTGTGGAATCTGCTGCCGATTCCACACAGCTCGCAGTCCAAAATACGTTCAGTATGCCGGAAGATGGAGGCACTTACTAGTCTCTGAAAGCGCTCGCATAAATACCAAGTAAGATTCTTGTTTAAGTACATCAGTGAAAGTGATAAGTGTATACAAGAAAACAGTGTTGCATAATCTACAAATATTATCTCTGTATGTTGAGTTTGAAACATATAATAATTTCAGATTTGTTGTAAATTTCTGAATCATTCCGTTTTGAAATAAGCCGCAGATAACTTCCAATTTTCATTACAATATTTTGCTTTAAATTATCAATAAGTTTGTGTTTTTTTTACAAAATAAGGTTTTCACAATAGTGTTTTTTATTAATTTTTATTTTATGAATTGTAAATTATATTTTAAAGCTTCTAAATCTTGAAAAATCAAATGAAATAACTTGGTCCATAGAAAACATTATTTTTTTTACTTGTATTAAAAGACGTTTTACGTTCATGATGCATTTATTCAACAAAAATCAATAATTTTGTTAATATTTCTATTTTAACAGCAACCTTTTTATATAAATTATAACTTTTTATTATAAATTATTATTTTTTTATGATGGAACCGATAAGTCTGTTTGATATGTACCTAAAGAAAGCATTGCCAACTATTTAAAACTTTTATGCTATTTCTCTGTGTATTTTAATAAAACTGAAATTTTAAAAAACTTAGTAATCTATATTATATTTACCTTATGGAATACAATTTGAATCCTATACTTTGTATTTTATTTATGTTTCCATTTTTAAATTTACTGAAAAAAAAAATATTTTGACTCCCTTTCAAAGTGTCACATGATATCACAGGAAGTGCCTCAGGAACCCCTATCATCTCGGTATCATAAACTCAGTTTAAAAACCCGGACTTCTTGTCATCTGGATTGAAATTTTGGAAAATAATAGCCTTACTTGGTGTAATTGTTTGAATGCCTCAGATAAACTACAAGTCAGATTATCGGACCAAACTCAATCTGAAAAAATGTTTCTTAAAATAATAATAAGTATCTAGAACAGGTTTTAAGTCTTTGTTATCAGTTACATATTTTTCAGTTAAAGCATCAAAAGAGTTAAAAATATATAGGAAGAAAGATTCATATTATGGTCAATTAGGCACAACTTTATCAACTGTTGAATTTAACAGAACTAAATATTAGACAGTGGTGGAAGAAATTTGATTGGTGTATTCCCGGAATGAGTCAACCAAGACCACCTTAATAATACTTCAGATCACTTCAGAACTATAAATAATTAATCACTTTAACAATAGTTTATGACTATCAGAACTTTAGGTTTTGTAAATTTGTGAAATCTGAGACAGAACCTTTTCGATGCTATAGTGTTATAATATCATCGACGTATCTGTGCCAGTAAATAATTTCCCAACACATCTCCAAGCAGAAGACACTGATTAAGATCGGCACATAGAGATCGAAAACGTTCTGTCTCAGTAAGTTTTAACAAATTTACTAAATTCAAAGTTCGGATAGTCATAAACTATTGTTTAAGTGATTAATAAGATTCACCAAACGTAATGGACTATAAAATTCAAGAATTTTTAATTCATCCAACTCAAAACAGTTTAAAATATCTCACAATAATAAGTACAAATATTTCATAACTCGCAGCACTAAGGTAGTTTTATCACCACAAAAAGGCAATAAAATTAATATTGATTGAATTTTCGTAATATAATAAAACCATTATTTTAATGCCATTTCAACCAATTGTAAGCATATTTTAATAAAACCATAAATTATACATATTATATAATAATAACAAATTAAAGATTATATCTTATTATTAGGGCCTATATGTTATCCTTGACATTTAATCTTACATGATGAAAAATAAAAAAATATGTAATAAACAAAATATTTTAAATATATATCTATATTATGGTACAAAATTAATATTTTCATTCCTCCTTAAAGTAATCTTTAGTCCCTACTTATCTTGTACCTAAGGACCCCCTGCCACTTTTAAAGTCAAGGGCCCACACAAACTAAATAAAATCTTCTGGTTTATTATGAATGAAAGAGAAAATTTTTATTAGATGAATACTTTTTAGTTTTAGAAAAATAAAAATATTTCAGCTCAGTAAAACTTCGCTCACCTTATTTTAAACATTCCGCAGATGAATACATTAGGCCTAGGCCTAAACGCGGGAAAGTATACAAATACTTCCGGTAGGGAATTGGAGTCACAGCTATAATAAGCACAGAAAACCCAATCTGCCAAGATTTTCTAGATCCCGATGTCTCCATTTAGAATATTATTTCATTTAGGCTATTCTGGATGCTGGACATATAGCGTATTTTCAAAATGAGCAATGCTCGCGTTTAAATCCGTAAAACTCTTTTTAAAATACCAGAATATGTTCGTGAGTGTTGTATAATACAGTATTTTAACAGATTATAGGTTATGTGCCTTTTTTTCTGTTTACGAGTTCTAACATTTGTAAAACGTATAATACAAAATCTATTATAAGGAGTATTCTGAGGCGACTTTAGGATTTATTTTTTTAGAAGGCACAGTTTAGGGGAGTCGTGACTAAAGGTAGGGATCTAGCGCCCTCTTTCAGAATTTTTTAAAAATTTGAATGATGTGTTTGAGGGAATTTTTTACTCTCCACGCAAATAGATAGAATAAGCCAAGCAAAAAAAACGATTATTTGCTATTAAATTGTTGCTGGTTGCATTCTAAATTTTGCTGTAATAATATGAACATTTCTTTTGATCTTAGATAACATTTATCTCTTTAAAATACCGACACAAAAAGCGTATCACTCTGACATTGTTACTTATAAAACTATCGACAAGCTCACAATATAAAAATAAATACAGCTTTTTAATTTCAATAGAATACGTTTAATTGTCTGGAAGAATCACAAAACTAGTTGTAAAAATCATATTTAAAATCAAAATAAATCATACAATTCAACTAAGTAATAAAACTTAATTCACTTATATGTTCACTTTGGTAGTTCATAGAACTTAGTTCAAATGAACATTGTATTTCATGACTGGAAGCCAATTTATCATCTACAGTATCAGGGTGGTTGAGCAGTTCATAGCTTGCTTCTTTTACAATGAATTATACTCCCAAACTATTCAGTTTCTTTCCAGTCAATACAGCCCTTAACTTTGGTTTTATTGTTCCCATTGTGGAAAACGTCCTTTCAGCAGTCGCTGTAGGGACGGGCATCGTCAATAAAATTATTATATGTTGTAACCGTTTAAAAGATGGGAAATCGGTTAAATCTTTCAACATATCCATAGTCTATTACTTTTAGAGTCTCTACCCCACATAGCAATTTTAAGGCAGATTTAGAGTAATTATCTTTTTCTTAACTAACTCTAACGCACGCACATGAAAATGTTGCACTATTAAAATTCACAATGAACAAGAGTTTTAACAAATAAATATAAAAATTATGGTAGGCCCAGGGTCACCCTCTGGAGGCGCTTCAGGGAGTACTATAGATACCGATATAAATAAAGAGAAAAGAAAAGATTTACAACAAATAAATTTATCTATGAGAATTCTTTTCAAGCATTTACTTTTGTATGACACTAGCTGTACCCTGCCTTGCTTTGTTGTGACACATTGTGGTCGCATGGATGAGGATTGGGAACAAAATAAAGTATATGTTTCATAGAAGTTTAATTTTGCAATACTTCAGAGGCGAAGGCAATACAGAGCTAAGGCTTTACTATTTTTTGATCGAACCATTGCCAGAATCAATCTGATACGAATTGTTTGCCCAGTTCCTTTTGGCACATACAACAACTCCCATTAAACATTTGCATTATGCGATCTTGAATGCGTTTATGTTCACGCGTTAATTTAGGAATGCTTGATTGAACGCATGACGAGACAGGCGCGTATCCAGCGACTTGCTTTGGGGGGGGGGGCGATCGATGCATTATATATATATATATATATATATATATATATATATATATATATATATATATATATATATAATATGTTTGTGTGTGTGCGCGCTCGCGCGCGCGTGTATGTAAAAACATAGAACAGAAAAAGTTCTTTCTACGCTTGCGTTAGAAATCGGTAACGTGATAAAGATTCGTAGCAAATTAGACTTTTTAATAAATAATTATTCCAGTTTCGATAACACTTATGGCTAGAGAATATTATTAATTTCATAATAAGCTATTATTATAAAAATAGTTTATTAATTAATATAAGTAGCCATTCTTCCAACACGAACAATTCCGGAGTCAACTGCGAATATTACGCTTGCAAAATTACGTATTGAAAACCATATGTTCGAGACTAAGCTTCACTAGCGATATCTGTTGTTAAAACGTTTAAGACGTTTACGAGGGTATGCCGAGAGAACGCGTCACATTTTCAAATTAAAATTTTATTTTTTATTTACAATAAAAGACGAATTATCTTAAGTAAAAGTTTAATTTAATAGAAAGTCCGAATTTAATAATATATTGTCGATTTTTAACCCAGGGTTCTTGAGGGTTGGGGGGGCGATCGCCTAATCGCCCCCCCCCCCTTGGATACGCGCCTGCGAGATCACCGGTGTTTTAACTCTGATCACGGCGCAAATCCACGTGAAATGAAAGAGTCACAGCTTGGGTCGGTGCTGGTATTCCCAAATAATGTGTACTTACAATTTGGCGAACGGCATAGTTCGATTACGACATGATCACAATAAAAGTACCTCGATTAAGGGGAATATTTAATTCATATTGTATATTAATATAATTGGGATAAACAATGTAATTGGGAACAGGTAATGTTTCACATGTGGCTGTGGTTGTCGTTAGGTAGTATGGAGAGTGTTCTCCTCGTATTCGGCAGGTGGCGTGGCTGCTGGTTCACAGCTGATCGTTAAAAAACTCTTTTTGAGGTCCAGAAATGTTATAGAAACAAAAAATACTTTAAAACAATTTTTGAATCGGGTTGTATGTCGTGTCAAAATTTGAGCAGAGCGTTTTGAACTTTTGAAGCGTACACAAACCAACAAAACTCAGTGCAGAAAGAAAGAAAGGCGAAGAATACAAATTCAGAAATCCCAAACTAAAGTTACGCATAGAGCTAGTATGAATATTTATTACAGATCATTATTGTTCTAGTATTTTTATGCTTTTCTCATTAACGTAATGAGGCAAGACTATGACGGTTTTTATAGCCACAATTACAACTGCTAAAAATGCTCCATAACAACCAACGTGTAGGCCTACCTATAAATAGAACAAGGTAGGTTGTGTTTATAAATATTTATGAATACAATTAGACAATGGTTTTGGTGCAAAAATGGATTAAAATTTAAAACCCATTTCCTACACAAAGCAAATATTAGCTGAAGAACAAAGTACTTTCCACTATAGAAAAACCTATACTGCACTACAATGGAAATATTAGAAACAACCCCAATACCACAATAATAATCAAACATAACAAATAATAGGCCTACAAGTTACTTAAGGTTAAACTAAGGTGACCATATTTGTAATGACCTCAAAGCGGGACACACATTTGGAGGGTCAGGGGGTCCCTATATTTCTAAAGGGTCAATATTTTCTAAATTGACACAACTAAACTCATTATTTTATCTACTTTAGCACTTAAATTTACAGAAATAAGCATAAGAAAAACTTTACTGTCCAGATAGTAAAAGTAGCACAATTACACTAATCGGACCTTCAGTTAAATTAATTTATTAATAATGAAACAAACAAAAATACACATTTAACAATTCAAAATATTGTAAGTTACACAGTAAAATCAACTGAATGAAGTGTACTGTCCGACCGCGAGGAGAAAATAATTGTAAAATTGTGTAGACAAGTTTGTGAAACATCTTCTTTTACCAGACTTGTAAAAAGGTTAATTGACAAATTGGTAAAGTTTAAATTGTCAATGCAATTTCAACACATTTCAATATAAAAACAAGAGTACAGTATGTCCACTAGCCTACACTCATTGGCATACGTTTTTGGTGAATGTATGTCTTTAAGAAGAGCTGATTCTCCTTTTATTTTGTCATGCAACTTATAATATTTAAAGCGGGACGTTTATTTGTTTATCTTTATCCTGCCAAAGCGGGACATAATAGCGTACCCCGAGTAAATCTGGGGATAGCGGGACACTAACCTAAAAAGCGGCAAAGATGGTCACCTTAGGTTAAACCCTTATGTACATTTCGATGACCATTTCACCCTCATCATAGGATCTTATTAGAAAATTACAATCTAACAAACAAGAATAACTGTATAAAACAACTGTGTCATAGTGTTTAATTTAAATAAATGAAACCCCTATACCACAAATGACTTTTTCTTTTATTTAAAACCTTTAATGTGTTAGAGGTTTTAAATAAAAGAAAAAGTAATTTGTGGTATAGAGGTTTCATTTATTTAAATTATCAAACAAGAAGTTACAAACTAGAGTTATACTCAGGTCACTCAAGAAGTTACAAACTCGGGTCACTCTTTTTTGTAACTTCTTGTTTGTTAGATTGTAATAAGACCCTCTGATGATGATGGCATGGTCATCGAAATGTGCATAAGGGTTTATTCTTAAGTAACTTGCATTATTTGTTATTTTTGTGTTATTGGGGTTGTTTCATTGTAATATATTGTACCACTGTGCTTTTATTATTGTGTATGCTGTATCTTACACTGAAACTTTTTTTTAAATCTATGAAGTTTCATACTTCCTAACGAACATCAGACTTTGTGGCTTAAATTGTAGATGATTTCATTCATTTAACTCTTATTAATGCACCCATTATAATATTTGCTCATAATTTAGGCGCGTGAACGCACAGAAAAATTGTTTGTAATAAACTTTTCTTCATTAGACCAGATCGTTTTGATCACTTCCAAAATTCATTTTTTCATATGCAATCAGGCGTCGAATATCCGAACGTCAATTATCCGAATATGGAAAATATGCGGAAAGAAAATATTTTTTGTCCGTGGAACATTTCCTAAGCTGTATGTTGGAAACAATAACGACTTTTTCTTGTTATTATTTTTCAATGACAGTATATAAATACTGTAGTGTTTCTACTGTATATGTAAATTTTAAAGCTAATGTATACATTTAAAAACCACTTACACATTATCATACATAGGTCTGTGAAATTATATAGCAGATTTTGTTTGTGTCTTCGTGTTTTTTAAAAATTATTCTGCCTTTATTATTAATTTTATTTAGAATACAGTAGTAACAATAGAGGCCTATTGTTACTAATAATCTTTAACTAATAACTGATCGCTTGTTTTACTACAGTAATAGGATGTAAAGTAGACCCTACACTAAATGTTTTCTATAACAGAACTGTAGCCATATAGTTAATATATTATATACGTTTGATTATCGGAACACCCTCCTGTTCCAATTAATTCGGACAATCGACTCCCTACTATAGTAGGTCCTGAGCTGCCATACACAATATCTATCTTCCAGGAATCGGAGTAAAAAATTATTTTAAAGAAGAAAGCCATCCCACATGGTCGTTTTTTCAGACGAAATTCCCGTGGGAATTAGGAAAAATAAATTCTTCAATTAATAATAATAATAATTCTTGTTAAAAAATAAGCTATACAATTAATAGCAATTAAAAAAAGGCTATGATAGTGTAAAGAAGTAAACAATACCATGCTCTCTTAACAGAAAATGTTGGATAAGTTAGGTTGCATCCTTGAGGATGAAAGCAAAACATAATTGCAGAAAACAAATTTAAGTCAATCTATTACAAAATAAACTGAATTGCATGAACATTAATATAATTTATAAAAAGCAGACAAAATTTAAAAAATTATACTTTTCCCAGCTCAAAGGCAAATTTACGATTCCAAACCTTTTGGGGTCTTTACCCTATTTGAACGCTCTGGTGACGTCACGCCTCCCTTCCACCATATGTGGTTATTACAAGCGACGTTGCCAAAGGGCTATTTTCTTCTAAAACCCTTCGTGAATAGTGAGACTTCTCAATGCTTTTCTTGCCTTGTAGTGCCAGGTTAAAAGAAAGTTGTTGAACAAATCTATTACCAAGTAAAAATAAAAGATGGCTGCTTTGGGAGTCGCCGTAGCAGAATTTTACTTGACTCACAAAAAATAGTTATAAGTATGGATGTTTAATCATCTTTTTATGCTGCTATTGTATTTATACAAGGTAATAATTTGTGTACATCAAGTATTCATTATCATTAAAAACTCTGTTTGAATTATATTAAATATACTAGTATACGTCCATTACGTGCTATAGGCCTGATGATGACTAGTTATCGAAACATCGCTGTAGCAGAACAAAACATTATCTATGACTCGCAAAGCAGCCGTATTTTATTTCTATTACCAAAACTGTGCGAGTGCAAAGTGAGTAAAGAAATAAAATCATTATTTTAAACTTGCTGTATAAATTTTGTCTTGATCATACCAAAATTTCAACTTACAATTTGAAATAACCAATCAGGCATATTAGCTTTAGAGTTCAAAAACTTTCTCTGAAGAAAATCGGAAGGTTATGGTCATTAAAACATTAAAATTGTAACTTTTTATTACTCTTTAAAAACATACTCACCCTCAGGTTGCAAACCCCTGCTTAATTAAACAAACATGGCTCACCTTACTCAAAACTTTCCCCTTGCGGGAGGGGGTGGGCGTGAAATAACCCCCATGTTTCCAGTCAGTTTACTCTTCCACTGGACCTAAAACATTCTTCCACGTGGACAGCATTAAAATTCGTTCAAACTTACTTTCCAAATCTCGTTGAAATTGATCCCAAGATTTGGACCAATAGGCCTATAATATCAAGAGCACAGTGGGACAATATATAACAATGAAAATATTGGAAACAACCCCAATACCACAAAAATAACAATTAACACAAGTTATTTAAGATTAAACCCTTGTGTACATTCCGATGACCATGTCATCATTGTCAGAGGGTCTTATTACAAAATTACAATCTAGCAAATAAGAAGTTACAAACTAGAGTGACTTCTAGTTTTTGGCCTTGTCACGCATCACGAAATCACAATCTATATTTAACTTTTTTTCCAGTTATAGTGAATTCATAAATACCAGGTATACTTAGCTTACTATTCAACATCGATTTTTTCCTTTCCTAATAAGTTATTCAAACATTTTAAGCCAGAAACAGCTAATTTGCAATGTCGCAAACCGTAAATAGTAAAATTCTTAATATACACATCTTCACTTCCGTTACGAATATTTCTATACAGTCATGTACATTTTCCTAACATTATGTTATCTTTTTTTAGTGTTTATTTGAGCACTCGACATAAGTATTGATTAAATGACAAGCCGTTTGAATATCGAGTCAGAGAAGTTTATTTAATTAGTGCAAAGTTTCGCCAAGTAACTCAATAAGGAAAAGGGGGTTTTATGTTTTGCCTCCCCAGATTACTCACTTCTCCCTTGAACTCTAAATGTAAGCACTTTGTTTTTCAAAGCACAACAGACTTGATAAGGGCAACAAATTAGTATCCGAAACGTGCACTAATTAAATAAACTTTTTTGACTCGATATCCGACCGGTTTATCATTTATTCAATATTTTCTTTTGTTGACGCGTTTCGGATTGACTCCATTTTTAAAACTTAAATAGTACATTTATGGTACTTTAAAAATACTATTTAAGTTTTGAAAATAAAGTCTTTCCGAAACGCGTCAACAAAAGAAAATATTTTGTTAGGAAAGGGAGAAAAATGTACTCGAATATACGTAAATACTGATTTAGCAAAATTTGAAACCTAACCTGAATATAACAGAGCACACAAAACTACACAAGGTAATATTTCTTCTATTTCAATACACGTTGACCTAAAATACAATATAGCTAAAAGGTATTCTGTTAGGTTAGATTTGGTTATAAAAAAATAATAACACTATGAACGATATCACTGAAATCGGGAAATGGTTCGGAAATAAACGATCGATTGGCAGATTTACAATTAATTCCCAGATCCGGTTCTTACTTTTGTTAAAATATTATAGGTTATGTTCAATTTTTTTAAAATAAGGTTGATTGTGTAGCATCACTGAGGATGATGACATAATGTCATTGAAACGCGTCAGATGTTAAAGTTTTTATGATTGATAGTCGTGGTCTATTTATTTTTGTGTTTATATATTAGCTTTTTGATGATTAAGGACGGTCAATTCGGGAGATTTGTCCATTGTCAAGGCAAACCGTAACTGACCTTTTGGTTTTTTTAGGTAAGGGTGGTGGGGGTTGTAGGTAAGCGATATTAGGTGTATTTTAAAGACTTCCCTAACATAAAATAACCAAAAGGTAAGTTATGGTCTGAGTTGAGAATGACACATTTTCCGAAACGGGCATCCTCTATAGTCAAGTGTAACATACTAATATATATTCAAGTATTTTTAATGAAAAACTATTGAATATAAAATGAAATAATAATAATAATTATTATTATTATAATATATATATATATATATATATATATATATATATATATATATCAAAATAATATGCACGAAAGAAATGGAGTATATAATATAAAATGTCAAACTTGTAATAAATTATATGTAGGACAAACAAAAAAGAAATTAAAAGAAAGATACAAAGAACATTTAAACGCTTATATCAAACCAAACATATACAAATCAAATTTAGCTACGCATTGTATTAATAATGGACACGAGTTTCCGGAAATAGAAAATATGAAATTAATAAAAGAATTAAATAAAGGATTAAAAATGAATATATTTGAAACATTGGAAATTTATAAGCATAAAGTTAAAGACAAATTAAATGATGAACAAATTCAAGTGAGATCAAGGCACCAAACTATTTATAAAGTCATTGATGTTATAGAAAAATTTACATAAAGTGCAATACTTTTAAACATATGATTCTTTGTAGTACATATGATTTAATTTTGTAAAAATGTTTTATTAGATAATTATTTTCCTGAAGATGCTGATACTATTTTATCGGCGAAAAGCTTTGAATAAATATATTCATTAAAAGTATTCTTGTTTTTGAAATATTTTTAATTTATTAACTATATTACAAGAAAACATATCGCCATATTTAATATATATATATATATATATATATATATATATATATATATATATATATATATATATATATATATATATATATATATACACGCACACACACACACATATATATCTCTGAGAAAAATATCAGTGATTCGACAATGGTCAAGTGACCGAAAGGTGCCTCATCACTCAAGTTAAAATTATTGCACTTAATGGTGGATAAAATTACTTACAATAGTAATATATTAACTTCATATATATATATATATTTTGATTCCATCTCACGTAAGCTACTAATTTTCAACTAAAAACACTTGTAAATAGGTTACACTTGCCTTTAGAAGCACTTACTTTTATAATTGCTGTGGACCGCAGTTTTGGGAGATGTGTCAACTCATAACAATGTCATAAGTTGTCACAGTCTGAGTTGACGATTCTGAACAATTATAAAAGTAAATGCTACTATAGGCAAATCTACTGAAAGCGAGGACACAATTCATGCATGTAAATTTTCAGATGTTAGCCGCTCCTAGAATTCTCGCTCCTTTTTTGTTAAAACATTGTCGCAACAGCCAATGAATAAGGAAGGAAGGTCTGATGTATTTGTTGTATTTAGAACTACTGCCTGCACCTCCCTCCTCCCCCCTCTCTGTGGTCGAGCTAGTTTCTATGGTAATGACAGCCTACTACTATGCAAGCAATAAATATAGACCATTGTCGAACCTCCCATACAATAAGTAGGGGTTAAACAATTATAAAATAATCACTATGACTTCAATATTGATCCTCTAACATTTTGATGAAATGTTTTAGAAAACTGAAAAAACACATTATCAAACGAAAGTTTAAATAAAAAGGTGCTCTGTTATTCAATTCCTTCTACTAATTCACGCTCCCCTTATATATATATATATATATATATATATATATATATATATATATATATATATATATATATATATATATATATAAAGAACTAAGTCAAAATCAAATACAAGAGTTATAATTTAATTTACAATTCAAAGCATTTCGTTGGCTAACAGTACCAACATCATCAGGAATATTAAACAATTAAAATATTAAACATTAAATATTAAACATATTGCGATATTTATATATATCTTGTATAAAATTTAAATTGTTAATAAAATACATTTTATTCATCGAATCAAGTTCAAATACACTTTTTTAAACCTGTAGGATGACAATTGATGTTAATACAGGTTTTTCAAATAATTATTCATTAATTAAAATTTTAAAAATCTGATGTCTCAATCGGATTCGAACTGAATAACTACTTGTTTGATATCCAGGACTTTTGCACTGGTCCAACCTTTCCACTGCTGGAAGTCTATTACATAAAGATGTATATGAAATTACTCACAAAAATAAGTCTTGTCCGTGACTCACAGCATTGAACAATGTACTGACCTAGTGCGAAACGCGTCTGCTGAAAAATATCAGTAAGTTGCGTTTTTTGTGTGCCAAGTTGATACAATAAGTGTAATTTGTAAATAGAAGTAAAACTTCGAAAAATTAAAACATAACCGTAATATACCAACACACAAAACAGCATAAAGTTATGTTTATTTAAAAAAAAGAACATTATTTTAATTTGCAATAAAATATATAGTGGTTATTTTACAACATACTTACAAAATATGCAATTAGGGTAGGTTTGGTTATGTATACAAAAAATAAGTTTGCTAACTGTAGCATTGAACTTGACTATAGGTTGACCTTGGAAAACTTGATACAGTATGAGGTAGGAGCACACTAGATGGTTTGTTTCTAGGGCCTACGTATAAAATATGATTATTTAAAAGGTTGCATATCATAATTAGTGCTTAGGCCTAAATGTTTAATAAAATACAAGACTACCAACATATTCGAAATAGTAATAAGTTCTTTAGTTGCAAAACCGAGGTCACCCGGCTATCGATTACATTACTATCGATAGTTCATTTTTTTACGACGATATCTGTTCTAACCAGATACTTTTTAGCTATTTTTAATATAGCTAAATTGTAATGTATTGCGACAATTCATGAAGAATTACATGATAAACGAGTTTGTTTTAAATCACTTATGTTGTATCATCCCGATTATTAATTCAAGTTCTAATCACTACTAATAGTTTGCGATTTTTAAAATAATCTTTTTATTTGGAATGTAATTTTAGTAGCACAAGTGAAAATGAAAATTTTGAGTTATTTAAATCTTTATTAAGTATTAAAACAATAAATCTTCGAAACACGAAAGTATTAAATTTCTAATTATAATTTTGTACTTCTTTCTTTTATTTCAAGTTGTTCACTAAAATTTTTTTTCAAACAAAAAACATTTTAAAAATATTTACAACCTTGCTATAGCAATATACACAAAACTTGGTAAAATATTTGTAGACTTTAGAAAACAAAGGACTATTTTAAATTACAATAAAATATAGCTATTTTACAACTTGTCAGCAAAGTTTCCAGTTCTGATAGGTTTGGTTCTTAAACGATTAAAAGTTTACCTAAGGAATCAATGACCTCGCCAACGTCAACGGTAAACACGATAGCCTACAGTTATGTGCAATTCTTAATAAATTCAAAATTCGTTAATAAAACACAGTACTGTATTATATTAACACTAGTATTTAGCTAGTACAAAGAATTGGTTACAATTTCAATAAAATGAATAAAGAACTGTAAATTCCATTCCTATGCGAAGAAACATTGAGTTTATAAATTGTTGTACTATCAAGGTAGCAGTGACAAAATTCTGTACAGTCAAGTTTTTATCATTAAACTTTTTTTATAAAATGCTATAATTTCCTATATTATTACATGTTAATTTTACTTTTAAACTTAATAACTTTACGTTTAACTGTATAATTGTTTATAAGTTCAACTGTATAAGCTTCGAAGTGCTAAATTTATATTTTTTTACAATCCTATAAAATAACGTGAAAAAATAAATATGAGATCGTGTAATCACATAATATAAACCTATAGAAGATCGTATTCAACTGTTGTTACAGCAAAACCGACTTGAAGGTTGTTAGTAAAGTTATCCTTTTCTCACGACCAAATTTTCCATAACCGGAAGGAAATTTGTAGCTATATTGTTACATAAGATAAACAAGATTAATTTGCGACTGAAGCAAATTTATTAATTAAGTCGATGTTTTGAAAAGTAAATTGTTTTCCCCTTTGGCCTCACTAATTTCTAACGTTTAACGTCAGTAAATAACTTAAAAATTAGTGGAGCTTGAAGCGGGAACTATTTAGTTTCGAACATCTCCCCAAGATTAATTAATAAACTTGTTTGACTCGCAAATCAACCGTATGTTAGCTTACTTTATGTTTCTGAGAGTGTAAACGTAAACTTTATTGTAATAAATTATTATTATTTTAACATATAGTATTGTAATTGAAATATAGTTTTATGCTTAATTACTATTACAAAAATTGGCGTTTATAAGGTTTTGTGTGTAGGCCTATACGGTTATTTCAATTTTTTTCGAATTTTATTCACTATGTTTTACCACACAAAATTAGATGTTTCTTGTTTTGGAATGGATTTCTAAGTAAAGTGGACCTCCATTCGTTCAAGTATTACAAATTGTACAAAATTTTTAGTAAAAAGAACTATTTTGTTCTAGTTTAATAAATTTTGTAAATATTTTAAAATAATTGATTCGCATAATCATCTACTTAATTGGTTACATACTTGAGTACTTATTATTGCTTATTAATACAATACTCTTGGCGCATATTTACTGCAGGCGTCTATTTTGTAAACCATCTTATCCACCTGTCAATACAGATCTTTCACTATAAAGTATATAGTCATCCTCCCCCTTAAGGGTGGTTAATGCGTAGAAGCAGGGGAAGTGGATTTGGAGGGGGAACAGACTGCGAGCGAAGAACGATAAACAGTCCCAACTCCAACCTTACGTGTTTGTGTTTGAGTGTGTTGTGGCCGAGCGAGCGTTGTCAATCTCAACTACAGAATTGTCAAGACAGTCCGAGTGTTGTCGAAACTGGTCGTATTTGATCGCGAACTGAATCAGTGTTTTGTGAATTGTTTATCCTGCTTTGCAAATTGATGCAGATTACAGATGTAGATTACCTGTTGAACTCGACAACGTTTCCATCCAAGGAATGTTTCTGGTTCGTAAATTGTTGTTCCTCATTGTATATTAGTAATTAGTAACACGTATTAATAGTTATTTAGTTTTGGAAACGTTTGTTCCGCGTTCAAAAAGTATTTTTATGTAAATTGTCAAGACGCTATAAACAAAGGCGACGTCATTGCGCATGTCCTTATTCACAGACAAAACAAATGGAAATTTAGTGTTGTTATGCGGCACGATTTCCATAAGCTATCGTAACCAATATTAAAAAAACAACATAATATACATATAAGCTAATTGTTTGTATAATGAACTACTGTAAATCATTTATAGATTAATTATATAATTTATTACGCTTATATATAAAATCTATGGGTAAATATATATTATTTATTTTTTTATAGATAATTTACTCGACAATAATACATAACCTAGGCCTAGGTTATGGTAATAACCATGTTGTAAAAAACATGGTAAAGTTTCTCATATTTTTAACCGATTAGATTCTTGTGTATATAGGTTATGTATCTTATTTTGGGTAAAAATTTACATTTCTAAACTGGCTCCATATTTGCATGGAACATTCCAAAAGATGTCTAAAGGCTATTTTCATTGATATTTATTCATTTTTAAACGAATTAAATTATTTTGAAACTAAACGAGATGCCATTTAATCTTGTTACGAAAAGTATGTGTTTATATAAAAGTACGTGTGTGAAAAGTGAGGTTATGTTTGTCTTTTTCAAAATTAAAAATGTTTTCGTACGTCTCCTCACAGTTTTATTATTTCTCGTGTCTCTTTACAACGCTAGGTGCAATTTTGTTTTTAGTATTTAAGCGTAAAATACTACAAGAGGAAGTATGAAGTATAAATACTTCCAAGAGGTTTCAGTGTAAGATACGTTTAGTGTTTCAGTAAAAAGAACTACAATGAAAAATAATTGATACCCAGGCTATCCCTTCGTATTTCTCTGCTATACTTATTGGTAGGTGTATTTTTAATAATTCTGTAAATATTGTCTTTACAAGAAAGGTTAATCACTTGAAAATAACAGACGTAATTTTGATTTTCGTACTTTTAACTTACTTTTGACGAACTTGAGATACAAAATTTCGTTAGACCACTATTGTTGGCATAAAACATTGAAAACCAAAATTGTCTTGAAAACAAATTTGTTAATGAAATTTTAGGTTTTTTGTGCTCCTCACTTTTTATGAACTTGCCAAGATAACATACCAATTTTATTCTATAATTAGCGAGATTTTATATCGCACTTTATATCATTTTAATTCTCACGAGTATCGATTTTCAGAAAACTCCATTTTTTAAATTCTATGTTTATACAATTCATCCCCTTGATAAATACCGTCAATTTAATCTTACGAGAACACTAATAAACAGCACCTTGACGACGAGCAATTCGCCCCTCTTTTTTATACAGAATATATTTATACATTTTGAAACATGTTTTAGAGAATTATAAAAATTAAAAACATTAAATATTTATTAGATGTCCTTAATTTAAACAAACATGAAAACACTGACCAAATACGAGCCTACTATGGTTTTTTGTCGTTTTCACATGTGTTATTCAAAAGTACATTCTGAACGACAAATCATGAATAATGGTTAAAATTCGAACAAATGGAACATAACCTAAAAATGAGAATATAACCTATGCACGGCACATAAAGGTGTATGAAATCGAAGTTTCTATATAAAATTGATCACGGTGTATTACCACATCACTATAGCTGTATTACAATATAGGTACAAAGTATATGGCTAGGGTTTAATTTTTAAAAAAATAACTTAAAATAAATAACATTAGAAATTACAGAATTTCTTATTTCATGTAGGTTACACAGAATTCCGTGTGACTATATTCTGCTAATTTCAACCGACATTTCAATGTTTATTTAATGAACATATTTTCTTTTAAACTACACTTATTCTAATTGAAGGTATATTGTGAAACATATCTATTTAATTGTAATGTAAAATATAATGCTGTGATCTATAAAGAAAAATTAATTGTATACAGTTTTTGTGTTGCTATATTTAGGTTATGTTCCAATTAATTTGAATTTCAACCACTGTTTAGGTTTCTATACGCCTAAAATCACTTGTTTACAATGTTTTTTTCAGTAAAAAATATGAAAACGGAAAACTAGCGTGGACCTTCATTTATTGAAGTATTAAGCACAATTCTATTTTTCTCTTCAAAATTATGTTTTAAAATTAAACTACCCAAGTTTTAAAGTTACCGTGCAATTGTTAGTAAAGCGTCGAACATTTTTATCATTTGGCTTGTATTTGACCCAACTCGTTTAAGATATGAAAACGTTAAAATGTGTGTCTAATAGATCTTGTAGATTGCTGTCCGTAGTGTAGACCTGGAACAAACATATTTTTAGATTTCATCGTTTTCCCTCGACGCCCTCGGCGACCCTTCTCTGCATTTCGGCCATTTCCACCCTCCTAATATACTTTAAAACCAAATTTATTTTCTTTTGATCTCAACGTATGCAGTAGGGGATGCTGTAGTGGGGTATAGATAGAACCAAGTTGTTCTTATTATACAAAAAGAAATGAAAAAACATAAAACCTAGGTATTTATTTACCGTGCCCACGTGTACGATTTTAGCGAAAAAAAATGATACCGGCCGACGCAGAAACTCATCAGGAATACGAAAATAATATTACAACTCTCGCTCATGGCCCAAAAATTAATAATTTTGGAAAATTGTAATTCCCCCATATGTGGTGCTAATAGTGCTAGTAAAAATGCACATTGCCCACCCTCATTACAATGCTTATAAAACGAATAAAAAATATGATCTGAAGCTATATTTGTAATTATTGTTTGTTATTGCCTCGGAAGGTTAAATTTATATACCTATGAAGTATGCAGTCAGGATAGATATGGTTATAATTTTATACGTTTAACCAAATGTACACATGTAAGGCTAGAATAGAGATTTCGTGACGTCACCTTGAAAAAGTATTACTCTGCGGAAGTAGACGTCTAATTAGGTAATGTAATATTGTATGAAATTACAACCAAATCTATCCTGACTGGAGTCTTTATAGCTATATATAAATATACGTATACGTAGTACGGCGCTCTGTTGATAACATACGCAAACATAATAGTCAGTCATAGTAGTCTACTCCGCACTGAATTTTTTACCAAACTTTAATCTGATAAAATGGTATTTATTTCCCTGAGCAAGAGTTTTCGTTATTTTTTTCGTATCCCTGAAGTCTTTCTGCGTCGGCCGGTATAATTTTTTTTTTCGCTAAAATCGTACACGTGGGCAAGGGAAATAAATACCAAAAGCTATTCTCTTTAGATCATAATCTAATATAATTTTCAATACAGGGACATTCGAAAACTTATGAATTATTTATACGTTTTTTAATCGATTACGTACTTTAAATGTTCCTTTGTATCGCGTAGTGTTATTTTCTTGTAATACAATTTTTTATTTAAAAGATTAATTACTCACAGTAATTTATTGTGCAGTTTTGTAACTATGCGATCTTAATTGACAAGTACATTAACTCGTAAATTTTGTCTTTTTCAGTGCAACAATTTAGATGTCCTTTTTTTAAAAGTTTTAATGGGCGCCACGCAGATTAGGGGCGAAGCCGGGCACTTGTACATTTTAATTTAAAATTTTTTGCTGGACAATGCTTTTTAGAACCATGAGGGATTTTAAGGGCATCGCTTAGGTGTATGGAGATTCGGCTGCTTGAACATAACAGTAGATCATAGCGTACACTCTAAATTCCATCGAGTTTCATCGAAATTCATTCAAAGGCGAGTGGGTTTCACTCGTATTCGGATAGGGCACATTTTGACTCGAGCTTCGAGTTAAAGGCTCACTTGCCTTTAAGTGAAATTCACTTGTCTTCGAGTAACATTCATTCGAACACAAGTAAATTTTAACTCAAAGCTCGAGTCAAAATGTGCCCCACCCGAATACGACTGAATTTCGCTTGATGAAATTTAGAGTGTAAGGCGCAAGGCAAACTTTTTTACCGTTGATCGCGTAAGTCGACTTTAGTCCCTAGTGACAGAATCTGGATTTATTTATTCCCTGCATATTTGTGCGTTTTTGTATAATTTGCAAACATTACCCAATAATGAAACCCTTAAAAAATGTTGCATACATTAACAAAATCATTTGACAGTAGGAGAGGTCTCAGATATAAATGGCAATGAACTCTATGAGGAAATTGGACATATAAAAGTTATTTTGAGTGAACCGGCAAATATTCAAGTCCAGGAAAAAACTGATTCGATACACCCGATAGAAGTGCTGAGAACAATTAAAGCTTTCGATTTGAAAAATCATTTTACCAATCTATGGATTGCTTTAAGAATTCTTCTCGTCATCCCTATTACTGTTGTTAGTGGTGAGAGGAGTTTCAGTAAACTTAAACTCATAAAAACTTATTTGAGATCAATAATGACACAGAAAATGAAATTGCACGAAAAGTAGATTTTGATTCAGTGATAACAACTTTTGCGGAATCCAAAGCTCGTAAAGTTGTATTGTAATATTTAATATTTTTTTCAAAATGTTTTTATAATTAAGTTGTAATTTGTATTTATAAAATATTTTAGTATTCTATGAATAATTACTTGATTTTTGAATGAATAAGAGTATGAATAAATATATATTTAAATAATAGAGTCGTTTTAATTTTTAATGAGTAATATGTGTAAGTTAAAAGTTTTTGAAAACCACTCGCCTTACATGGGGCGCCAGGAGATTTTCGCCTAGGGCGCCAGAAAACCTAGATACGGCCCTGTTTACTAGTTCATACAATTCTAAACTACGCAATGTTAAAAGCTATTCGGAAATGCCAAAATTGGTTTTGAGTCATAAACATACTTTTCATAATCATTTAAAAAGTCAAAAGAAATGTTATTATTATTATTATTATTATGGTTTTTATAGTAGGCTTGGTAAGTAATAAATACAAGAAATAGAAAACTGGCGAATCGAAAGCTTTTCCTAAATTTTTTAGAACAATTCATTTTTTGATATTATATTAATCTCCTATAAAAGAATTTATTTTAAAAGTTCTCCAAGATTTCTAAAAAAGTTAAAAAAAAGACCTAAAAGAATTTAAAAATATTTGCGTCTTAGGAAGTTCCGCAGAAAACCCAAACAGATGCAGGATACCTAATTTACGACTGTTTAAACAAACCAAAGCTTAACAAAACATTCCTGATCCGGAAATAAGAATTGTCTCAGCGTTTCTGTTTACATTCCAGTGCTTCCACAACGCGCCGATTGGTACAAACATGAGGGTTGCCATGGAAACGAGCGTTAGTGGATTCGTTATGTTTATGGAAAATTATTTGTGAAATAATATATTATCATTCACATTAAACATCTGCAGGCCTAATTAAAAGTTTTGTTACTGGGCTTTGTAAGATACAAGAATGGGATTATATAAACAAAACGTTTCGAAAGTTTTTAGGTTGCAATATGGAAGTAATGGAACATAACATCTGTTGCAGTGGGTGGACATTCACCATTCCTCTCCCCAGGGAGCAATCCTGCTTCACCAGCTTCTCCCAATCACCAGGATATATTCACACTCCTACTTTATCCTGTCTACAATTTGTTTTAAACACAGCCATACATGACAGTGTGGTTTTACCTCAAACATAATACAAATAATACTTGTAAAATTGCAATTCTCATTATAGCCTACTCATCTTCATATATCTGTAAGGAATATTTGTGTACATTTGTCTGCCTTTCCTAACATTATAATATATATTTTTTTTGTTAACGCGTTTCGGAATAACTCCATTTTCAAAACTATAATAGTAGGCCCTACTCTCATTATATATATATATATATATATATATATATATATATATATATATATATATATATATAGAGAGAGAGAGAGAGAGAGAGAGAGGAGGCAACTCTTGTAGTTTTGAAAATGGATGTATTCCGAAACGCGTCAACAAAGAAAAATATTGCAGTGTTAGGAAAGGCAGAGAAATTTACGCAAATCTATACTTTTAAGTTAAAAAAAATATTTTTTAACAGAAAAATATTAGCTGATTTTAAAAAAGAAACTAGAATATTTTACGATGATAAAATTGTAATTCAGTTGCATTACACTTGATAATAACCGAGTAATCAACATTTGTTTTGATATACAGGGTAGGCTATTTCAGGAGGAATCTGCCAAACTGCACAGGCCTATCCTCTCACTAAAATAATGAAAAACGTTCATATAAACATAGGTTCGGAAATACTTCGTTCGCGAGTTATACAGGGTCAAAGATTTAATCCGAAATTCAGCCCCCTCAATGAAATTAACTCACACTGAAATTACTAGGGAGTTAATTGAGTTTGTTAAGTAGATACGTTATTTAAAATGAGCTGACAAGTCGTATAAAACCTGTTACGGAACTCTATCTGCAATATTTTTGGTGAAAATTGGGGAAAAGCAAAAAAGGTTAGCAAAGAAAACAACCTTTTTGCGTTTGAATTACAATAACTCCGTTAAATTACCTATAAACAAAGATAAATGTGGACTAAAATTTGTAGAGAATTTTTAGTCTCAATAAAACAATGTAAATAAAGTCATTAAAAACGGAATAGTTTTCTTTTAAATTCAATCTTATTAAGGAATACACAAAACTAACAATTATTAAATTTCAGTGTGAGTTTATTTCACTGATGGAGCTGAATTTCAAGGGAAATCTTTGACCCTGTATAACTCGCCAACGAATCATTTACGGATCCATGTTTATGTGAACTTTTTTCAGTATTTTTGTGAGAGAAATAAGCTTGTGCAGTAAGGCACATTCCTCCTAAAACACCTGTATATTTTAAGTTAAATATACTAATTTTATCATGGTTATTAATTTTATTTTTTATATATGTGTGAATTTTAAACGTATTTTCTGTAATAAGATCATAAATTGTATCGTGGAGGATGGCCATGCATATATGCACTGCAGACTCAAACATTTATTGAGCTTTGTGTGTATAATTTATAAGAAGGCGCTGAGTAGGCAACCGATTGCAATCGTCAAACTCTGTAAAGTAAGCCAAAGGAAATAATGGCATAAAATTATTGACACTTTTTACTTTAATTTTAATAGATAATAGCTGAATAGGGTTCTTATGGCTGATGATGATGGCTTAACCATACTCATTTTTGAACTGGGTCACAGATTTGTAATCGTTCTCACGTACAAAAATCTGTAAACGGTGTATGTGGGACGTTAGGCCTATATAATTTATTTTGCTTTATAGGGTATTACCTACAGAATGAAACCTTCAAGATCCTTTTTCATTCTGCTCAAACTTTACTCCGAAACCGCTCGTTGGCAGCACAATCTAAAATTTACGAGGAACAGCATTTTATAAAACCTGTCGATTATATAAATCTCACCTAATGTAAGGGCCTAATGTAAAGCTAACACTCAAATTTACAGCCGCTGAATAGCTCATTACTATAAGTTTTAAAAATCAAATTCGCTTTAAATTTGTATTCCTTTGTCACCGTAAAAAAATATATAATTGTTCTTCCATAATACAATACATTAAAAGCGATCCTTTTATACATTTCCTAAATACACATTAACATCACAATCTAAGAAATATTCTGGAAGAGTATTTAAGAAACAGAAATAAAATTTTCTGCCATTAGGCCTAACGGTTATAGTCTTCTATATATTACGATATAGTATTTCCAAAAAAGAAGTTTAAACGCATATTTTATACCATTTACCTTCTTTAGTTATTAAATTGGGTTAGAATATATTTTTCTTAATGGTTTTTATTCCGGTCAATTTTTATTATGATAAAAATAATAATAATAATTTACATTGTCTGTTTCATTTTAACCTTAGACTAGGCCCTATTGGTGTATAATTCAAAATTAATATACTGTATACTTCCTTAATAATGGTAATATTTTTTTACATTGCCTGTTTCATTTTAACCTTACACTAGGTCCAACTTCAAAATTAATATACTGTATACTTCTTTAATAATAATGTTTATATATTATTATAATCTATATACTGTATCCTATAATGTATACTTCCTTAAAATAGTTGGAAATCCTAATTACAATGGCAGTCGTCTATTAAATCGATTGTCTTCCGTTACAAACTGGGTCCTACTTTTGACAAATCATTGTGTATAAAGTGTGTAAGTAATAATAATAATCATTATATTATTATTATTATTAATCATTATTATAATTTTAAGATGTTTTATCGTTGTTAAAAAAGAGCTAAAGCTTTCTATAAGTCAATTTAGAAGGGGCAGTGGTTAGAAATAAAATAAGTAGGTCACCGTGTAAACAAGCAGGAAAGTTTGTTTATAAACATTTCAATCTTGAAAAAGCTCTATAAATAAAGTATGTAAATAAATAGAAAATATAGGTTGAAACCGTGTCTAATGTATGAAGGAAATTTAAATTAAATAACGTCACAATAAAACAAACTATTCCTATGGTCGTGCTGTTTATGATTACACGAAATTGCGTACAAAAACTAAAATTACTGTTATTCGCAGACAGTCGTGCAAAGTCGGTTAGTTCCGCCACCCGATCGCAGCTCTGCCTGGGATCGGCTCCAGATTGGATTGCTATTGGTTCAATCGACGTCAGTTGTTTTGTTTTGCTAGGCCTACTCTGTGCCGCGGTTAGGACACTTGTTTTAATTTGTAACATTTTTTAAAAACAACATATAGTTGTAAGTGCGTTTTTAAATATACGAATACATTTTTCTCTGACACAAAAATATTTGACTAGCTTTTGATGTGCTTCCGGAGTTTTTAAATCTATGTGCTCAACTATCTTAACCTAAAATACCTTACAATATGTGTTCATTTTATCCAATGTAAAAGTTTTAATATATTATACTTGCTGTTGACGACCAAAAGGTAAACATAAATTTTCATATTTAGTTTGAGTAAAAGTTTATGTATTTAAGATTATGTTCCAACGAAATTGTAACAGCAATTTTATTCTAGGCCACTTGATTATAACAATGTGTGTTAGGCTTAGATACATGTTAAATTAGTTGAAATTACTGTTCAATTTTTATAATAGTAGATTTAATTTAGTAGAAATAATGTGTTGTAATTTAAGATATGTGGTAAAAATTACTTTTTGTAAAAGTTTAATAACTAAAACATGTACAGGTACACAGGGTTTACATGTAAGTTACCAATTTTTCTTAAACCTCACTAGCCTATACCTTAAAAAAATTCCATGAACTTTGGTTCACGTTTATGAAAAGTATTCTCATTAATTCAGTTAAAACCAATTCATGATCATTTTAAACCAAATTAAAGAAATTTTTGATGTATTGTCTGAAAAAGGTAAGAATTTGGATCCCGTAAATGTAGGAGTCTTCAAAAAAATAATAATTATCATAAAGGGAAGTAGCTTTCCTATCTTCTAGAATTTATATTGATAATAAACAAAATATATTTTTCATATTTATTGTCCGTATATATGAAAGTGTTAGTATAATAACATCTTGTGCAAAGGACTGATGCGATTCGCTCATCATGGTAGAAACTGCTACTGTAAGAATTTACAAAACAAAAATCCTTCGAGTATTATTTGTTTTTTTAATTTTTAAAGCATTCCACAAATATGAAATTTTTACTATTAATGGCTATCATATCAATTGATATGTTTATAGTTAATCAATTTTTAATTTCCGGATTTATTGTTATTCTAAAAAATCCTTACATTGTAATTTTATTTTAAAATATTATAAAAAGTAAACCAAATATCTAATCAAAATACTATACGTAAAACATGTTTCTGGATTAAATAGAAATTATTTAAAATCTGAAATTACGTTCACATTGTTTTATGAAGCCTCATTAAGTGCATTATTTGAGAGTGTATATACGTTCATTGTGTTACGTGGATCTTAACAAAGATTCTTAAAGCAAATACTGTATAGACGTTTGTATTATGTTGGCATTGGATACTCAATCTGCTGTCATCGGTTAGGCCATTACTAACGCTTTATATTTACATTTACCTCTGATCATGATTAGTACAACTAGAAATAAGTTAAACAACTCAAAGTTTTGCCATTAATATGTTAACTTTTAAAACACGAGTCTGCAAAAACAAAAATTAAGTAGTAGTCGATAGCTAGCGTAATGAAATAAAAATAAATGCGGAAAATAAACATATACTTATGTTAATTTTATTGCGCTGGCAACTTGCCAAATGATCCTCACTGTTTACAAATTAAGCTTCATTACATCATTGCAGAATCGATTAGCCTACTCTCCTTCATGTAGTCTATAAAGAGCCTGTTTACATATTTAGAAAAAACTAATACAGTAGATTCGTTTATTCGCACGTTTTGTCGACCTCATCCTTGGAAATCTGACTGATCGAATATTTTGTAAATTAATGTAGCTATCGGATTTTTAGAGTATAATTTTTTCAAATATAATGCGTTGGTCTTCGTTAAGCGTTAAAAGAATATCGATATGCTTTGGGTAAGAGTATAGAAGTGTTACAGTGACTGAATAAGATTAAGCTAGAGATATGAATCTTCTGGTGGTGGAAGAAAGGGAGGATGATAGATTATAGTGGGATGAATCTCCTGGTGGTGAAAGCTAGGGAAAATCATGGACGATAGAGACATTAATATCCTGGTGGTGGGAGATAGGGAAAATCATGGACGATAGAGACATTAATATCCTGGTGGTGGGAGATAGGGAAAATCATGGACGATAGAGACATTAATATCCTGGTGGTGGGAGATAGGGAAAATCATGGACGATAGAGACATTAATATCCTGGTGGTGGGAGATAGGGAAAATCATGGACGATAGAGACATTAATATCCTGGTGGTGGGAGATAGGGAAAATCAAGGACGATAGAGACATAAATATCCTGGTGGTGGGAGATAGGGAAAATCAAGGACGATAGAGACATAAATATCCTGGTGGTGGGAGATAGGGAAAATCAAGGACGATAGAGACATAAATATCCTGGTGGTGGGAGATAGGGAAAATCAAGGACGATAGAGACATAAATATCCTGGTGGTGGGAGATAGGGAAAATCAAGGACGATAGAGACATAAATATCCTGGTGGTGGGAGATAGGGAAAATCAAGGACGATAGAGACATAAATATCCTGGTGGTGGGAGATAGGGAAAATCAAGGACGATAGAGTCATGAATCTTCTGGGGGTGGGAGAGGGAAACTCATAGACGATAGAGACATGAATATCCTGGGGGTGGGAGATTGGGAAAATGATGGACGATAGGGACATGAATATCCTGGTGGTGGGAGATAGGGAAAATCAAGGACGATAGAGACATAAATATCCTGGTGGTGGGAGATAGGGAAAATCAAGGACGATAGAGACATAAATATCCTGGTGGTGGGAGATAGGGAAAATCAAGGACGATAGAGTCATGAATCTTCTGGGGGTGGGAGAGGGAAACTCATAGACGATAGAGACATGAATATCCTGGGGGTGGGAGATTGGGAAAATGATGGACGATAGGGACATGAATATCCTGGTGGTGGGAGATAGGGAAAATCAAGGACGATAGAGACATAAATATCCTGGTGGTGGGAGATAGGGAAAATCAAGGACGATAGAGTCATGAATCTTCTGGGGGTGGGAGAGGGAAACTCATAGACGATAGAGACATGAATATCCTGGGGGTGGGAGATTGGGAAAATGATGAACGATAGGGACATGAATATCCTGGTGGTGGGAGATAGGGAAAATCATGGACGATAGAGACATGGTGGTGGTGGGAGAAATGGAAAATCATAAAAGATAGAGTCATGAATCTTCTGGGGGTGGGAAGAAAGGGGAAGAATGGATAATAGAGGCATGAATCTCTTGGTGGTGGGGGATAGGGAGAATCACGGTAGATAGAGTCGTGAATATTCTGGGGGTGGGAAAAGGGGAGGAGAATAGATAGTAGAAACATAAATCTCCTGGTGGTGGGAGTTAGGGAAAATCATGGACGATAGAGACATGAATATCCTGGTGGTGGAAGAGAGGGAAAATCATGGACGATAGAGACATGAAGATCCTGGTGGTGGGAGATAGGGAGAATTACGGAAGATAGAGTAATGAATCTTCTGGGGTGGGAGAAAGGGAGGAGAGTAGATAATAGAGGGATGCATCTACTAGTGGTGGGAGATAGGGAGAATCATGAAAGATAGTCATGAATGTCCTGGTGGTGGGAGATAGGGAGAATCACGGAAGATAGAGTAATGAATCTTCTGAGGGAAGGATGAATGAATCTTAAGGGAGGAGAATGGATAATAGAAGCATGAATTTCCTGGTGGTGGGAGAATCCTCCAATGGTGAGAGATAGGGAGAATCATAACAATTCTGGACTTGGTTTACTAAACATTGGTTGACAGAGTGTAAACATAAATTCTATTCACAACGTTTTAGTTTTGAAAACATGTGGAAAACCTTACCCTAAAAATGTTAACCAGAAAATTGTATTATTGGTTATTGGTATTGTTAATTTACTACTAGATGTATTTCTTAAACTTATAATATCACATTTATTTTTTAATACTTCACAAATTCTGCGCCAACTCCAAATTTTTTTTTACATGAGTAAAAAATATTTTTTGAAATAAAAAAAAACTAAATACTCAGAACCACACTGCACCAATATATACAAAACTATATAAAATACATGTTACTTTATAAAACAAAACACTATTTTACATTACAGTCAAATATATCTATTTTACTACTTAGCAGCAAAATGTCTAGTTCTGAAGGATTCCGTTACTAAACAAATACGATTTTACTTAAGGAACAGAAATCGCCAACGGTTGACTTTGGTAAACACGATATACTTATGGGCAATTCTGTAAATCAACATAGTGGCTTAGTAAAAAAAAAAAAAAACAGTAACTTACAGTATTATATAGTGTTATTATTTACGTATATTAAAATATAGGTACAAAGAATGAGGTTAGGGTTAGTTTGTTTCTCAAAATAAATATAAAATGTAATTTTGCTAATGTTAATCAACTTTTAATGAAGGTAATTTAGGATCCAATTACGTACGTATATGAAAAAACCATATAGATTAATTGTAATGGTTTAATGTAATATAATAATTGTTATTGATATAGTCCATTTAATTCTTTCCACCTAAAGTACATAAGATTTATAATCTTATTTGCGAAAGTTCCTCCTTAACTACATCGAAACGCAGCTAATAAGCGTGTTGCAGGCATTGGTTGTTACAGGCAAGCTTGCTGCTAAGGGTGGAGGAAGGGGGAATGGCCGGTCAGATTTCCATGACAACACATCGATTTGACACTAGCACTAGGAAAATTCCTCCGGAATTACTCTGATGAGATTTCATTGTACCGTATGCGCCAAAATAAACAGCACTGACAGTTGTAAGATTTTATATTACTTCATTTTATTTTGATTATATAGTTTTTTCTGTAATAGCACCAAGTAAGAAAAAACTAACCTCAAATGCAACGCAACACGAATACGCGACAACAATCAAAAGCCGGCACAGCTGATCGAGAAGGCAGCTGATTCAATTTCAATACTGTTTATTGTGGCGCATAGCCTAGAGTATTTTCTGTTGTGTCACAAGTAACATACTAGTAGGTTATGTAGGCGCGAACGAAGAGTTAACGTGATTTTGTCAGATTGTAGTTCTTATTGTGTTTCATTTATTGTCGTTTGAGTATAAAGCACTTCTACATTAATAAGGTCTTGGGTTCGATTCCAGGTAGTGACAAACAATTTCTGTTCAGACCTCAGATTAATCCTGTGAAGGGAAATAATGGCGGTTTGAAGCATAGTCCTCCCACATTACAATAAGTGTTTAAAATGATAATTTTAACTTTTTATTTTTAACACGTTCGCTGCGGCGGAACTTGGGGGATACCTTGAACAGGTGCTGAAATTTTTGTTTTCAATTTTTTTATTTAATTTAATGAAAAAAGACAGTTTTCAGAAAAAACAATAATTTCAATGCTTTTCAGGTGATAATATGAAGTCATAATTTTCGGAAGCCAATAGGCTTCCGCAGCGCTGCTAAAAGGTCACATTGTAAGGAAAATTTTACTTATCACTTTTTATTGTCATATATCGTAAATAATAATGAAATAAACGATTTATCAGAAGAAAAAAACATTTTGGATGCTTTTCAGCTAATATTATGACGTCACAGTTATCGGAAACCGATAGGCTTTCACAGTACCGCTAGAAGATACCATTGTAAAAAATTACACTTTTGCCTGTTTATTGTTATACATAGTAAATTATTACTAAAAGCCTATTCTGTCAAGTAAATGGCATGTCTCTCATACCAATAGTGTTATAATGACACCAAGTAGGGTTGTAATTGTCTGAATCATCATCATCTGACTCACTTTCATTGTCTATAGATATAGGTTCACCATCTAGATCGGTGGCATCATTGTAACTAGACTCATCACCGAAACTAGTCTCGGAGTAGTCACCAACATCGTTCAAAGCACTATTTACATTTAAAACCATGTCCCTAGATGTACCAGCCATTATTTTACAGAGATAAAACGCTAAAACTAACACTATTTGCTTACAAAAACAAATGAATAATATACCGTCCTTTGGTAAGCGAAATGGGAAACTATTGCTACACAAGAAATACACGTACACACCCACCACGCTGCGAGAGAAACGGCAAACTAAAGCAATAACTGGAGTCGTAAATCCGACATGTAATGAATACCGATGAGAGAAGCCTATAGGCTTCCACCGCACCCCAGAAGTCTCCATTCGAAAGCCGATAGGCTTCCGCCGCAGCCAATGTGTTAATTAATCATATAGGCCTGCATTATTTGTTAGGGGAAACCATTGTGTTAATACAAGATATAAGTTATTAGATTTTAGTGAAAATTAAAGTTGAAGGTCCCGTGCAATAGCACCGCTGAAAATAATGTGTAACTATTTCATATTCATCGGCCGGTAGGTATTTTCATATTTTGTTTAATAACTTTTTTTTTGTTCATAATGCCCGATAATAACTATATACATTTTGATTGTTTGATAAATATGAGACATATACATAGTGGTTTATAAATAGTGGTTTGTATACATAATGATTTGATGTTATTGTTTTTGTTTTAATATACATGACGAAAAGTGACTGTGTTTTTACGAAAATAGGATTATTTATGTCTCTCATCAAAAAAAAAGGAAAAAAATATTTGTTAGAAATTTGTTCATAGTTTTATAAAATAATAAAATTTGGTCTAAAAATAATAGTGTAAAATAATTCATCTCAGTTCCTTGTTAATATTTGTTTGTTAATTTAAAAAAAAAATTCTTCCCGGAATGTAAACACACCACGGTGCCAAACCGTCAATTGTAGGGTGAGGTTCTCGCAAGTTGTTAGATTAGAAGGAATCTTGAAAGATTCGTAGAATATCAGGAGCAAGTTATTTAAGCAGAAAAAGATGTTATTAATATATGATTTATAATGACTTCAGTCAGGTTGTAAATTTGTAGAAGATATGTATCAGGAGAGTGTGAGCTAATACAAGGAGTTGAAAAATAGGCCTTGGTACTAATTAAAAATTGGTAGGATAATTGAAAATATAATTCAGCTACCGGTAAGAACAAAAGTAATCCAATGAGAGGGTTTGACCACTTGTTGGTACTATAAACTGCCTACATTTTTTAAATAAATAAATAAATAAATATAAATATATATATATATATATACATATATATATATATATATATATATATATATATATATATATATATATATATATTTTAAAATAGAAGGACAATATACACATTTTTGAACAAATACGCTCTAAACCTAATCTTAAGAAAAAAAACTAATAATTTAATATTTTGAAATTACTTGTTATAAAATCGTTAACATTATAAAAAGTTTTTTAGAGAATTTTGCGATAAAAAGATTGAGTAAATATCCATCAGATTATCACCAGTTGTATGTTATAAATCTTAATCTATAACTACGGATAATGTTCAACTAGTGCTAGGTGCTTTGTATGGTGTTACTTTCTTGTCCAAATGTTTAACGCTTCTGCTCCTGGCTTTTGCCACTTCTCCCATAGTAGGAACGTTGGAGCAGTGTAGCATATATCAGCAGAATATAGACGAGATAATGCCCAGAGTTTTACATTACGCTACGTGTCAGCAGGTTACTCTAGTAACAACTAGAGCAAAGTAATTCCTTTTACGAACTCGTTTTTACTAGATAGTTCTTTTAATGATCTGGTTCAAATGAACTATAGTTCATTTCTTAATTTTGAAGAACTGTGGAAATGAACTGAACTTAGTGAAGTATTGTACTGTGGAAATGACGGGTGAAAATGTGACGTGAAGGAGGAGGAAATGAACTAAAATGACACGACACTCTAGTTCGTCGGTCTCCGAGTCCATGTGTTTTGGATGGTGAGGGAAAAAAGTTGAACTATAGTTCATTTCTTAATTTTGAAGAAGAACTGTAGAAATGAACTGAACTAAGTGAAAAATTGTACTGTGGAAATAAAGGGTGGAAATGTGACGTGAAGGAGGAGGAAATGAACTAAAATGACACGACACTCTAGTTCGTCGGTCTCCGAGTCCATATGTGGTGGGTGGTTGGTGGGGGGGAAATGTTAAACTATAGTTCATTTCTTAATTTTGAAGAACTGTGGAAATGAACTGAACTAAGTGAAGTATTGTACTACGGAAATAAAGGGTGGACGTGGGACGTGAAGGAGGAGGAAATAAACAAAAATGACACGACACTCTAGTTCGTCGGTCTCCGAGTCCATGTATGGTGGTTGGTGGGGGGGAAAATGTTTAACTATATTTCATTTCTTAATTTTTAAGAAGAACTGTAGAAATGAACTAAACTAAGTGAAGTATTGTACTTTGGAAATAAAGGGTGGAAATGTGACGTGAAGGAGGAGGAAATGAACAAAAATGACACGATTCTCTAGCTCATCGGTCTCCGAGTCCATGTGTGGTGGCTGATGGGAGGGAAACAGCTGAACTATAGTTCATCAAAACAAAGACGCTCTTTACAGTTCTTTTTCCGGAAGTAGTTCAACAAGTCCGGATACTAACTAGTTCGTTCAGGAACTTCCCATCTCTAGTAACAACCATAATGCTCAATCAAACCCTCTTGAAGGTCCAAACCTAATGTACACGTGATGTCAGTAGCATGTCAACATTCTGTAAGATTATTTATACAACAGGCAATCCTTTTTCTTTATTACGAGCATAAGTGACATTCAGGCGTCAATTTCATTTGGACTTCATAAACAAGTAAAACCTCTCATATCTGACCAATCTGGAGTCAGCCCAGATTGGAGGGCCGGATATGGGACCATATCCGGATATGGGAGGGGTTATTTAATGACGTACTAATTCCAATTAGAGGTAAATGTATAATTGTTTTAAGTAAATAAGTTACACTTATTGAAGATTGTAATTATATTTTATTACCAATATAGAAATGTACGCACAATTTATTTATGTGGGCTACGGTTTATTAATATTGTACTGTGCATACATACCGTGCACATTAATTATCCGTTTTGGTGAAAAAAGCTGTAATGGGGTTTGCTTGTTTCGTTGAAAACGTTTCTTTGATGAATTATACCTCCGCCTTCGAAAGAGTATAGGATCAGCTGCAGTCTTGGTTGTCGTACTTGATCAGCTGGTCACTATTCGGCATTGTTTGATTTTTTTTGTTATCTTCGCCAGGTGCTGGCTGTGTCCTCACTAAGTCTACAATATCACTAGTAGTAAACTCATTCACTTCATATCCTCCTTCATACATTTATTCACCCTAACACTGCTCATGTCCTTACAACCATGCCATGTTTCGGAGAAGATTTACGATTTCTTCATTTGTTTCACGAACAAGGTTTTCCGTTTGTAATACGTTTTCAATCCCCTCATTGTTTTATGATCCAATAGCTTTTGTCATGACTTGACTAGTGTTATCGGCCTGATTGCATCCCTTGCTGTAGCAATCTGTAGAGCGACATCCGGCAAGTCTACGTGTTTAAGGCACTCGGAAACGATTGTTCCCGCAACAATATCCGCGATTATAACTGTTAGTAATTTACGATAACTTATATAGAAAACCCAGTTTTCCGCCATACTGTATATTTTCAATTAAAAATTCTAGGTAAAATAACTAACCAAATTATCTAATTACAAAACATTCTGATATGAGAAATTTTACTATACTAATAGTCTATTTATCCTAATAATTCTGGCTACACGTATGCGTGGGCGCACAAACAAACACACACACACACACACACACACACACACACACACACACACACACACACACACACACACACACACACACACACGCGCGCGCGCGCACACACACACACAAACACACACACGCACACACACTAAATTTTATAAATAGTAAAAGGTCATTGAGAAGGAATATTTTTATTTTATGAATTTAATTTATGATTTCAATATGATTTTATACAATATGAATATGATTTTAAACAAAAAGGATGGCTTGTAGCTTGTATTACGTGCTTTCATAAATTTCGATATGTGACCCAATCCCCCCAATAGTAGTACTACCGATATCAAAATGATATTCGATTTCTCACCTCGTATTCTGTAGCATGTCAGGAGAGACAGTGCCGATGGCATACACGAACATTACACATTACATATATGTACGTATTTATGTTTTTGTACTATGTATAATATATATTTATGGTTTTGTGGTGCGCTACATACTAATGAGTGCGCGTATGCGTCTGATTGTAGGTTTAAAGGAAAGTTAATTAACTTTGCTACTACAGTAAGAGGTCGAACATATTCTTTGACACTATGGTATATTAGACAAATTGTATTTACTGATTCATACAATTGTTTTTTTTTCAATTCATTTTGATCATGTGGATAAACTAAAAGTGTTAATGAACGACACACTGGATACATTGAATAAATAATTGAATAAAGCATGTTTATAAAGCAATATTAGGTATCATTATCAAGCATTACGTAGATTGTCAGTATTACAGCACGCAACGTGACGTCACGTAAGGCAATGGTGGTTGTATCCTGCGTGTAAGGAGAACAAATTGTAAGACTGACAAGCGATTTCTACCCTAAATGCCTGTTTATAAAGATTTCTTTGCGAAGACATTTTGCACACTGTACCAACAACTATTCTGTATTGTTTATTGGTAATAGCATTCAGTTTATTGATAGTTTTAAAAAAATAGTGTTACTTACATGTGAAAGTAGATTATAGACTTTAGCGATATTTTTTGGGGGGTAAATAAGTATTTATAAAACTGGTGTCAAGTTTTATCGTATAAAACTATTGCAGATTTAATTTTTTGACGGCGGGAGTATACTTTGCCGAGATTTTGGGGTGTACTCTCTTGCTTTATTAGAAGAGTGAGGGAAACTGTTGGACTAAGCTGTGACGTCTTAAAATTGAGTTTTTTTTAAAATTGTTCAAACTGCCTTTCCTAGTCATAAGTAACAGTTGGCTTTACTCATAATCAGTTAAACTCACAATACTAGGTACACCTCAGATGAACATTTTGATTAGACAGCGGTATAGTCTAGTCGGACTATTAAGCCCCTGTCACGTGGAGCTGGTTTTTCCACCTCTAGTAACAAGCAGATAGAACAAGCAATTACTGCTCTTCCAGTGCCTAGAAACACTCATGAGCTGGTATCTGTGGGAGGGTTTAAACGGTTCAATATTGCTATACTTTGATTTAAAGTAGAATAGGAATGGGTATGTGGCAGGGTAGGGTTGCGGTGTTGTCAGGTCGAACGCTGTGACAGTAAACCCGTCATCACCAGAGGCTAATACCGTCTAGATTAGCTTGTCGGTAAAATCATTCATTAACTTACAGATTTTTTTTAGATGAACAAATACGTTCCTAGTTAACACATGATGGTAATTTGTGTCATTAGCAGGGCACGTGACGGTGAGCTGATGTCTCTAGCCCCATCTGACCTGAGCCTTCTGTCATCTTCATTAGAAGGGACAAATATATATCAATCAATATTATCTGGATAAATGACTGCTAGGCAGTAAAAATTGTACCAAGGACTTCGGGAAGGAAAATTGATATTTTGTGGCGAGGCTCTTGAAAGAGGTATTGGAGTTACTTTTAACTGTCACCAGCTGCCAAGAACCTTAGAGTAATTTTTAGTTTAGTATTACAAGGTTGACTTGCATCTTGTTGTCCCTTTCCGTCTCAGTGGTGTTACATTTCCTGGAGGTCGTTAAATTTTAATTCTGACAGTACTAGGATATTTAGATTAGAATTTGTTTCTTCTACTGCAAGCTCACAAATAAGATGTGATGCTCTCAACAATTTCCTTCTTACGATCCTTTGCTTCGCCCATTTCCTCCATTTTCTTCTTAACAATTCTAAACGTCCTTCCTGCACTGCATATACATAACAAATATCACGTCTAACGCCAACAGACGACATTTTTTAAATCCACACACAATTCCAATCACAACAGCAGACTGGAGTTAGTTCACCAGCACTTCTGCCCTTCTGACAGGACTCTATCGCGCTGGAGAACCTGCAACTAGCTTTGCTGAATCTCGCAGCGAAAACTAACTGCTAGAACAAGCCTCGTGGGACAAAAGATTTGATTATATACAGCTTGTTCCCTTGTAAAATGCACCGTTCTATTTTTTTTTTCCAGTTTGGTATTGAACTCCAATCTGTACAAGGACAACCTCATCGTTAACATCTCTTTTATCAAGGATCTCAACCTTTACTATATCCCAACAATCAGGGTCAACAGTCTCTCTTAGTAATACTTTATACTGGATAAAGAAAAAGGAGCCGTCAGCGGTTCAACTTGACAGATTTACGGATTGATTTAGGTGATGCTCGGCAGTAGCGACTCTAGGATCTGGTGATCGAACTAGCAGCGAAATTATTGTCCCCTCATATACCATAATGACACTCTGTGTTGGGTTTTATGGGTAAATAATCACGTTTCCTCAGTGAAAACTTGGAGCAACTGTTGTCTACTTTTTATTATAAATAAATAAAACCTCTTTAACCACAAAAAAGTTTTATTTATGTACAGACGTGCATTTCGATTGTAAAACAATCATCTTCAGATGAAATTTCTGAAAAGCAGAGATAAATTAGTAGATTATTGTTTTTGATTGTTTATTTATTAAATTTTTTCAGTGTTCACATTTGTTCTTTAAAATAAGTTGAACTAACATTAAAACAACAAGTAAAAATATAAAGAATTACTTGTGGCACTCAAAATTGTCTTTATAAGCAATAACCACTTCTGTTAAAACTTTATAGCCACTGTTGTTAAAACTTTATAGCCACTTCTTTTAAAACCTTATAGCCACTTCTGTTAAAACTTTATAGCCACTTCTATTAAAACTTTATAGCCACTTCTATTAAAACTTTATAGCCACTTCTATTAAATTTTTGAATTGAAAAAATATTTAATTTAGGGTAGTGAGAAATTACTTAAACATTTGTTATCATATAAAAAACAATAATACAGATTTTTACGTTTAACAACATTATTTGAACTAAAATAATAAAATAGAGTAAACAGTTTTGCATAATTTTCAACGAAACACGACGAAAATATGAATTTATACATTTTTTATTCAAATTTTATGCCTTTATTTGAGGAAAGTATTTAATAAAGACTAATATTTATTGTAGATAATAATACAATAATTTAGGTAACAAACAATATTTATTAGATGATTACGGAATATAAATCTTTAAAATTAATTCAATTGAAACCAGTTCATAAAAGTATCAGACGCGTACAAAAATGTTTACATTTAAAAATTTGATTAACAATATATAACTTAATATTATAGTTATATTGAATTATTTATATTGAGATTTATCAAAGTTTAAATAAACATATTTTTATTAACTGATTAAAACTATTTAATAATAACCTTTTTCTTTAACAATGTTGAATAAATAATGTAAAACAGCTGTTCTACAACATAACCTATAACACAAAATCAGCTGTTGCACGAAATCATATGTTATCGTTTAATTCATTTTGAGGTGACTCAGCGTAAATTGACGGAAATTGTACTGACGCAAAATTGTACGTTTATGTCCATGCAATAAGTTTTTGTAGTCGTTGCTTTTCAACGGCATATTTTGTCTGCTCTGCTTGGAATTAAAAGTTAGGAAGTTAAATAATACTGTGTCCAATGGAAAGCCATAAACACCTCGACGGGTAGAGGGCGGATATTACGGCGTTTCCATTGATCCCGTCACGTTTTGTCGCTTAGGGTCACACATGGGACGTTAAACATTCCTTTCAGTAAGAACTAACCTCTTGAAACTGTCGACTGACCTTTCTTGCAAACATTTGTCCACGTTATATTTAGAACCTTGCCAGTAGAGGGCGTGACGCAAGCCAGTGGTGGCTCGTGTAAGCTGAACTGATCGAAGAATCATTTCCGAAACAGTTGCTAGTATTTACTTGTCATCAAAGAAAGTTTTTAGTGAGGCTTGTTTTTGTTTCCAATTACGTTTTTACCCATGTTTGCGATAATAACATAAGCAGGACACGTGTAAAGTTAACGAAACCTCACAAACAGATCTGTTTAAAATGACTTTAATTTTATGCTTGCTTCGTCAGTCAATCTGTCATCATCAGTGTTGGGCTAACAAAGGTGTTATCCGTTTAGGCCATTAAAAAAATGCTTCATGTCATTTAGAATAAGGACTCATGTAAAATAACTAAAATCTCAACAAACATTTTTTTAAACGACTTGATGCTGATGATTACACCTCAACTGGCGAAACATGAACAATTAAGGTCATTAAAAAAATGTATTTTTGAGATTTGAGTTACTTTGCGTATTGGCTGCTTATTTCTCGTTTCATTGTTTTTTTTTCTTTCGCATTTCCTTTTCAGTGGCTTTGACATTTGTTCTTGGAAGGTTCTAAACAATGTGGCACATGTGGAACATCCTCGAAGCAGGTGCTCATTGTTACAAACTCTACTCTCCTCCACGGCTAGTTTTAATTTCACCTCTGTTGTCTTTGCATAGATAACAGTTTTGCTATTTGCATTACTCTTCTACATTATTTGTCTGGCATATGTCTATTTAAAGGTTAATACCTCCTGATAGGTGAGTCCTGTGCTTTATAGTGTATTTTTCCAAGCGACATTTTATGATGTGTGTAAGCAACCCATTATCTTCTGTTTTGAAATACACTTAATCGTCTAATTGGTGTTTTTGTTTTAAAATATTTAGCCTTATTGAGGGATATACTGCACCGATTCCTCTACAGCTCTCTCTAAATCTCTTACTTTTGTTGGTATAGTATTTACTCGTAAATTACGATTTCCTTTTTCCTGTGTTTCTCTTTATAAGATTTTGAAAAATTTAATGAATCTTACGAAATAGTTTCTCTTATAAAAACTTAATTCTGAGCCCATATTACCACGGACCCACAAAACTAGACCTTATAGTGGCGGGTGTTTTAAACCTTTGTTGGAATTAGCACTCCCTTTGATCTGTTAATGATGTTTTTGCTTGTAGATAAACCGAATAGAAAGACAAAGTATTTTATATTCAGTCAAACCTATTGTTTATAAATATAATGTTCTGTCTGATTCATAACGTGCACCTTAAACTATAATTGCTAGTAACTTTAATTATAAAGTAAAAGTGACAAAGAAAATTGCGGCAAACATTATTTGCTCCTGCAAAATAGTAGCGATTTCGGTAACGCAACCCGCTCAACAATAGGGCTATACTACAATAAAACCCATCAATGTACAAGTATCCTGTGTAAAGTAATGACTTATTGAAAACTACTATTAAAAATACTACAGTTTCTTATTATAATACTGTACTACCTAAGGATTGTAAAAGTCCGTTTTTGATTTTCAGTAAACGGCACCACAAAACACCAAGTGCCTGTGTCGTATCTTACTTGAACATAGGCATTTTTTCGAATCTCATGATTAGGTGTTTTGTTAGATATAAGTTTGGTTAACCCATCTTGATGTTTGTTGAGTCGAGAGAAATTCAACTCTTACACCAGTAAGGCTGTAGGTAATCTACAGCATTTTATGCTTGGTATTTTTAGTATATACGTTATTGTATTTTATATAGATTAAAAATAGACATTTTAATTACCGATTGGCGCTCGCGCGTGTGCTTGTATGTATATATAGCTATTATATGTTCAAGCTATTTTATTTTTGAATTGTTGAGTTTAACTAAGAAAGGATTACAATAAAAATATATTGAAAAGAACCCCAATACCACAAAAATAATCAAAAATAACAAATAAAACAAGTTACTTAAGATTAAACCCTTATGTACATTTCGATGACCATGTCATCATCATCAGAGGGTCTTGTTACAAAACACAATCTAGCACACAAGAAGTTACAAACTAGAATGATGATCATTCTAGTTTGTAACTTCTTGTGTGCTAGATTGTGTTTTGTAACAAGACCCTCTGATGATGATGACATGGTCATCGAAATGTACATAAGGGTTTAATCTTAAGTAACTTGTTTTATTTGTTATTTTTGATTATTTTTGTGGTATTGGGGTTCTTTTCAATATTTTTATTGTAATATATTGTACCACTGTGCTCTTGATATTGTGTAAGAAAGGAGTCTATAAAATTATAAAAAAAAGATTTTTGTTACATTTTTGCGATTTCTCAATAGCCTATTTCTATATCGGGTTGTATGTTGTATGTAAACGATGTTTCAGTTTAGAGTTTTTCGATATTAGATTTTTAATGGGCGGAAAGTGGTGAAAAAGATTTGCATCATTTTCTTCTACAGGATACCATTTCCATTACATATTCCGATGCACGAGGTGGGCCTAAGTCGGCTAATAGAATAGAAAATGAACATGGTAGCACTTTTGCCCTTTGCTTCATATTATTATCACTTTCGCTGCTTATTTGTAATAATATTTTCACTAAATATAAAATGTTAACTTTAAATGTATTTTTTTCGAACATTTTTTTTAATGCTGTATTAATATGCTTTTATGTTAAATTGAGTCTTATATCAACGAACAAGTATAGAAATCTCGTCCTAGCATATCTGCCCTTCACATTAACAGTTTCTAAACATACCAAACACGGTAAAAATATTCTATTATCACAATATTGCAATTTTATTAAGAATATTGCGATTTTTACTGAAAAGAACTGAACGAAATATGAATACTGAACGAAAACATATAGGTACTGTAATTGTAAAAACAAGTAACTTTTAATACAAGATTAAGAAAACGTTGAAGCATTGAATCTTGGATTTTCAAGGTCAACTCCTACTCACGCAATGTGATGTAAGCACAAGTCAAGCCTACAGTTCTCACGCAATGTGCAGACACTAGCCTACATTTAACACTGAGACTATGTTCTTGCATAACGTGTATTTTGCTGAGGCAAAATCACATTTAGGCTATCATGGTCAGGTAGGAATAAGGGAAAGATTAGTTAGGTATTGATTAGACTTACTCTTTATTGGTGCATGCAACCCATCATGGGAAGAATATGGAAGGACGATGTGTCAGTATGATTAGAGTAGAGCATGAATTCCTAGGTACAAGTATAGTGCGGGCAATGTAACCGCTCACTTGGCCTTGAGAGATAGCAAAAGATTTCACGTGTACTACCACTTAAAACATGTTACACATTCAGAATGTTCTGTACATCAACAGCTTCTGCATCCGATATATCTACACACACACTTCAAGATTGTTTGTTATTTCCCACAGAAGTTAATTTATCATCGAATCTGTCTAATTTTGATCTTATCATGTATGTCAGTGTTCTAATAGTTCTCATCATGTTTGTAGGAAAGCATTTATACTGACAATCTACCTCTCGTCTCGCTTACTGTGATATATCAAGGCCAAGTACACGGTTAAGTGGTTCGCACTATATATGAATATAATATAGCTCGCAAGGTCAGAATCACTATCTCATATTCACCTTTCTAATTTATTTAGCCACAATATTATTATAAAGTAGGTCCTAGAGTATATTTTTGAGTAAATTTTCTGTCTTTCCTAACATCAAAATATTGTTCTCTGTTGACGCGTTTCGGATTAACTCCATTCTCAAAATAGTATTGTAGCGACCACACCAAAATTACAAAGTAGGTTATAATGTAAACAGATATGTAAGTTTTGCAGGTGTGTTGAAGAGAGGGTTAGGCACGTGACGAAAACCAAGTTAACCTGCACTCAATAGGGAGAGCAAACGTCTGTGGTTTGGATATACTAGAAATGTCTAGTAAGGTCTCGAAATGTTGGCGCCAACGTATCATGGTATGTAGTGAGTCTTATTTATCTGTGCCTAGCCCTCCTATTCTTAATACAAGTACAAATATAAAGTTAATTTACCAGTGAACGATGGTGTATATGATAATACGAAATAACTGCCTTCGTTCGCAAAGTACTTTATTTAAAGAATACTATTTGAAATTCTGAGAATGGAGTTAATCCGAAACGCGTCAACAAAGACAAATATTTTAGGGTTAGGAAAGGCATAAAAGCGTACCAAAATGTATAAAAGCATTCCTAACAAAAGGGAAGACGAGTATATTAAGAATTAGGTCCTAGATTATTATAATAATTGGGTAGGGATAACATCTTGAAGTCCTGGTTGAAAGCAGGTTCACTTTGGCAAACTCTGCACACACGAGTGACAATCTTCCTTTCTATTCCAGAACAGATAGTGTATATGTTACACACCAAGAAAATCGTGTCTCATATAAAGTGACAGTTCCCTTAATTTGAAGCCGATAACAATACATTTCAAAATCTTAAGACTGTCTTAATAAAACAGATCTCTCATTTAATCTGTGATACTTAGAGACGTGGCTCTTCCGGGGTAAAGAACTGTTATATTCTGTACAATACAACACTGTCTTTAACGTCTGGACAAACGAAATTTTGTTTTCTAAACACGAGACCTTATTGTGTTCCGATATCAGTGAACACAATGGCGTCCTTTTACCAAAAGATTAATTGGGTCGCTATTGATGAATGTTTCAATGTGTAATCTTTCTTAATGGGGAGAAGCCAATCCGTGACATTATTAATTACTTGACGTTATGTTTTATGTGTTTAAAATAACTATTTGTGGTTCTTCTTTACGATTGTGTTTGCTATTTATAATTTACGATGCCAACTTTTGAATTGTTAAGTTTAACTAAGCAAAGATTTTTTTAAAATTCCACATTATAAAGAAACGATATTTGTATTACATTTTTGCAGTGTTCCAATACACTCTCACAATATGTAGGTTTATATATCTTGTTCAAATTTTTAATCGTTAATAAAATACATTTTGTTCATTCACTCAAGTTCAAATACATTTTTTAAACTTTGTAGTGGGGGACACTTCTTGTTAATATAGTTTTTTTTTCAATTATCAATTCATTAATTAAATTTCATGAATTAATTCTAATTTTGTATAGGAGAATAACTTTTCACAAAAGGGGCAAGGTATGCAATGTTATTTCTAGGCATAAATCAGCTGATTTTATGTTACAGGTTGTGTGGTAAAACAGCTGTTTCAACTCATAGGTTATGTTACTTTATTTATATTAATTTTAATTATTTAATAAGAAATAACTAAAATACAGTTTTTCTTTGTTGGACTAAGTAGGAATGGACTTAAACATTTTTTGTTTGTATTATATGTGTTCTATATCAGTTTAGGTGACTAAACGCTGTTCCAATTTTGAGTTTTTCGATATTGGAATGTTTGAATGGGTAAAAGTGTAGCATCTTTCCGTCCCACTAACCTTTCCAGTACATATACTGGTGCACCAGATAGACCCAAGTCGGCTAATAGAATAGAAAATGGACACGGTAACACTTATGCCCTTTGTGTCATATTATTACCACTTTCACTGCTTATTCGTAACAATATTTTTACTAAAGAAAAATGTTCATTTCAATTTTTTTTTTTCATAACATTTTTAATGATTCTAAGCATTTTACGGGTAAGAGATAGAAAACTTCATTATTTAAAAGCTAAGTCTTTCAATTGAACATATTTAGTGTTTTAAAATAATTCACTTAATTCCTAGTTAATAAATGTGTTTAAAATTGCGTTCAACCTATCAACCTACGAACTGCAAAATTTTGGAAAAGCGAATGATGATTGAATTTGTTTTTAAAGTGTAAGTTTGTAAATATATTTGTTAACACGTTTTAATCTTCGTTGAATTTTAACGGGGAGAGAAATGTTATGTTAGACACGGAGAAGGAAAACCTTGTGTGTGGGATCCGATGGCGCAAACTAAGACCCTAGAGGCATTATCGTCAGCAGAGTTTTGCTGAACTAAGGGCCAATTACTTCAAATAAAGACGAGGAGAGATGTTATTCAAAATTAATAAAAAATTGTCATGATATGAGCTCGTGTTAAAGAACTAATATTTTTTTAGATAGGTCGCTGTAACAGAAACTGTAGAATAAATACACTTCTTCTTAGGAGTAGCGTACGTAGCCTGTGTGTGTTTCCGTTACAGATCCTGTCACAGATAGGCAGTGAGCGGAACTGTGTGTAACTAGGAACTGTGGGATCTCGAGTAGGCCCAGCTTTAGTGGACTATTATTAGACTATAAACAGCGGAGTGGACGCAATTTTTCAGTTCCAGCCTCTTTCTCTCTCAATGGATGAGGATTAAAATTAGTTAAACGAAACTTTTGTGTAATACTTATAAATCAGCCTTACCCGTAAAATATTTTTTATTAAAATCACTGCTGAGGGCTACTACAATTAAGTTCATGACGGAAATATTTTACAACATAAATTAATAGCATACACAAATGGATAAAACACCACAATAATAGACAAACTATGGTACAAAATACAAAAAAACACTACAATTAACACTACAGACAGGGAAAACAAATACATCACATTACCATACATAAACAAAATAGCCTGCAAATTTCGAAAAATGATACAAAATAGCATACAAAACTAGTAACAAGTTACATTACAAAATACAACACAACACCAACAACTAAGATAAACTACAAGCACCAGGTGTAAACAAACTAAACTGCGACGAATGTAACAAATTCTACAAACAGGTTGCAGCTTTAAACAAAGAGTCAAGGAACACATAAAAGAAACAGGACACAAATACAGATATTTACCATAACCTAGAAATCCTACACGTCAACAAAAAAGGGACATCTCAACCCACTAGAACAATATGAAATTTACAAAAACACAAAGTACAAACATATTAAACGAACAAACACAATACAAATCACACATACTATTTGATACTATCGAAAACCTACCTTTAAAACCGTCACCGCTTGACCCAACATCCCCAAGCAGAAGACACTGATGAAGATCGGCACATAGCGATCGAAAACGTTCTGTCTCAGTAAGTTCGGATAGTCATAAACTATTGTTTAAGTGATAAATAAGACTGGCAAACTTGAACCAGATCCTAAAAGACTGAAAGACTAATATCGTGTGATGAAGTTAACTAATAGAAATGAATCTTCTTAGATGTACGGGACGGCAAATTCTTCAAGGTTATCCTCCTAGATAGATACGTGTGGGGGAGTTAAACCACTCCTGACAGTATCATGGTTTCAGTGCTCTCTACACTTACGCCCATGACTGTAGGAATTCCACAAGAACGGCTACATATTTTTATCTATATATATAAACCTGACACTAGCAGACTATATTACAACCATAAAAATCGTCATATTATTTTCAATGTTAAAAAATTCTGTAGTTAAAACGTCAAAAAGTATTTATTTATGTTTAATTGAACACTAGACATAATCATAGAATGAAGGACAGGCCGGTTGAATATCGTCTTTTTATGAAGAAAATATTCAATTAATTTACACTTATTTGCTACGTAATGATTAACCGTGGTAATTTCTTAATTATTATATTAAAAAGCGAGTTTATTTCAAACTAGGGTTAAATACTTATAAATATTATAGTAGTAGCAATAATTCTGAGGATTTGATTACTAATAATAGCAGGGATAATAAGTTTGTATGTTTACCTTGTATAAAGATATTTGGGAGAAAATTGCAAATAAATTAAGGCGGTTCAACATTAAAACGTTTCCTATAATTTCATATAAAAAGAAGCAAAGCTAGGCTAGTACTGATCGATTACGTGTGAATAATGTGATATATAAAATCAACTGTCTGGAATGTGACAGGTTGGTGTTCATGTACGTTAACATGAGAATAATAGTAAGAAGGATAAATACTCTTCCTCTCGTGTTTTCTTTGAACATAGTAAAAGATTTGGGCATAAATTTGATTTTGAAAATTTTATTTTACTATATAATGATCCCAACCGGAGGAAGAGGACTTATTCTAAAGTTGTCCTTATTTACTTGAAAAAGAATGGCATCAATATTAAAAATGATTTTGATATATTACGTAGTATGTATAAACCATTGTTGTGTAGTATGTATAAACCATTATTGTGTAGTATGTATAAACCATTATTGTGTAGTATGTATAAACCATTGTTGTGTAGTATGTATAAACCATTGTTGTGTAGTATGTATAAACCATTATTGTGTAGTATGTATAAACCATTATTGTGTAGTATGTATAAACCATTGTTGTGTAGTATGTATAAACCATTGTTGTGTAGTATGTATAAACCATTATTGTGTAGTATGTATAAACCATTATTGTGTAGTATGTATAAACCATTGTTGTGTAGTATGTATAAACCATTATTGTGTAGTATGTATAAACCATTATTGTGTAGTATGTATAAACCATTGTTGTGTAGTATGTATAAACCATTGTTGTGTAGTATGTATAAACCATTGTTGTGTAGTATGTATAAACCATTATTGTGTAGTATGTATAAACCATTATTGTGTAGTATGTATAAACCATTGTTGTGTAGTATGTATAAACCATTGTTGTGTAGTATGTATAAACCATTATTGTGTAGTATGTATAAACCATTATTGTGTAGTATGTATAAACCATTGTTGTGTAGTATGTATAAACCATTATTGTGTAGTATGTATAAACCATTATTGTGTAAATTAAAAGCATCCAAGAAGTAGTTATTGTTGGTTGTATGTTCTCCTATTTCGTTGTTTTATGATTTTATGTATGGCTATTTTTGTTTGGGTGTTTTTTATATGTTTATATTCGTTGTTTTCTCAGTTTTGTTGCTGTTTTTAATTATATTTTAATTGCATTATGACTAACCATGTAGGTGGGTTTATTTCATTAAGTTTTTTGACTAAAATATCATTGAAAAATGTTTAGTTATGAGTATACTTGTACTTTTATGCATATTTGTAGTCCAATATAAAAAGTCTTTTCAGGCTTGATAAGAGCAACAAATCAGATGCCGAAACGTAGCACTAAATAAATACACTCGATATTCGATATTCAACAGGCTTTTCATTAGTTCAGTCTAAAAGTATCGTTTTAACAATTAAAACTCCTACAACCCAATTAAAATTATAAAGGTATTTTAAAGTCCTAGAACGGTTGATGAAGCGTTAAAGCAAAATGTTTAAGTCGTTGATAGTGGCCCAGTACGTGAAACTTAGAGAACTCAAGAGATAAAATAAAAGGGTAAACTTGTTAAATCTAGTTCTTTTGGAAACCACAAGTCCCTGATTTAGCAAAAATAGTAACATTTCTGTTCCATCTTGCATTTTATAAAACCTCTTTTATGTAAATTTTATTGTACCTGCGTGTGTTGAATAAATATTGTCGCTGAGAAGTAGTTTTCCATACGTGATGCAATAGGATGCCAGTACGGTGTGGTAATCTAGAGTAAATAGTTATTATGTCATTATAAAAAATGAACATTCCAATTTAAAGAACGAACTGGCGTTGTTTTAACTAAATTAAATGCCAATGTTGCCACGCAAACTACAAGGATCAGGAGGTTTAAACATTTCAATGCATAGTGGTGTTAGTTTTATTACTATGGAAAGAAATGTAAATACTATAAGAAAATAAATATTTTATTTGTAAAATTTTATAATAATTTTTGTAATTTATTTACACATTTCTGGAATTGTTAATGATTTTGTTTTTATTAAGATAGTTTCGTTAAAAGATTTTACAGAAAAAATGTGAATTCGTTAGATTGATTAGCTGTGACTGTGGCATTTATAGAAATTATAAAAACTTAAATGTCGATCTGTAAGTGCAAAGGAGAGGTCCTACCGCACTCCAGTACGGTGCCACAGTTACCGCACTCCAGTACGGTGCCACAGTTACCGCACTCCAGTACGGTGCCACGGTTAGATCTTCTAATTTATAATGGTTGTAATATTTGTATTCCTTTAGCTTACCTAATAAGACTGATTGACAAACTTAAATAATAAAAATCATTAAATTCAAACTCACTAGACATCATAAATAATATTCGAGCTGGCTTGTGAGTGAAAGTTATAATTAAGTATTAAAAATATGGTACAACTCACAAATATACAATTTTTTTATTTCAAACGCGTTTCAACGACTACTTTGTCGTCATCCTCAGTGAAAATACACAAATGAAATTAACTAAAAAATATATATATATATTAAACATAACCTATAATCTTTTGCTAAAACTTTATAGGTTATGTTTAATATATATATTTTTTAGTTAATTTCATTTGTGTATTTTCACTGAGGATGACGACAAAGTAGTCGTTGAAACGCGTTTGAAATAAAAAATTGTATATTTGTGAGTTGTACCATATTTTTATTATTTAATTATCACTAAACATCAGTTTAATGAAAGAGTTTTTTCGGCACCAATGTGGTTACTATAGCAAAAGAGCGTAAGTAAAATCATCACTTATGACGGTTTCGTCATCGTCGCCGAAACGAGCATAGTTTACCGTTAAACTGGTAATTAGTGAGAGTTAGAGTTGATTTCTATTGAATTTACATTTGAGTCTTTAGAAGGCCTACCTTTGCTATTTAGGTTTATCTCTCTCTTGCGCGCGCGCACGCACAACAACCTCGTTATAAGGAATCCTATTGGACCGGACGTCGCTTATAACGAACTGTGTTTAGAAACTGCTAACAGATTGTCTTTTGACCCTAGTCAAGAGGCATCCCCCTAGAAATGATGCATCAGAACTATTGTAGAGCAGAGATTTCTATCTCGTATCTCTAATATTTATTCAATACTGACTTATCAAGTGTTTACAAATATTTTGTAAACAGATATACACCCTGAGCAAAAGGTCACTGGCTTCAAACGTCACTTCTGTTTGCATTAACAATCTAAACACTTTCTCAATAAAAGTATAAGAAACTCTAACTAAAAATAAGAAATTTAAAATTGTTCAACACTTTATTGAGTTGTATGTTACAGAAGCCATAGGGAATGTGTTTCTGATCTTTAATCCTTGACTTTGAATAAAAAATACTTGTTTATTGTTAATTTATCTTTATTCTTAAACTTTCATAGTTTTTTCTCCATTTCAATCATTTTTTTTACCTTTTGCTTTATAACACACTACCATTAATACAAACAACACACAGCAACACACACACACACACACACACACACACACACACACACACACACACACACACACACACACACACACACCATACACCACACACAACACACCACACACACGTATATTCTAAACAAACATTTACGTAAAAACAGTTTGAACGGTTATTTTGAGATCATAAGCAGTCAAATCTTTATGACCATCTTACAAATCCATTGAAGGAATGCACTTAAGCTAGCAGATAAGCTACCATAGGGATGGGTAAACACCTCTATAATATAGTGGAAGCAAACATTGGTTAGGATAACTATCTTGTAAAAAATGTTGCTAAAGTAGGTTCATATTCTACAATGCATCATTCATCAAATCAATTGGATTTAATTCATTTCGTGTATTTTTACTACAAACGTGGCGTTTACCCTCTGCATTGGTTAATAACTAAAACCTACATTATGTCTTTAGTTTTTTCAACCTTTTTTTATAAACATAAAAAGGAAATGTACCTTCTCAAATGAAATTCTTATGAAGATCCAAAATAGTGTAGCTATTTTATAAGACCATCTAAGAAATTAAGATTGCGTGCGTGCATGCGTGTGCGTGTTTGTGTTTATTTGTTTCTGTATCTGTTTCTCTCTCTCTCTGTGTTTGTGTTAATTTGTGTATGTTTCTCTCTCTTTCTCCCTCCTCTCTCTCGCTCTCTGTGCGTGTGCGTGCGCGCGCGGGGGGGGGCGTTTGATCGAGCACACATGCGCAGCATTTGTTACGAGACGAAATTAAACTAAATTGAAAATTAAAGACAATATAGAACGAAGGAGGAAAAGGACTATACACAAATTACAAATGAATTACAAAGCATTCTAAGTGTAAATGATGATGATTCACTTTCAGACTGGACAAAAGACGATTCATTAGTAACCAAGGAACCGTTACTATTAGTCTATCAGACGAATCATATTGTTCCTATTTTGAATAGACAACCTTAATAATGAGTTTGAATTATCTAGTCTAAAGTAAAGTTGTTCATATATCGAATGATAGACAAATAAATAATTATAAGAAACAGTTTTGAAATGAAAACTTCTTTAAACGAGTTTGAAATTTTTTTGGATGGAGAAAAACGCTTGTAACGTCACATTTTTCCGACGAAATTTCTCTGTAGCGGGAGTTGTTTGGAGGAGCCCTAATGCTATTCCAGGTACAACTCTGTTTCTTATCTTTGCCGGCAATTCCTGTTTGTAACTGTGGGAAAGATAGTTTTGTAATGAACAACAATTTAACTAACGGAATTTTTTTAGAAAAGAAGGGATTTTGTTTTTAAAATGTATAAATATGATAGATTATAAATTTTAATATAATAATATATAAAATATAAATATCATATAATATACTGACGCGTTCAGTATTGTATGAGTTTTATTATTTTACTATTAAGAATTTTACAAGGTTATGATACATTCATAAGGACAATTGTTATATTTTTTATTTTTCAATTCCTTTTATTAGTTCACACTCTCCTTATATATATATATATATATATATATATATATATATATATATATATATATATATATCTTCAAATATTAAATAATTAATAACATACGTTTTATTTATCTACTCAAGTTCAAATACATTTTTTAAAACTCGTAGTGGACAACAATTGATGTTAATACATTTTTTTCAAATATTAATTCATTGGTTAAGTTTAATGAATTAATTTTAGTATTTTACAGGAGATAAACATTTCACAAAATATTAAGGTATGCAATATAGTTATTTCGTCCCATTTGGCTTAAAATAAGTGAAAACATGATTTAGTAAAAGCAGCTGACTTTATGCTATAGGTTATAGGGTAGAACAGCTGTTTTAATACATAAGGTGTGTTACTCATTTGTATTAATTGTAATTATTTAATAAAAAGTAACTAAAAAATGAAAATTTTTTTTGTTGACCTAACTGGGAATTTACTTACAAATTTTTGTTTACATTACTTGTTTTCTTTAATGTTCAGGAGGGCTGTTAAAGATTTATTTTGGATATTTTATGGAGTTACTTAAATTTACATTGGTAAGTTAAAGACGGTAATTTGAGTTATTACTTGCACACTTACAAAAGACGAAATAATTATCCTAAATTTTAAGTAAAGGCTAATAAGCTCTACTGGACTTTGAAATATAGGTTAGTGTATATTCTGATCCGTCGGAAGCTTCGGTGGCGGGACGATTGGCTCCATGCCAAGTATTTTTGTTACAATACCGTCAGAGCATGACGCGGATGTAACGGCTAAGAGAACTTCCCGACACTGTTCTCTCATTTCTGTCAATATCCCAAATCTATTAGTTTTGTCCATGTACATGAGCCTAATAGTGCAGCACAAGTTTGTTACATTGTTGAAATAAAATTTTCCGTTATAAGTTGACAGATATGGAGGTCAATTTGTTTAAAAAATATGTGCAAATAAAAAAAATAAGGTTTCACAATTGTATCTACAAAAACCAATAGAAAAATGAAGTTTTCTCTAAACATGTTTTCACAATTCAAACTATAGGTCTATTAGATGGAACTGAAAAATAATAACTCCAGCCGTTATAGAAAAAGACAGACGGGAAGCAGGTAATGTGCTAGGCGAAGTAAAAACTGTGGAGTGCATACGATAAAAACCGTAAAATTACCAAAAGTCTTACATTATAACATCAAGGACAATGCACAAAAAGAGAAACAAAAACCTTACATAACATGACTGCCACAGTAATTGCGAACACGATGCAGGAGGCTAATGTTCGTGATTATTGGGCTAATAACCAGAGGACGGGATAATTGGCTTCAGACAGTTAACAACATTGAAATGACCGTCGCAGAAATAAAGGGGACATTTGTATCGCCAATGACCCGAAATGGACCATTAAAATTCTATGCAAATAAAATCCAATTAGTCTGATCAGAACAGTGATAGACATGTCCACCGCGGAAGAGATTGTTCCATGCAGTTGTACCACATTATACCAAGTCTATAAACATAATGTTTTAGTATTTAATTACTGAGACGTCATAAATATTGCAAAATATACCTTGTAAGCTTAATATAGCAATTCAGGAAAATGAAATAAATTATAAAACTTAGCACTGACGTCCCAAAAATTACTTAAATAGTAGTATAAACGAGCTTCAAATGACCAAAATTCAATTGACCAAAACGTACGTAACATTTAACTAACCAAATGACGGGACGTTAAACTAATCAAAAGTGCACGGATTTCAAGTAATCAAAATTGTTGTGGGTTATCGTATTGCCAATATCAAGTTGCGCGATGAACGCCTGCGGAACGGCAACACGATAACCCGCAACAGTTTTGATCAGTTGAAGTCTATGCACTTTTGATTAGTTTGAAGACCGTGCACTTTTGATTAGTTGAACTTTGCATGAAATGGTTAGTTGGATGTTGCGTACGTTTTGGTTTTTTGAAGTTTGGTCTTTTAAGGAAGCTAGGGTATAGTATAATTATCCAAAACAGGGTTATACTGTACTCTTAATTGAAAAATTTACATTAGGTCAAAGAAAACTTTTTTAACGTTTAGTACAGCCTTAGGAGTATATTTAGGTTTTTATTAAGTAATAATACAACTTAATTTAATTAACGTTATAATTAAATAACAACGAACAAATCGCAAACAATAATTTATTTCTCAGACGCGTTTCCTCAAACAAAGACATCATCCTAAATGAGTAAGTTATGACTAATACAACATCTAAACTCTGACTATCTAAGATATAGTTTAGATGTGGATTACTCGTTGATGATGATGTCTTAGTCAAAGAATAAATTAGTTATATTACCTCGCTCGCAAGCGATGATTGGTATAAATCAATGGTGTTACCATAAATCATTTATAAGACTTATTTTAGAAGATAATAAACATTTGTAAAACTAAATATAGGAAGTAGATATTTTAATATTCGTCGTGTTATGAATAGAGTTTAATGGTATTAATTCAGTTTAGGCTAGATATTGGAGGTTATGTATAATTAGTTCTCTACTTCAGGTTTTATAAGAGTTACCTACCTCACTTTAAGTAGTTATTAGAGTTGAAAGAGAGGTGTAATAACACTCTTCATATAAGTAAGGTTAGGTTAGGTTAGTATTAATTATATTGCGGGGCAATTCTTGACCAATTTACCAATGTGCTATTTATTCAACTTCGGTTATTTTTCCTTTTCGCATGTTTTACAAAAATATGTTCTAAACAAGAGACAAGTGATTTAAAGAAATATAATTATTGCTTAAAGTTAAAATATATATAACAGCATCGGAAACATAACCTCACTTTACAACATCAGCCTGTTAGACTGGGGCTCCACTTGCCGTTATTTATCGCGCCGTAAGTTTCGTGCGCTACACGCGACACTAGGGTGGCTCCACAGGCAACAGAATACCAACCACAATCTGCAGTGTCGTCGCACACTGCCAGGCTTCACTACTGTGGTGGTAGCTGGGACCGCCTTGGCTGCAGACGCGACACAATACTTTACAGCTAATGGAGCAACTTGTTGGCGGTAGATTGTAGCACGAAAATAGAACAGGTTCCCTATTCGCGCGACACTTCGCTCTGCAGCGTGCAGTAAAAGGTTGTCACGGCAGACCGTCTCTAGTGGAGCCACCACCGTTTGTTCCATTCCGAAAACCCATTCCTCAGACTTTCCAACCACACTTTGTAGCGCGATAAATAACGACTAGTGGAGCCCCATCCTTAGAAAGAATGATTTTCGTATATCTGCACTATGTTACACTATATACCTCTATTAAAGTATAGCTACAAAATACTTGGTTAGAAATATTTGCTTGTAAAAAACTAAAGTGTAATTTTTCTGAACGTAAAATGTAGCTTTTGTAAAGAGAAACGCTAACTCCATTACTGGACTTTCATGAGTGAATATTTAGTTTATAAAATGTCGGTGTCAAGATAGAAGTGTTCTGTCTGATACAGTGTGTAAACGTATATCTTTATCTTTTTATGTTTATTTGAATATTTGATTGTTTTACAATTTGAGTTTTATCATTAACAGAGTTATATTATTTTAAAAAATTCCTTCTATTAGTTTCCACTCTCTTTATATACGAGTACATCTTGTTCAAATTGCCAATCGCTAATAAAATACGTTTTTATTCATCCAATCAAGTTCAAATACATTTATTTTAACCTGTATTGTATGACTATTGATGTTAATACCATTATATATATATATATATATATATATATATATATATATATATATATATATATATATATACACACACACACACACACACACACACACACACACACACACACACACACACACATATATATATATATATATATATATATATATATATATATATATATATATACACACACATACATTTTTTGGTGAACCCAACAACAGTTGAAGAGCGAGACAACTGTTGGGTTCACCTCGTCAATGCTAGATGAGATTCTAGCGAAACGTCGGAACTGCGATTCTATGCACCGCAGAATGAACGGATGTACTCCGAATAATAACTATTCATCATATATATATATATATATATATATATATATATATATATATATATATATATATATAAGAGGAGTGTGAGCTAATAGAAAGAACTGAAAAAAATGTGAAGAATTTTTCAATTTGAAACTTTAAATTTGACTAAAAGCATAGAAATAATTATTTATCTTTCTCATTCATCTCTAACCTTGATCCAAACTTTACGCTTGAAGTGGACGACTCTTTAAAAGCTTTTAATAACTTATAAATATAAACAAAAACCGGCTATTTTGTAAACATTTTTCGAAAGAAATAATACACCAACATTTACATCATTTGTTGTGATAGGATTTTTCGATAAGGCACTAGAAGAGCTGAAACTCTAGTGTCAAGTCATTGACTGTTTATACTGGAAGCGGTTCAAAACACTTTGAGATCCGACGCACAGATGTAGCAAGTAGGCCAGAGCACAGACTCGCCGCATTACCTTACCTTACACGGATCCAACAATTAAATGCTAATCTGTCGCCACTCGGCAACTGATCACGTGACTACAGGATACTCCAAATTACACGGCATGTGTTCCTGTCTTGAATATGTTTTTATCATATTATCTGTAGATTGTAATCAATGCGGCTGAGAGCAAAAATGGCATAATTTCTTGCATTACACCTTGCTAATGCTACAGAACAGCAGCAGTTTGCTTAATTACTGGGAGTGTTTCTTTAAGAAGACCTCATGTAGTGTATTTTTTACTTTTATCATGGGGGGAGTTGAGGGGGGGGAACATGGAGGACATTGCCCTCCCAACTTTTGGACAGGTGTATTATTTTTTTAATATCAAAGACTTATATGGAACTCATTAAAATACTATAAAAATAATAATAGTTTTTACGAGAAAATTACTAGGCAGTATCAGTTGTTATTTTGATCTATGCGGGTTATTTCTAAATATGACTAAGTTAAAAAAAAAAAAAAAAGAACTTTATTTTAATCCTACAATTCATGATGTTATAATAGGAACAATATCAGGCTTAAACTTATGACTGGAAAATTCGAAAAAATATAAAAAATTTGCAAAGCTCTTATAAGTCTAAACGCCCCCGATTTGCGTTTTGTGAGAAACTTATCGTTGAATACTATACCTTAACTTTGCATTAAAAAGAGTAGTTTAAAACATGTATCCTATAACGTATATATAAGTTTTCGGATCCTGGCTCAATGTCGACAAACTTTTAAATGTTCTTAATTTTGGAACGCTTGATGTTAACACTTTTTTTTCAATTTTTTATTCAGTAATCAAGGGCGGCTCCAGGATAGATTTTGGGGGGTGGCATAATGGGAAGAAAACATAGCGGGTGGTTTGGAGCGGAAAATTTTCAAAAATAAAGGTCTGGAAATGAAATTTTAAGCTATTCTTGTACTTACAAATTACAGGAAATTTGCCATTTTTGTTCAAAACATGCATTTTACCTGAATTTACATAGATACCAAAATTATTATTCTGTACATAATACAAAATATTGTTTAACTTTCAACAAACGACTGGTCTGACGAGGACGACGCGGAGTCATAATACACAGACTGTTAGTACAGCCGGGAACTAGTGCGCGACTTGAAACATGCCAGTGTTGTTTATGCTGGGTGGAACTACCAATGCTATCAGATGAATTTCTATGTCTAACATTACATAAATGTAAAAAAATTTAGATTGCTTTAAAATAAAAGTCAAATAACAAATACATTTTTGTAAGTGTAAACCGGGATAAATTTAAATGTGTTCCGAACAAAAAAATATATTTCTGAAACAAATTCTACTCAAATTCATTGGGGGGGGGGGCAATTGGAATTACTTACCCTCCCCTGGAGCCGCCCTTGTCAATAATTAAATTTAATTAATTAGTTTTAATAATTTACGTTTCTATTTTGCTACCTTATATTGTGATACTGTATATGTATATACATATTTATATTAATTGTAATTATTTAATAAAAAGTAACTAGAGTATATATTTTTTTTTACCTAAGTAGGAATTGACTTTAATTTTTTTGTATACTGTTAAAAACTATGATGCTCTTTCTTTTCACAATCTTGTGAAAATTTTATCTTACCAAATTTTCTAATTAGGGCTGCTTTTTTACACCAATATTTTTTTACCATGCTTTTATTTGGTAAAAACTTTAACTAAAGATAATTTATTATAAAATTTAAGGAAGCGTTAATAGCGAAAAATGTTAATTATTTCGATTTCACTCGTCACTATTTTGCAAATACAATTTTACCGAGCGATGTAGAACATTCTCAAGGGGGGGGGGGTAATAAACATATCTCTGACGTCCCAAAATATTAAAATAATTGAAGCCTTCATCATATCTTTTATAAATATCTTGAAACGTCGTTTTTATGGATAATAATCGAAAATTTATTAATATGACTGGGCATTTCAAGAAATGCTATCCCGTCAGATGTAGGGGATGCGGAAGAGATAAGACAGATATATGGAGGTTTAATGCAGGGTCATAAATCCCGCTGATTTTTAGGGAAGATAGTCCACTTTCGCAGCATACGTGCTCATTCAGAAGTGTACTTGTTGGCCTTAATAAGAAATTATGATTCCAAAGACTTATTTAATGTAGATTGTCTCAGTGAATTTACACTCAGTCTTTATTACAAAACTTTTCACTTAATCCCCCTATAAAGGAAATTTTGGTTTCATCATTTAAAAAGGCGAATCAAATCAAAAACGAAATTTTGTTATTCTGTTTGACTAATATTTGTTGATTACTATAGGCAAATAAATTTTTTTATTCTTGAATTTTGTAGTCCATTACGTTCGGTGAATCTTATTATTCACTTAAACAATAGTTTATGACTATCCGAACTTTATATTTAGTAAATTTGTTAACTACAGTAATTTTAATTTGACTGTAGTATATTTCATTTTATATTAGAACTAAGTTCTTGCGTTGTTCGCACAGTAATTACCGTCGCTATTTCCAAGTTTTCCCAGACGAGATATTTTTATTTATTTTGACATTTTCCTTACACTTTCACTGCATTACGTTTTCCGTAATTATATTTGAACAGACGTTTCGTTTATTAATCAATCTCGTTTTTATTTATTATTTAAAACAATAGCATACATGATCTGTCAATAATTAACTAAAACCATTGATCAATTGTAATTAAAGAATAAAAATATGCTACAACTCACAAATTTACAATTTTTTATTTCATACGCGTTTCAACGACTAATTTGTCGTCATCCTCAGTGAAAATAGACAAATCAAATTAACTAAAATATATATATATTAAACATAACCTATAAAGTTTTAACAAAAGTAAAAACAAAAGTGAAAATCAGATCTGGGCATTATCAAATTTATAGCCACAGCTACTAATATAATTATAATAAAATAACATATGTTAATTATAAATATTTAATTTTGATGAGTCTATATTACTAGTAAGACATTATAACAAAATTATTTAAATAATTTAAAAAATATAGTATTTAACAATTAATTAATTAAAAATAATATTGTTATTATAATAAAATAATATTTATTCACTGACGACAAATTAGTCGTTGAAACGCGTATGAAATAAAAAATTGTTTATTTGTGAGTTGTACCATATTTTTATTCTTTAATTATAACTTTCACTCACAAGCCAGCTCGAATATTATTTATTGATCAATTGATTTATTATTATTGCTTCAACTTAAAACTGAAATAACGATGCAGGTTATACATCTCAATGTTCATTGGAGGTTACTTGTTACTGTTATTTGTCCAAAATGCTGAAACTATTGTAGCTTACCGTTACATGAACCAAAGGTAGTTTAGATTCTTAGCATAATATTATTGTTTTTAAATTTAAAAAAAATTTAAAATATCGTTCTAATTAATTTTAATGTATTAGTAGCTGTACCCTGCCATGCATTGTGTGGCACATTGTGGCTGCATGGATGTACCTTGCCATGCATTGTGTGGCACATTGTGGCTGCATGGATGTACCCTGCCATGCATTGTGTGGCCCATTGTGGTTGCATGGATGTACCCTGCCATGCATTGTGTGGCACATTGTGGTTGCATGGATGTACCCTGCCATGCATGGGCATGGATGTACCCTGCCATGCATTGTGTGGCACATTGTGGTTGCATGGATGTACCCTGCCATGCATTGTGTGGCACATTGTGGTTGTATGGATGTACCCTGCCATGCATTGTGTGGCACATTGTGGTTGCATGGATGTACCCTGCCATGCATTGTGTGGCATATTGTGGTTGCATGGATGTACCCTGCCATGCATTGTGTGGCACATTGTGGTTGCATGGATGTACCCTGCCATGCATTGTGTGGCACATTGTGGTTGCATGAATGTACCCTGCCGTGCATTGTGTGGCACATTGTGGTTGCATGGATGTACCCTGCCATGCATTGTGTGGCACATTGTGGTTGCATGAATGTTCTCTGCCGTGCATTGTGTGGCACATTGTGGTTGCATGAATGTTCCCTGCCGTGCATTGTGTGGCACATTGTGGTTGCATGAATGTACCCTGCCGTGCATTGTGTGGCACATTGTGGTTGCATGAATGTACCCTGCCGTGCATTGTGTGGCACATTGTGGTTGCATGGATGTACCCTGCCGTGCATTGTGTGGCACATTGTGGTTGCATGGATGTACCCTGCCGTGCATTGTGTGGCACATTGTGGTTGCATGGATGTACCCTGCCGTGCATTGTGTGGCACATTGTGGTTGCATGAATGTACCCTGCCGTGCATTGTGTGGCACATTGTGGTTGCATGGATGTAATCTGCCGTGCATTGTGTGGCACATTGTGGTTGCATGAATGTACCCTGCCGTGCATTGTGTGGCACATTGTGGTTGCATGGATGTACCCTGCCGTGCATTGTGTGGCACATTGTGGTTGCATGAATGTACCCTGCCGTGCATTGTTTGGCACATTGTGGTTGCATGGATGTACCCTGCCATGCATTGTGTGGCACATTGTGGTTGCATGGATGTACCCTGCCGTGCATTGTGTGGCACATTGTGGTTGCATGGATGTACCCTGCCGTGCATTGTGTGGCACATTGTGGTTGCATGGATGTACCCTGCCGTGCATTGTGTGGCACATTGTGGTTGCATGAATGTACCCTGCCGTGCATTGTTTGGCACATTGTGGTTGCATGGATGTACCCTGCCATGCATTGTGTGGCACATTGTGGTTGCATGGATGTACCCTGCCGTGCATTGTGTGGCACATTGTGGTTGCATGGATGTACCCTGCCGTGCATTGTGTGGCACATTGTGGTTGCATGGATGTACCCTGCCGTGCATTGTGTGGCACATTGTGGTTGCATGAACGAGAAATAAGGAACAAAACGTAGCACACGTTCCGTAGAAGTTTAATTTTGGAGTATTTCAGAGGCTAAGGATCTACGGAGCTAAGGCTGTGTCATTTTTTGATCGGCCCGCTGCCAGAATCAGTCTGATAAGAAATGTTTCTCTAGATCCTTCTGGCGCAACCAAGAAGAAGTTCCCCTCCCCCAACTCCGCCATTTATCATTTACATTATCCGATCAAACATGCCCCTATGTTCACACATTAATTTGGCATTTGGCAATGCTCGATTGGGCACGTGACTGAAGGTCACCGGGGTTGTAACTCTGTTCACGAGGCAAATAGACACCAAATAAATCAGTCGCAGCTCGGGTGGTGCTGGCATTGCCAAATAATCCCTACTTACGGTTTGGCTAAAATCACGACATGATCACACAAAAGTACCACGATTAAGGTGAATATTTAATTCCGATTCTATAATAATCTGAATGGGATGCAAGTGGATGCGTTTGTATTATGTTACAAACCATGTAACTGGGGACAGGTAATGTTTCACATCTGGCTGTGGTTGTCGTTAGCTAGTATGTAGAGTGATCCCCTGGCTAAGGGCAGAAGGCGCGATGCTGGCCGTTGATAAAGCCATTTTCTCGCAGTAATGCTACTGACACAAAAAATATATAAAACCCATCTTTGAAGCGGGTTTATGTCGTGGGAAAAATTTGATCTCAATCGCTCACACAAATCAACATAACATTTCTTCGTATAAAGATGCTATTATCACATGAGTAGGGTTGTGATTAAAGTTGGTAAATGGATTAACTTTGATATAAGCGTAAATTATTTATGAATCCTTGAAATATTCATAAGAAACAAACAATTAAAGAATCTTGTTTAGATTAAAGAATCCAAAATAAAGAAAATTGTTCGGTATCCTATTGTAATATAAATATACCTACAGTATTGTATATCTTGTGGTTTATTAAAATATGTTTTAGGTTTTAGATCAAGCAGGCGTTGGAAGAAAGTGGTTAATGGATACATAAATGGTTAATGTGACGATTAGCCAACATTTCAATAAAAGCAATAAATAAATGGGAATACTGTCATAAAAGACCCCAACTTTAACCTTCGGTTTATTTATGAGATCACGCTAGTCTGTTGCAAACCCTGCAGATATTTCATCACTTTGAGCGTTAAGTGTGATGTGTTTAGAGTTGTTTTAGGATATTTGTTGTTTCCATCTTCAAGTAAGCTACTAGTTTTCACTGAACACTTTTAAATGTTTATAAACTTGCCTATAGTAGCACTTACTTTGCTTGTTGAGGACGGCCGTTTCGGGAGATGTGTCCCTTTGTCAACTCAGACCGTAACTGATCTCAAGGTTTACGTAGGTTAGGGTGTTGGGCTGGGGGTAGGATATTATGGTGGTGTGGGTGTTTTGTGAGTATTAGGAGTTATGATGTCAAAACGTATGTGTGAGTTGTAATGTAATTGTGTATTGAGTATGTGTGTAGGGTGTAGTTTGAAGTGTATATATTTCGTATTGTTCGGTTGTGTAGCGTTGGTTATTTCTGTGTTGTTTGTGAAGAATTTGTAGGTTAAATGTTATGTCCATGTTTTGTGGAGTTGAGATGATCGGCAAAGTTTGATTGGTAGTTATTGTTTGTTAGTGCTTTTATATGTTCTTGGTAACGTGTGTAGAAGGACCTTCCTGTCTGGCCTATGTAAAAACTGGGACACAAACTGCAAGTTAGTTTGTAAGCTCCGGTGGCGTTGTAAATGTTGTTGTTTTTGTTGTTGGGTTTAAATTGTTTGTTGAGATTGTTGTGTGTGGAGTAAGCTATTTTTGTAGTTGTATTTTCGTAGTGTGTTGGTTAGATTGTGGGTTTTGTGGATGATTTGTATGGTATTGATAGGTATTTTATGGAATTGTCGTGTTGTGCGTTTGTATTTGGGTTATTAGGTTATTTTTTTAATTATTATTTTTTTTTAGGAATTGCAGAGCTGATGATTTTTTATAAAGTTTTACTCAGTTTGATTGCCGTTATCAGTTTTCCCTTCATGTTACTGATAACAAGCAAAGATGCAGGATCCACCTGTAACAAATGGGTAGAAAAGCAACGAAAAAGGCTTAAATAAGGCACTCCCGTTTAAATAAGAAATTGATGAGCCCCAAAATAGACAGTACAGTATTTAGCAGAGTGATAAAGTACAGAAGGCAAAGAAAATCACTTATTAATCCAAGATATGTTTAAGGAAATACACAAACCTGACTTTGATATAAACCACAGTGTACTTCTATTGTTAGAATCACTTGGAACGACTTCTAAATGCCCTTGTTCAACCTAACCTCACTTCTCGCGTCTCGTTACCGGTTTCAGGACGTCGCGTGAAGACTCCGTTCAGGTTTACAAATCTATCTTACTTATGTACGTGTAGACCTTTGTTGCCGGGAAAATCATTACAAAAAGAATAAAGTACTAAAATGTAAACACTGGATGTAACAGATGTAATTCTGTTAGAAACAGTTTTTTAAATGCACTACGTGTTTGGTCCTTTTCTAATTGGTATAAATAAAGACCAAAAGACTGAGGTTTGATTAAACAAAATATTTCTTGAATTTTAATTGCACTTTGTTTCTGAAAAGGAGGCACTATATATATATGCTGATACGTATTCCTTCACTGCGAATTTATGGACTGTAGAATGAACGGATGTACTCCAGATAGTAACTATTCATCATATATATATTTATTAAATATATACATATATGAAGAATAATATATGTATTAAAAGTATTCTTGTTTTTTAAATATATATATAATTTATTAATTATATATAATTTTTAATTATATATATATATATATATATATATATATATATATATATATATACATATATATATATATATATATATATATATATATATATATATATATATACATATTTGTGTATATATATTTGTATTTTTTAAAAGTAGTGTGCAGTGGACTTTAGGATGTTACCTGTTTAGCTTGCCTAAAGACTTAAGGTCTGAGTTGACAAAGGGACACATTTCCTGAAACGCCCGTCCTCAATTAAAAAAAATAAATGCTCCTATAGACAAGTGTGTAATATACTAAAAATGTTCAAGTGTTTTAGTGAAGTAATTATTTTAGTAAATTGTTTCATTTCAACCAGTTTCCTCTCATCGAGGTTGTTCCACCTGTGAGTGCGATTTTGAAACTAGCCGAACTCTCAACGAGGTCCACGTTGCCTCATTAGTGAGTTTATTGATTTATGATTTTTTTAAGTGATATTTTAAAGAGAGCTGTTCAAAGAAAACTAAGTAGGACATACGAATAAATTTGTCATGTATGATTCCGAAAAACAAATCTTCAAAACTAAATATATTCACATTTAAGTCGAAATCCTCCTTGATTTCGATTTATCTGTCGCCATTATCTTATCGGAACAAAAATTGTAAAACCCATTTATACTTTCATCGCCCTATCACGTCATTGTTTTGATAGTAGATAGCTCTGATTATTAGCTCCGAAATTACAGTTGTGGATATCATTTGTCACGTGTGGATACTTCGTACTTTGGTCAAGAATAGTTACACAGCCGAGGATTTAAGATCTTTGCAAACACGATAAAATCAAGCGTTGATGTGGGCAGCTTTTGTTCATTTATGGGTAAAAACCCCATCCATGATAACCGTTATGTTTAAAAGATAATAACCGTTATAATTGTGTAAAAGTTCATAACAGATTAACTTGAGTATAACACCGTTAGTACGAAAAAATACTCCCTGGTTATGTAGAAAGTTCTTAAAAATACTTAAATGTAATAAAACTTTTCGACAATATAGGCTAGATATGATACAATATAACTACAAAAAATAAGGGTTGGACATATTTAGTTACAAAATAAGTAAAAGATAATTCCTACTTGTAAAGAAAAATATTATATTTTAGTTATTTATTAATATATAATTCAAATTAATATAAATAAAGTATCATAACCTATGCGTTAAAACAGCTGTTCTCCCACATAACCTATAACATAGAATCAGCTGTTTTATTAAAGGATATGTTTTCACTTATTTTAGGCTAAACGGAACGAAATAACTATATTGCATACCTCGCCCCTTTAGTGAAAAGTTTTTATCCCATATTAAACTTATATGATTTGCTTAAATTAATTTAAATTATTAATATTTGAAAAATTTTTATTAACACCAAGTGTTATGCACTACAAGTCTGAAAAATGTATTTGAACTTGATTGGACGAATAAAAAGTATTTTATTAAGGATTGAAAATTTGAACAAGATACAAAAAATATGTATAGGGAGAGTGTGAGTTAATAGAAGGAATTGGAAAAAAAAGTTTACTAACTCGAGATAAACAGTTTATTATTGAAACAAAAGATGGCCTCAGTGCTGAATAACAGTATTATATATCAAAGTGTAGAATACTTTATTTGTCAATCGGTTAGTTTACGTTAGTAAACTTGATTTGTTTTAAACTTTTTACAATCAGGTATCCCTTAACCACAAACTTTATAACTATGTTATAACGCAATAAAACACAGTGTTTTGTTTTACAAAGAACTTTCGAGATTATAGGGTTTCTTGCTTGTTGTAAAGATAGATTAAATACGAATTTTATCAAAATTAATTTGTTTTTATTTTACACCAAAATTTTTATTTTTTTAATTTTTTGTAACTTTTATACATCGCTAGGTATTTATTTTTTGCAATATCAAAAACACGTTATACCGCAATAAATACTCGATTTTTATAAATAAACAATTAATATAACAATTTTTTTAAAGCCAATTCCTACTTCAGTCAACAAAAAACAATTTATTTTATTTTCTCTTATATATATACATATGCCAGAATAACAATATTAAGTGGCAAATAAGGAGCGAATTTCCATGCAATTTTTCATTTTTTCCATGTATGGGGTTGAACTATTATTTGTTTGTTACTATTTATACGCTTTCTTTTTTCGTCGCTTGCATTGTGTTGTAGTTTCTTTTCGCTTTCCTTTTGCATTGTCCGTTTGTGAACTAAGGTTCGGTAACGTTGATCCAGTTTGTTTATTTTATTCTTTTCATTCATTTTTATTCCTTGATCACTATCCATGATATTGTGTGGTAACCATGACAACAGTTTAAGGTTCTACAATCAAGGTTTCGACGGCAATCAGATGGGAGCAAATATAAGTTTATATACTTCTATGAGAAACACACTTCTAGCTATGGGGTGGCTCATTGCCAAAAGCGCTAGACCTTGGACACGAGGATAATCAGTTCGCATCTGTCGTGAATCCCCAATTTTTTAAATTTAATTATTGAATAAATATTTCAAACACTGTATTAACGTCAATTGTCATCCACTAGAGGTTAAAAAAAAATTTTATTTGAACGATATTGGATGAATAAAATTGTATATTTATTAACGATTGAAAATTTGTATAAGATATATATGTCAGGAGAGTGTGAGCTAATGGAAGGAATTTAATAAAGCCTCCTCAATCACAAACACGTTTTGTTTATGCCCTGATGTACGTTTCGATTGCAAAGCAGTCATCTTCAGAGGAAATTACTATGAGACTAACTCTTGTAGATTTGACTGTATTTGGTAATCTTGAATTAATTTCCTTTGAAGATGATTGATTTGCAATCGAAATGTACATTAAGATATATATATATAATAAGATTTTGTGGTTTAAGAGGTTTTATTTATTTATAATAAAAATTTACCACAGTTACTCCAAGATGTTATTAATACGTTCGATGTTTCTTCTTAGCAAATTTACTTCTTAGTAATCATAATAACGGAGGAAAACCAAGATTCAGAATTTTGTTTATTGAAAGTGGAATCAAACTTTTTGTCAGAACGGAAAAGTGTTTGTGTGAAAACGGTGCCTATTATAACGCTTCGAGGAACGCGAGAGCTTAGTCATAACCACGGCCAAGGCTTTGAGACACGACTTGGAAGGCTTTGTGACGTAAGAGCAGGAAGGGCGGTGCTCTGTGTAGTACTGCAACTTGTTTAATGGCTTCGATTGTTGGCAAGACGGTTCTAAAACCCCGAACTAGAACTGTGAAAACACTTTTAATTTCTTTGCAAATAATGTGTTGGTAACACTGTTCATGTTAAAGCTTATTTTGTATTTTTAAACAAATATTCTTTGAGCTTAGCTTGTGAGGCTATGTAAAAAACAAATAAAAACATACACAAAACTCAAAATTATTCATTTATTAACTCATATGCGTTTCAATGACCAAGTCATCATCATCAGTGAGTGTTACTACTACAAACTCTAACTTACAACTAGGGTGAAAGTCAGTCAGTCAGTCAGAGAAGGAGCGGGTTTGGTGGCCCCCGAGATTATGCAGCGTCTGTCACGTGACACTGGCTGTGGGTAGGAATATGGGATCAGGGCTTTTTGGTTTGGGCTGGATTAAAAGGGCGAAAGTAAGGTTACACTTCCGTATTTATACAGTAGGCGTTGCCACGCCCACTTGTCAAAACAACAGTTACTAACCCTACTTTAAACATGATACAACAATTAGAAATTTTGTACCTAACTCAATAATTACAATAAAATTTGTAACGTACACCATAATTACATATAAACAAAATAGATAATTAATATTACACATTATTATTATGTCAAAATATTTTATTTATTTATTTTTTCCCCTTTTGTTACGTTAATTACAATAATATAGAATTTGGAATAGGGCCTGACTCATTATTTACAATATTATTTTTATTCCTATTAATATATAAAGTTTCCCACGCATCCAATTCACTACACTTAACAACGTTTTTTAACAGGGTTACATCGTCTACTTTAAATTCGTGCTCTTCCTCTAAACAATGTTTCGCCATCGCAGATTTTTCTGTTCTATTATATTTAATGTGGGAAAAATGTTCTTTAGCCCTAGTTTTAATATTTCTTTTTGTTTGGTCTATATATTTCAGAGGACACTCGCTACACTTCAGGCAGTAGATTCCTGAGTTTTCTTCATTAGGTATGGCATCTTTATGGTTCCCTAACAACTTCTTTAGGTTATTTTCAGTGGCAATTGTAACATTCAAATTACTATATTTTCCTAGAGATTTTCTAATTTTATTAGAAAGCGGTGGATGGTGTGTTATTTTTACCAATTTTCCCCCCTTTAAATCCCTTATTAACGTGCTTCTCTGATTTCTTATTGTCTTATTTTTCATCTTTTTGTTTGTTTTTGTTTTGTATTTTCAAGCTCATTCATCATGAGCTATGGCTCTGAAGCAGTGGTTTCCAACTCAGTTGTCTTCTGACTACTCAGCCTTAAAGTGAACTACCCCCTCCCCATTACCTATATCTAATATATATAGTCTCTCTCTCTCTCTCTCTCTCTCTCTCTCTCTCTCTCTCTCTATATATATATATATATATATATATATATATATATATATATATATATATATATATATATTTAATAAATTGAAAATATTTCAAAAACAAGAATACTTTTAATGAATATATTTATTCATTAAAAGTATTCTTGTTTTTGAAATATTTTTAATTTATTAACTATATATACAAGAAAACATATCACCATATATATATGTAACTCTAGCTACACTGTTTTCTTGTATTCACTTGTCACTTACATTTTATTGTACTTGATGTTGGTAACACTGTTCATGTTAAAGCTTATTTTGTATTTTTAAGATCATCCATCTTAAGCTATGGCTCTAAAGCACTGGTTTCAAACTCAGTTGTCTTCTGACCACTCAGCCTTAAAGTGAACTCCCCCCCCCCCATTACCTATGTCTAATATATATATAACTCTAGCAACACTGTTTTCTTGTATTCCCTTGTCACTTGAACAAGAATCTTACTTGGTATATTTGCGAGCCGACTTTCAATTCTAGGGGGTTATTAATTACATTGCTCTCATTTTCTGGCTTCAGATGGCTGGCAGTACAGTTTAGGATGTATAAACAATTCAAATGTAGGAATAAATTGACTTTTGTTTTGTTCAAATGAATAAAAGGAGTTTGGCTAAAATTATGTTAAGAATTTTATATCATTATATTATTTTACAGTTTATAACAAAAAAAAGTATATATAGTGCTTAAGGTATTTTCATTAAGATTTTTTCAAAGTGTTCTTTAAAACAGGGAAAAAAGCATGATTTGTACATAATCCAGTTTTTGCTTATAACTTTTATATTTTTTCGTTTTATCGTATACATGTCTTGAATATGCAGTGAATCAGTAAACATTTTGTACGTTGTACATTTATACCTAAGTATTAAGGTATAGGATTTATAAACAATTAATTAAAATGAAATAAATTTACTTTTTCGGAAGAAAATGACCAAAATTATGTAGGGACATTTTATTTAATTAAATTGCTCTGCAGTTTATAAAATATTTGTAATACAATAGTTTGCAAGATTACCGTGTATTTATTATGATTTTAAAACATTTTCTGGATGACAGTGAAAAATGCCGAGGCACAGTTACGTAATCGCTAGTTCTAGGGGTTAACTGTGAGCTTTTGTTTGTGTGATGATTAGTAAAATAAGTTTTGTTATTGTCTATGGTTTGGGATGTTTAAAATAAATGTGTCTTGCGTGGCCTGACTATACATACGTTTTTACTGCTTTTTTAAGTATAATATGTAACAAACAAAAAATCTGTGTTGACGCAGGCTTCTTCATTATCATCCAATACTAACGACTAAATAAATGTGGTTTTAAAATTTAGGCCTAAATTAATATAAGTCAAAGTTGTAATGTTTTCATCTTGCTTGCGTTAATATTATCAACATGATCGAACATCGTAGAAAGCAACAGAGAACATGACGAGGGGCGATGAACGCTTTCTCTGCCATCATGATTTGCATTGTCATTCGATCAGTGTCAGGCACATCCTCTAACGTGACAGATACAGTTCTGCCAATAAATTATCAAAACTGTTTGTGTTTTGCTTTAATATCGTTTAGCTTATTTATAATGGTTATCATAATTTATTAGAAATAATTTACTGTGGTGTATTAATAATAAATAACACAGAAAAACCTCTAAGTATAGATATTTTTATTCTAGCCTGATGTACATTTCGGTTACCAAGTAACCATCCTCAAGGCATGACATGACTTACCAAATAGGTTGTGTGTTATTTATTTGTAATGGTAATATTGTATTTATCTTAATTTAATGTAATTTAATTGGTAAAATTAAAACGATGTTTAAGGATCAAACGAATAATATTGTGTCCTTTTGATTCAATTTTCATCCACCAAAGTGAAAATCTTTATTTATCATGGTAATATATGCTCGCACGGTTTGCATATAAATAATATTAAGTGGTTGATATTTATAAATATTTTATTTATACAACTAAAATTTCCCGCACAAAATTGTTGATACATAAAGGCAACACGAAATGGAATTTCGTCATACAAAACTGACTGTTATTACAAAGAGACAATATGAGAAACCATTTGGTCGCCCAAAATTATTTGTTGTAGATTATTACATATAGTCAAACCTGAGACTATTTCTCACCTAAGATTGTTACCAGTTAGCTATTACATTTAAATATATCTTTAAAATTTAGACTCGAAATTTCTCGAATCGTTGAATTGTTTCAGGTTGTTTTTTTTACTGATTTTACAAGATAGAGGTATTGTTAGTCAATGGTATACAAATATAAAGTCAATAATATTGCTTTTAAAGCAAACTGTTCGTTATTTTCATTTGTTGTTAGATGTGTTTAAGTATCAATGATAAATGATGTGGAATGGCGCAAGTTGTTATTGATAAATAACTAGCTGTATCCTGCCACGCTTTGCTGTGGCACATTGTGGTTGCAAAGATGAGAAATGAGGAGCGAAATGAAGCACGCGTTTCATGGAAGCTTAATTTTGGAATACATCAGAGTCGAAGAACAATAGACTGTTAGTTTTTGATCGAACAAGAAATGTTGCGCGTGCATGAAGTAGAAGTATAAAGCTTAGAAGCATAAAGCTTAGAAGCATAGGCTTAGAACCATAGGCTTAGAACCATAGGCATAGAAACAGAAGCTTAGAAGCATACAGTTTAGAAACATAAGCTTAGAAGCATAAAGCTTAGAAGCATAAGCTTAGAAACACAAGCTTAGAAGCATAAAGCTTAGAAACATAAGATTAGAAGCATAATGCTTAGAAATAGGGATGGGCCGATTCCTAAAATTTTCGATTCCGATTCCGATTCTAAAATTTTCCTTTCGATTCTCGATTCTTTAGTCGATTCTCGATTCTTTCAAGTTATATTAGCTTACACGCTAAGTTCTCTAATCATTAATTTAGTTAACATCTTGGTCATATGGCAAAACCTTTTAAAAGTTCTGTTTTAATGTAATAGGCTACACAAAACCTTCAACAATGAGAGTGATATCTGTCTATAATATAATTTGTTAAGGTTAAGTTTCGGAGGAATAATACAGTGTATCTGTTATCCGTCTATTCGCTCAACTGTTATGGCCACGGTTTCGACAGTGACGGTTAATCGAGTTTTTACTGTACTTTTTTGTGTTTTGTTCTGACATTTAGTGAGAGAGAGAGACGAGCTATGTCAAACGACCAGAAATGGTTACGATCTTGATTGCTGTTGCTTCATAAATAATAATATTTTCGTTTACTTTAATCATTTAATTTATTCAAATCAACTAATACATAAATAAGGCATAGTTAGTAATTAATTATTTTTCCACACAAATATAATAAATTTTAGTAATAAATTTTGTTTGGTAATAAATTACTACACACGCATATTTTAATAGTTAACAAAATAGGAATCGGAATCGACACTTTTATGATGAAGAATCGAGTATCGACGATACCTCGATACCACCTGGAATCGAGAATCGGAATCGGCTCATCCCTACTTAGAAACATAAGCTTAGAAGCATAAAACGTAGAAACGTAAGCTTAGAAGCATAAAGCTTAGAAACATAAGCCTAGAAGCATAAAGCTTAGAAGCATAAGCTTAGAAGCATTAGCTTGGAAGCATGAAGCTTAGAAACATTAGCTTATAAACATAAGCTGATAAACATAAGGTTAAAATCATAACATTAGCCTGTTTTAGAAACGCACTCCTACATTAAGTCATTCACTGTAATCAACCAAAATAATATAAAAATAGCAACAACGTACCTGTTAAGATAAGTTGCGTTATGTAAAACGTAAGAAATACCTGCTTTATCTAAAGTAAACGACCGCTGAGGTAAGGCAGTAGGCCTCCCGGTCCCTTCAACAGGCATTGAGAATTGAGTGTTTATCCTTCTGTATTTTCCTATATTGTGCGAAATTACTTTTTTACGTTACTTACTTATGATGTATCATAGGATCTTGTTTCTAAATCAAGTTGGGATAGAATTTGTTATATATGTAAAAAGTGTCATGGCAGTCTTCTAAAGCTCGATAATAGAAAAGACTGTAATTAGCAAGTCCTCGAAAGTCGACTCGAAAATATAAGTAAGATTCTTGTTAAAGTACATTAAAGTGTAAGTGATTAGTGAATACAAGAAATAGTGTTGCTAAGTTAAAGTGTAATATATTATATATATAATATAATATATGCTATATATTTATACTATTATTTATATATATTATTTATTATATATATATATATATATATATATATATATATATATATATATATATATAACGTAAGTATTAAACAACTTATTACGTTTCTATAACCAAACCTAACCTAATATGATACTTTTAGGTAGTAATATACGTTCGTAATAATTTAATCTAATATAGTACTTGGATTTATAAAAAACCTTTCAGTCTATGCAGTATGTCGTGGAGGCCTAGTTTGTATTAATAGAGTTTTGGGAATTGTAATCACTATTTGTAGTTTGTGACATTTAAAATCACTATATTCCTATTAAAAATGTTTTATTTTTAGTAAGACTCGTTTTAAAATATTGTTAATTTACATAATTATATTTTTTAGGTGCGCATGTAAACAGTAAATTCTAAGTAGATCCAGTTATTATTAATAGTTATATATCCTTTTTATAATAAATAACTGACTCTATTTTTAGTTATTTATTCTAGCTTGTAATTGTAATAATTTTAGCGTGTGAATTATAGGCCAACTAAACGTTTAGTGGTAAATAGAAGTACGGTACGTAATCGTTTATAAGGGGAAGAAATTAATTATTATTTACTGCTTGATTCCATTCAAATCAAATTACTTACCTTATTAAAAAAACACTCAGATATGAGGAAATTTTTCATCGTGAGTTGAATTGAACACATATTTGTAGTGTAAGCACAATGACGTCATGCCACTGTACGTTATGATAATTGTCACAATCCCGTCTGGTTGGTACGACAGCTATAATGTGGGTTTTAATCAGCTGATGTACGTTTTTAATCACCTAATAGGACAGCTGTTGCGGAACACACCAGTGATTACAATAGGCCTGTAGATATGTTTGCATACGTTCTCACTTTTTAGTTTATTTGGGTTTACGAGTATGTGTGTGAAACGTTTTATACCCTACTTCACAATCTCAGATACTAATCAAGGACGAGGAACGGTTGTTCCCTCAGATGGAATTAAGGAACTCTTTCGACTGGTTAAGGATTTAGGGACTAGTTTGGGACATTAAGACCCTTGACTTCTTAGTTGAAGCTCAGTCTAGTCACTACAACACTTATCCTAAGTGGAGGTTAGATAAGTCGAGGAACTTGTCCTCACAGTTGGATGTCAGATTCGTCATGGATGTTAGGATTCGTCCTCTCTGTTGGGTGTCAGATTAGTCACGGGTCTTAGGATCCTTGTCCTCTCAGATCGATATCTGATTAGTCATGGTTGTTAGGACTCGTCTTGTTAGTTTGAAGCAGATTAGCCAAGGATGTTAAGACGCTTTCTATCCGATGTCAGATTCGTCATGGATGTTAAGACCCTTGTGCTCTCAGTTTGATGTCAGATTAGTCATGGATATTAGGATTCGTCCTCTCTGTTGGTTGTCAGATTAGTCATGGCTGTAAGGACTCATCCCCTGTGTTGGATGCCAGATTAGTTACGGATGTTAGGACCCTTGTCGTCTAAGTTGGATGTCAGATTAGTCATGGATATTAGGATTCGTCCTCTTTGTTGGTTATCAGATTAGTCATGGCTGTAAGGACTCATCCCCTGTGTTGGATGCCAGATTAGTTACGGATGTTAGGACCATTGTCGTCTAAGTTGGATGTCAGATTAGTCATGGATATTAGGATTCGTCCTCTTTGTTGGTTGTCAGATTAGTCATGGCTGTAAGGACTCATCCCCTGTGTTGGATGCCAGATTAGTTACGGATGTTAGGACCCTTGTCGTCTAAGTTGGATGTCAGATTAGTCATGGATATTAGGATTCGTCCTCTTTGTTGGTTGTCAGATTAGTCATGGCTGTAAGGACTCATCCCCTGTGTTGGATGTCAGATTAGTCACGGATGTTAGGACCCTTGTTCTCTCAGTTGGAAGTCAGATTAGTCATGGATATTAGGATTCGTCCTCTTTGTTGGTTGTCAGATTAGTCATGGCTGTAAGGACTCATCCCCTGTGTTGGATGTCAGATTAGTCACGGATGTTAGGACCTTTGTTCTCTCAGTTGGAAGTCAGATTAGTCATGGATATTAGGATTCGTCCTCTTTGTTGGTTATCAGATTAGTCATGGCTGTAAGGACTCATCCCCTGTGTTGGATGTCAGATTAGTCACGGATGTTAGGACCCTTGTTCTCTCAGTTGGAAGTCAGATTAGTCATGGATATTAGGATTCGTCCTCTTTGTTGGTTGTCAGATTAGTCATGGCTGTAAGGACTCATCCCCTGTGTTGGATGTCAGATTAGTCACGGATGTTAGGACCTTTGTTCTCTCAGTTGGAAGTCAGATTAGTCATGGATATTAGGATTCGTCCTCTTTGTTGGTTGTCAGATTAGTCATGGCTGTAAGGACTCATCCCCTGTGTTGGTTGTCAGATTAGTCACGGATGTTAGGACCCTTGTTCTCTCAGTTGGAAGTCAGATTAGTCATGGATATTAGGATTCGTCCTCTTTGTTGGTTGTCAGATTAGTCATGGCTGTAAGGACTCATCCCCTGTGTTGGATGTCAGATTAGTCACGGATGTTAGGACCTTTGTTCTCTCAGTTGGAAGTCAGATTAGTCATGGATATTAGGATTCGTCCTCTTTGTTGGTTGTCAGATTAGTCATGGATATTAGGATTCGTCCTCTTTGTTGGTTGTCAGATTAGTCATGGCTGTAAGGACTCATCCCCTGTGTTGGATGTCAGATTAGTCACGGATGTTAGGACCCTTGTTCTCTCAGTTGGAAGTCAGATTAGTCATGGATATTAGGATTCGTCCTCTTTGTTGGTTATCAGATTAGTCATGGCTGTAAGGACTCATCCCCTGTGTTGGATGTCAGATTAGTCACGGATGTTAGGACCCTTGTTCTCTCAGTTGGAAGTCAGATTAGTCATGGATATTAGGATTCGTCCTCTTTGTTGGTTATCAGATTAGTCATGGCTGTAAGGACTCATCCCCTGTGTTGGATGTCAGATTAGTCACGGATGTTAGGACCCTTGTTCTCTCAGTTGGAAGTCAGATTAGTCATGGATATTAGGATTCGTCCTCTTTGTTGGTTGTCAGATTAGTCATGGCTGTAAGGACTCATCCCCTGTGTTGGATGTCAGATTAGTCACGGATGTTAGGACCCTTGTTCTCTCAGTTGGAAGTCAGATTAGTCATGGATATTAGGATTCGTCCTCTTTGTTGGTTATCAGATTAGTCATGGCTGTAAGGACTCATCCCCTGTGTTGGTTGTCAGATTAGTCACGGATGTTAGGACCCTTGTTCTCTCAGTTGGAAGTCAGATTAGTCATGGATATTAGGATTCGTCCTCTTTGTTGGTTGTCAGATTAGTCATGGCTGTAAGGACTCATCCCCTGTGTTGGATGCCAGATTAGTCATAAATGTTTGGACCCTTGTTCTCTCAGTTGGAAGTCAGATTAGTCATGGATATTAGGATTCGTCCTCTTTGTTGGTTGTCAGATTAGTCATGGCTGTAAGGACTCATCCCCTGTGTTGGATGTCAGATTAGTCACGGATGTTAGGACCCTTGTTCTCTCAGTTGGAAGTCAGATTAGTCATGGATATTAGGATTCGTCCTCTTTGTTGGTTGTCAGATTAGTCATGGCTGTAAGGACTCATCCCCTGTGTTGGATGCCAGATTAGTCATAAATGTTTGGACCCTTGTTCTCTCAGTTGGAAGTCAGATTAGTCAATTATCTTAGGATTAGGGATGGTCCGATTCCGATTCTCGATTCCAGGAATCGTCGATTCTAGGTGTTATCGAGGAATCGTCGATACTCGATTCTTCATCATAAAAGTGTCGATTCCGATTCCTATTTTGTTACTATTAAAATATGTGTGTGGAGTAATTTATTGGAAAAATAATTAATTACCAACTATGTCTTATTTCTGTATTGATTCGAATGAATTAAATGATAAAAGTAAACGAAAATGTTATTATTTATGAAGCAATAGCAATCAAGATCGTAACCATTTCTGGTCGTTTGACATCGCTCGTCTCTCTCTCTCTCTCTCACTAGAGCGGGTTCGATACTCTCTCTCTCTCTCCCCAACGTGTCTTACTGCCACTGATTTATAGATGTCAGAACAAAACACACAAAAAGTACAGTAAAAACTCGATTAACCTTGGCCATGACAGTTGAGCGAATAGACGGATAACAGATACACTGTATTATTCCTCCGAAACTTAACCTCATTAAATTATATTATAGACAGATATCACTCTCACAGTAATGTAATATATTTCGGAGCTAAAAGAAATAAACACGATTTTAATAGCAAATGAAACTATTTATTACATGATAAACAGATCCGCACAGTAGCTACAAATGTAGCAAAATAATGTACAGTAATAAAAACTTACAGGTGAAATAGTTCGTGTAGTTTAACAAACAAAGCGAACACATCACTGCACCTTAATACTTTAGCTGCCGGCCACAATATCGGCGTTTTCACAGAGAATTGCCAAAATATTTGAAGCTCATTTTTAAATAATGTGTTCTTATACTTTGTTCCCCTATCATATCTAAGTATGAATATACGTTTCTTATCATAATATTTATAAAAATACGTGTCGGACCAACTGGCCCAACATAGTTTTTCCTGCCGTAAATGAAACGTAAATAAACTCCGTCGGACCAGTTGACCCGACATTGTTTTTGATTTAATTAAATTTTATTATCTGTGGAACACTGTTTTGATATTTTTTGTGTTTTGTGTTAGCAAGAAACAACAAAACCATAATTTCCTGTCCCGGTTACCCAAATAATAAACTGACTGGTGATTAAAGTGTTTTGGCGCCTATCACTAAGACACATAAACGTGTCACATGTGATTGATTTGTGAGTTGATAAACATTTTGTGAATAGAACTAAAGTGTAATATATTCTCTTTCTGATAAGTAATGCTTCAGGCTCAACAAATACTATCCAAGATTCATATTAAGTAAAAGTTTTAACACCAAATTATTTACTTGTTAAGGAATTTACGTTATAATTTACTTCCAAGTAAGGATGAGTTTATCTAAGTGTATCAATGTTTGTACTTAACTTTCACAAAGTTCGTTTTTAAAGATTATTTTACAACTAAATATTTAGTCAATATTTTCGACTTACTTTTAAGGTTTTGTGAAATTTTGAAAACAGTAGTGAAAATCATTACAATACGTTATAAGAAATATGTGTGTCGGCCCGTAACTACGGACAAAAAGCTCTTAGAATAACATCATGTTTTTAATCCCGTCGGCATTTATCTGTCAAACAAAAACCATCGTAATTACATCTGTAAGTAGTGTGAAGCTTGTTGTTAAATACTGTGCCTTAATTTTTCCAAAAGTAGCAACACCAGCTGAGTAGTACTAATAAACATAAAGCGTTAAGAGGCCCGACGGTATTCGGTTCAGGGTACTGGCCGTCGCGTCAATTTGATGACGGTTAACAGAAACTGACGGTGGAAAACCATATAATATATCAAATATGAAAAAAGCACTTAACAACATTCATTTTGCCCAAATTTATCAACAAAAAATATCTATACTTGAAGAAACTTCATCCTCAGACACAGGACCTACTTGAAGAAACTTTATCCTCAGACACAGGACCTACAAGTGATAGTCGGTTAAAAATCAACTGGGATTGAGCAATAAATACAAAATAGGCCTGACTCAGTTGCACTTGTTCCAGACACCTGCAGAATAAAGATCCCACCAGATGTGGAGAAGGTATGCCTTACTAAGCCATAATGTTGAGGAAGAAGGTACCCCAGGGGAATTGACAGTAGAAGAAGAAGTAAACAGTTATCTGGGGGAACCTAATGCCACTCCAGATTGTGATGTTGGGAAGTATTGGGCAGTACAAAGTGCCAAATACCCTCATTTAAATGCAATGGCAATAAAATACCTGTCTGCCCACTCGCGACAGTGTTTTCTGAAAAACCTTTCTCAACTTCAGGAGTTATATATGACAAGCGATGAAACTAGCTTGACCCACAACGTATTCAAATGCTTGTGTTTTTTAACAGAAATGTACATTACCGTCATGCCAGACTTTTAAATAAAAAACTATCCTACTTGTATTAATTTTTTTACTTTTTATGTTGTTCGTTTGTTTTAATTTTTGTTTTGTTTTGGGAGACAATGTAAATAGGCTTAGGAATTTTTTCAAACATCATAATATAGTGTAAAGTTCACATTTTTAACTTTAAAATAAGTCATTACTTTTATCTGATATGTTTTTATGCCTTTAAAAATTCTTATTGATAAATCAAGGTTTAAGGTTTTGTGTAGCCTATTACATTAAAACAGAACTTATAAAAGGTTTTGCCATATGACCAAGATGTTAACTAAATTAATTATTAGAGAACTAGCATGTAAGCTAACATAACTTGAAAGAATCGAGAATCGACTAAAGAATCGAGAACCGAACGGAAAATTTTAGAATCGGATTCGGAATAGAAAATTTTAGGAATTGGCCCATCCCTACTTAGGATCATAGTCCTCTCAGTATGATGTCAAATTAGTCACGGCTGTTAAGACTCGTCCTCTCTGTTGGGTTTCAGATTAGTCAAGGATGTCAGTACCCGTGCTCTTAATTTAAAGTTTCGGCCAGTCATAGACGTTAATATACGTCGCGTCGTCTAAGTGTAAAATGAGAGTATTCAAGGATGTTAAAACCCTTTACCTCTTAGTTGGAAGTGAGTTTAGTCATGGACGATACCAGTAGGTCGTCGTAATTAGTAGTTAAGACCCATGCGTTCCCGTAAAACTCATGCGTTCCCGTAAAACCCGTCCCATATTAACATGAAACTCGTGTACATTTATATATTTGCAACTACTTGTTATGTGTATGTATTCAAATTAGAATGATTCTCATCAACATACAGGTTATCGATATCTTACAAAAGTGCCATGGTTGAGATTGCCACGGAAGTCGACCACAGGCATGAAATCGAGACAGACAAGTCGAGTTACTTCTACTTTTACTTTGTAATTGCCATTTTCCTTGAAGTTATTATTTGATCAAATTTCCCTTTGTCAATGAAGTGGTAAATAACACAGCATGCTCCGTCGTAACTTAGTTAATTTGCAACTCTACACGAGAGGACGCTTCCGGTAGTGTACTTCCGCTGAAGAGCGGAAATAATTTACAGCTTGTGTAAGGTCAAAAAACTGAGAGTGCTTCCGTATAGACGTATGGAGTGTAATTATAAACTCTTTGGAAGCAATGTGGATCCGTAAGAGGTTTGTTATTGTATGTGAAGTGAGAGGGAAGACAATGCCAATTGTTATCACACATGTGTTATCTTTCTAATCTAAGAAACTCGCTCTTTAATTAACAAACAATTAAAGAAGAAGCACACAATAATATAATCAAAACGATAAAATCTAGTAAGTTATTAACGATAAGATTTTACAAAAAGCATAAACAAGTCATAAACAACAAACTATGCAAATATCACTGCAGTAGAACAAAACGATGTATACAATTGATGCAAATTAGAGTGATCAGTTTGCTAGTAAAACATTATTGATTATTAATTTTAAAGCCAATAAAGTGAAATACATTTCCTACCATTTATGAATAGCTTTCTGACTGTGACAGACCCTTAACGGAAAACTAATCTTTTCTCGCCTTAGCCGTAGATTGCCAGTTTTCTTTAACACCGTGCGTTTCATAATACTCCGCTCTATACGTCCTTACTTCGTTATTGGCTTAGTATTTTATTTAGCAATTCCTTTTTATGTTCCTTATTAGTTTTACTTTTCGTTGGTCATTACATCTCCCAATTTATAATGCGGACTGGGTAACTGTGCACTTGGCCCTGAGAGAACGCACGAGATTTCTCGTGTACTACCACTTCTGAAAACATGTTACATATTTAGAATGTTCTATACATCAACAGCTTCTTCATCCGATATGTCTACACATATTTCAAGATTGTTTGTTATTTCATACCGAAGCTAATTTTATCATATATTGATCGTTTTATGCAAGTTTTTAACAATCCTTATCGTGTTTGTAGGAGAGTATTTATACTGACCCTCTGCTCCAAAAAAAGCCCTGATCCCGAATTCCTACCCGCAGCCAGTGTCGCGTGTCAGGCGCTGCAAATCTTCGTGGCCACCAAACCCCTTACCTTCTCTGACCGACTCGCCTACTGCTATCTCTCAAGGCCAAGTACACGGCTGCGTTAATCGCACTTATTTTATCCTCTGTATTTCCTGCCTTCCATTTCCCCACTAAATTCAAAATTCAGATACTTCTGTTTTTTCCAGTACCATACAAAAATACTATCCTGGCATTGTGCTCTATTATAGTAGAAATAAATTATAAAGGTATTTTCTCTGACAAGATAACGAGAGGCTTTGGGGTTTGCCACGATTTTAATAAAGGACCGACATGTTTCTCACTTCCTTGCCCCTTTTGCTTGTCACTTGCTTCCCTCTTCGACCTTGGTCTATGAACACGTGACAACGGTATGTGACAAAGTGCCAACGTTTGACGTCTTTTAATCGTGCTGACATACAAATACTTTTTTAATTTTAACTTTACTGTAGTATGTCCAGAATTTTGTTTACAGAGATCTGCAGATATTGTGGCAATATGTGTTCGTTGATTAACGTTCTATTATCAACAAGTCTCTCCATTTTCAATCTTTTATTTTAAGGAAAACAGATGTTTGAGACGTTCCATTTGTTTACCTCTTGCTCGGTCTCTTTGTATTATATTTTGCAAAATTAAATCTTAAAAAAAACATTAATATTTGTAAAAAAAATAAGCTGCATGACTTACAAGAGTATATCGGATACAATTAACGAGTAACTGGAGTAACTTTATTTAAATTTTCTCCTATTTGGGTTGTTGGTTAGTAAAAGATTTATGTTTAACCTCTATTTGGGTTGTTGGTTAGTAACAAAATTGATTTTTAACCCTTATTTGGGTTGATGGTTAATAACATATTGATGTTTAACCCCTATTTGGGTTGTTGGTTAAAACAAATTAATGTTTAACCCCTATTTGGGTTGTTGGTTAGTAAAACAATTTTTGTTTAACCCTTATTTGGGCTGTTGGTTTATAAAAAAATAATGTTTAACCCCTATTTGGGTTGTTGGTTAGTAACAAATATAGTTTAACCCCTATTTGCGTTGTTAGTTGATAACAAATTGATGTTTAACCCCTATTTGGTTTGTTGTTTAATAAAAAATTGATGTTTATCGCCTATTTGGGTTGTTGGTTGATAAAAATTTAATGTTTTACCTCTAATTGGGTTGTTAGTTAGTAAAACATTGATGTTTAACCCTTATTTGGGCTGTTGGTTAATAAAAAATTGATGTTTAACCCCTATTTGGGTTGTTAGTTATTAACATATTGATGTTTAACCCCTATTTTGAGAGTTGGTTCATAAAAAATTGATGTTTAACCCCTATTTGGGTTGTTGGTTAGTAACAAATTAATGTTTAACCCCTATTAGGGTTGTTGGTTAAAACAAATTGATGTTTAACCCCTATTTGGGTTGTTGGTTAATAAAAAATTGATGTTTAATACCTATTTGGATTGTTGGTTAATAAAATTGATGTTTAATCCCTATTTGGGTTGTCGGTTAATAAATAATTTATGTTTAACCCCTATTTGGGTTGTTTGGCTAATACTATAATCTATTTTGCTTATAGGCTAAGTTTTTCTTGTTACACTAAATTTTAACTAAGAAATAAATGTGCTTTTCCAATGAATTCTATTAGTTGACACTTATATATATATATATATATATATATATATATATATATATATATATATATATATATTGTTCAAATTTTCACTCCTTCATAAAATACCTTTTATTCGCTCACTCAAGTTTAAATACATTTTTTTTAAACTTGTGGATGACACTTGATGTTAATACAGTTTTTTAAAAATATTAATCCATTATTTGTACTTAATAACGAGTTAATTTTAGTTTTACAACGGAGAAAAACATTTCACAAAAGAGGCAAGTTATACAATATAGTTATTCGTTCCATTTGGCTCAAAATATGTGATAACATATGATTTCATGACAGCTGATTTTATGTTATAGGTTTTGTGGTAGGAAATTGTTACTGTATTTATATTTATTTTAATAATTTAATTAAAAGTAACTAAAACAAAATCTTTCTTTGTTGACCTAAGTAGGAATTGACTTTTAAAACAGTTGTTTTGTTTATATTATTTGTTCTGAATGAGAACTTGAAATTTTAATATGAACACATTCTTCGTAAACCTTTAAATTGATTAATTATTGCCCTGGCATATTTTCCTACCTCTAACTTTCTTCATTCTGAAATACCACTTCGTCGTTCCTAATTGCTCGGCGCATCTTCTTATTGTTTAACCGTGCCTTATAGCGCAGTCAGAAATTCTTTCTGGGGGGGGGGGGTAGTGTCATGCTGGAGAGGATCGGTAAAAAAATTTGAAAATTAATACCGTTGTATGTCATTATAATGCTTAAAATTAAATAAAAGTGTACGAAATAAACATAATAAGTTTCTTCCTTTTTTAAATATTAATAATTGAAGGGGTGAGTGGATAAAGGACTTGTGTAAAAAATCCTACTTTTGAGAAAAGCAAGTTTAAAGTTAACATATGCCTAAGTGGACCTTCAATCAATCGCGTTTTTGCAGCTGACATTGAATGTTAAAGAAATCTGACTTATGTAAAGGTTAATTTTACGTATAAGAAGATCTTTTTCCATACTGATAACCCAAAACTATGCTTACATCAGCCCTTCATCAACTCAGCCCTTCAATTTTTAGTAGATGTACAGAATGGTAGAAATTTAGAAGTATACGGGATTGGAATTAATAACGAATTCAAATTTCTGTAATGAAATACTGAGTCTACAAGTTCTTTGTTTGTTTCTAAGAACTTCATCCTCTGTTACATTCTCTCGTGTATATAAGTCACAAATTCTACTTGTTTATTTTACTCCTATACTTTTATTTCTCTCATCCCTGCCCGAATTGGCGCACTTTGAACTCTTATTTGGGTAATGTATGCACATTTTTATTGACAGCTCTAATTTAATGTAATAATTATATATGTTGATTATCTTTAAATTAACAATTTTAATTTCCGTATGAGACTTTAAAATTATTGTAGTTACAAATCATGCAAAATTGAAATATTGCTTTTAGTAAGAGAGATTAAGAAAATCTTTGTAACATATCTATTCCAGAATGTAATAGTTTATATAAAATATATTACAAAATTTGCAATATTTTTGGTCTATCATTATATAATTTGGTTGATTACGAACAATACTGACCAAAACATTTCAAAATAATATATGTTTTATTCTTAAAACTTTGCTGTATGTTTCGATTCCAAAATGGTATCCTCTTCAGGTGCTATTACAACTTTATAATATTAGCCATCTATCAAACAAAACATAAATTCTCATATTTCAAGGCAACACTCAATACAAATTAAATACACACTGAGATTAAGTCATAAAATGAGACCAAGTAACAGAAAATCAATATAAAAAACATCAAGTGATGATTATTATATTAAAATGACTTGCGTATACTGAATGAAGAATTATGCTACAGTGTATCTGTTTTTCATGTTTTACATTGTGTGTGTTGTATACCACAAATCAAACTCTTAAATTCTATCACAGTAGAATCACAGGAAAATTGGAAAGTATTTCAGATCAGTCATTGTATTATCAGTTATCTTAATGTAATATTACCGTTTAAATTAGTAATTATTTATATCGAGTTTATAATAAAGCCTTCTTTATTTAGTATTGCAATGATGGAAATTAGTTTTATAAATATCTAACCAATCGCTATTCCTAATAGTAATATTAGGTAAAATTTCTGAATGGGAAATCTGCAGTTCAACCCATGTAGAAGTACTATGTATTAGGAATGGTGATATTTTCTGTCACTGATATTAGTTTGTAACTGGTGGTACCAGTGATGAAATATAAAAAATACCAGTTCCTGTGACAATGAATCTATCAGAAGTTACCTCTGTTGTGATTGAGCAAAAAGTCACAGCCACTGGATGAAACTGTTGTCATTGGTTGATTTGTCGCTGTCACTGGCTCTGCTCTCTCCGCTCGGCTCACGAGGCCGATTATCGTGCTGTGTCGTTGGCTGAAAGGGAGGGGGTTGTCTCTGTTGTGATTAGGCAAAATGTCGCTGTCGCTGACGGAAATGTTGCTAAAATTTTACAACGGCTGTCATTGGTTGATTTGTCGCTGTCACTGGCTCTGCTCTCTCCGCTCGGCTCACGAGGCCGATTATCGTGCTGTGTCGTTGGCTGAAAGGAAGGTGGGTTGTCTCTTGTGATTAGGCAAAATGTCGCCGTCGCTGACGGAAAAGTTGCTGTAATTTTACAACGGCTGTCATTGGTTGATTTGTCGCTGTCACTGGTTCTAATCATTTATGGGGGGATTTAAGTGTGGGTGGTCGATTTGTGTCAGATTTCAAGATAGTGACAGTAATCTGTACAGTAGACGTTTTTCGCCCTCGGTAGTTTGTTCTTTTCGTAGGAGTTTATTTTTAAATAAAATGAGCCTTCCAAAAAAGAAAAAAGCGAGGTGTAGAGCCATTTCACCAGTGTGGTATGCCCGCCAGTTATTGGCAATTACAGAGCAGTCTCAGTATCCCTTGTCACTGGTAAAAATCACTGATCCAAACCTGGCGCTGTCACTAAAACCACCGTTAAAGTCACTGAATCGACCATCCCTACTAAGTATTGAGTTTCAATGTTCTACGATAGGCCTATAATCCCAGTACATTGAAGTAATTATTATCGGACAAGGAACTTTAAAGGCAAGTAAGATAATAATTGTAGGCCCATCCACAGATGTGAATGTTATGTAGGCGGAAATAACAGGAAATGATTCTCCAGATATTAATTTATAGTCTAAACGTTTATTGAAATTCTCATAGTGGATTTGAAATTATTTTTCTATGGACAAACTACCGAACGACTTCTTCAAGCTCCATGCCTCACTTTAACCTTACAATATGTTATTATTGTATTGTCCAGACAATGAATTCGCACAACCGGATGCAGTCTAGCGTGCGGTGTCAGCCTCCATTGTGTTAAGCGGGTTCATCCTTCACGGCCGGTGCTAATGATAGACACACTTTAATGTCAACAAACGTAACAAAAACACTCTGTTAGTTTCAATTGTTAATATTTAAATAAAGTGTACCAAGGCGTTTATGAGGGGGGCTTAGGGGGTTCGAGCCCCACGCACGAGATTTCAAGCGCAAAAAGGAAAAATACTAGACACACGACCATTTAAAATTTTTAATATACGCTGACCTTCAATACTTTCTGCTACATTATTGGTGTAGTAGTTATTTAAATAATGCGTTCTTTTTATACTGTGTATTCAAGAATATCCGCAAACCGTTCCGAACGTAAAAGCACAAATTATTTACTACAATTCATCTAATTACTGTGGCCGTAATTGACACTTGAGAATTGAATATTGTTTTGCAACTCTTCTTTTAATTTTTGTTTGTTATTTATGATACTATAATTCAATTTATAGATATAATGCATTGTATGCTGTCATAATTGTAGTTATTTGAAGGTATTGTTTGTTTAAAATTCACGAGGCGACTTTGAAATGATATCGTACAGGAAGTTTGAAACAATGGCCGTGGTTCCTTCCTTATTTAGACAGAGCTTTAGGCAGTGCCTTCGCCATTAGACAGCAAGACTTTATTTCGTCTAAAGGCTATGACAATTCAGAAATTATAAGAAACTAATTGTATTGATTAAAATGATATTAATTGAAACTATTTGTGTTCTGTTCAGTATTTTATAATACAAATTCGGCGAACATTTGCACGTTATAATGAAAATATTATCAAATTAGTTCCATAATTAGGTTTTAAATATTATATGCAATCTTTGAAGGTTAAATGTTTTTAAAAAAGACGAAAAATAGAAAAAAGTTTCGAGCTCACCTCAAAATTGTAAACAATATTGACACGTGTTACGAAAAAATGAATAAAATGTATATCTGTGATTAAAACGTTCAATAATTTTTTTTTAAACTTTAAAACAGATTTTTTTAAAAAAAATTCAATATAACTAAGGTTACAAATTATAAGACCAGAAAATAGCAACGTTTTGTTTGTCACAAAATTTTATGTAGATCTAATATTAATACCTGTTACAAAAAAATGATCAAACTGTGTATCTGACAAAAACGTACAATAGTGTTGCATAAAATTTTTAAAACTAATTATTTTAAAAATTCAATATAACTACGGTTATAAACTATAAGACCAAAAAATAGCAACGTTTTGTGTGTTTGTCTCAAAATTCTACGTAATATTAACACGTGTTACAATAAAATGAATTAAATGTATATTTGTGATTAAAAAGTTCAATAATGTTTTATTTTCAGAAACTTTAAAACTGATTTTTTATAAAATTCAATATAACCAAGGTTACAAATTATAAGACCGAAAAATAGCAACGTTTTGTGTTTGTCTCAAAATTTTACGTAGATCCATTACAATATTAAAACCTGTTAAAAAAAAAATAAACAAACTGTATATTATCTGTAAACTAAAAAGTTAAATAATGATCTTGTACAGTATATAATCTTTAAAACAGAATTTTAAAAAAATCAATATAACTACTGTTTTTAATTATAATAACGAACATTACCAACGTTTGTTTTTTTGTGTTTGTCTCAAAATTGTACAAAATATTGAGACCTTTAAAAAAAATGAACAAGTTGTGTATCTGTGACTAAAAAGTACAATAGTGTATGACATTTTTAAAACTGATTACTGTATTTTAAACATTTCAATGTAACTACGGTTATAAACTATAAGACCAAAAAATAGCAACGTTCTATGTGTTTGTCTCAAAATTGTACGTAATATTGAGGCCTGTTACAAAAAATAAACAAACTGTATATCTGCGACTAAAAACTTCAATGTTTGAATACATTTTGTGGCTGAATTGCGTTGCCTGAGATGTCGAGACGTCATTACGTTTGCAAGTCCGTGCAAACCTTTAATAAATTCAATTTCGTATACAAACTTAATCAAGGGACTGATTTTCGGCCTAAAGCTGTTAGAGCGAGCAGCAAAACAAAAATTGATAGAAACAAAAATTGTATGTATTAAATTTTAGCTTAGCTTGTAAGCAAATGTATTGATTAAATACTAACGAAAACCAACTCGCATATAATTATTTGTTCATTTGTTCTTATTAACGTTTCAGTGAAAAGTCATCATTAGGGAGTAGACCTATAACTACACAAATTCCAACAATAAGAATAGTCGCTGATGATTTCTCTGTCTTTAAAACACCTAGAGGGGGTTAATTATCTATTGTTGGTTGATGTTTTTTATTATATAATTAACAATTATGCGGTTAACCAAATAATTAAACCTCAGTTGACTTAATGACAAGCCTTACTGGCCGGGGAAACTCGCCAAGATATCAGATACATTCCTCTTGCTACCAAGAACGAGGAACTGTCGCGGGAACAGAAAGAATCTGCCATTGCACAAGTCCGCAAGAAGCCGTTAGAATCGTCTGCAATAACTGCCCGTGGACTTCTGTTTAAAACAAGTTCTGTCCAGTAGACTGTCCTTTAGACACAATGATACCTTACGTAGCCGAAATTATAGCTTACCTATATGGATTTAATGGCTGGCCACCGTGAGTGTTCGACGATCATGACAAAAACTGAGTGAACAATTAGCTTTTACAACTTTGTTTAGACAGCAAAAGCTTGTACTTACAATATTTTATGGTTTTATTTAATATTCAGAGCAGGCTAGTAGATAATTGGATATAATCAGTTGATTTTTACGATTTCCCAATCATAACACTTTCAATTCCTGGTATAAAAGTGGTGACAATATATTTGTTCAAATACATTTTTTAAACTAGTAGGGGATGACACTTGATGTTAATACAGTTTTTTTTCAAAATTTAATTCATTAATTACATCTAATGAATTAATTTTAGTTTTATGTTGGAGAAACATTTTTCACAAAAAGGGGCAAGGTTTGCAACATACTTATTTCAGCCAATTTGGCTTAAAATAAGTGGTAACATATGATTTCATAAAACAGCTGATTTTATGTTATAGGTTAAGTGGTAGAACAGCTGTTTAAATGCATAGGTTATATTAAGCTATTTACATTATTTAATAAAAAAGTAACTAAAACATAATTTTTCTCTGTTGACCTAAGTTGTCATGGATTTATATATTTCATTTTGTTTGTATTACTTGTTTTTCAATAATACTTCAATAATAATTTGTATTGCTTAATACAATGTATCGCGAATTAAAAACAATAAATTATTAATATTAGTAAACATTCTATTTATATATTATTAAAACATCTAAATGTAGTTTCCTATCCGATCTCACGAAAGAGCTACTTTGCCCATCTCTAGTAGAGATGTTATTTTAAAGAGCAACAGTGCATGATGACGATCTGGCAACGCCTCATTAGCAGTTCTCTGGCGGTTTGAAAAAAACCTAAATTTCGACTATAATTTCACTTTGAATTATGTAATTGAGGAAGTTAGTTAGATGAATCTACGCATGTAAATAAATGACGTCACGGTTTGGGCCAGGCCGATGGTGACACTCGTCATGATATTAGAGAAATAAAGATTTGTTAAAGTAGGAAAGGAAATGTGTATAAAATGCTATGGTTCAGCATTACAAAACAAGTTTAAAAAATAATAAGAAAAACTATCAAAAAAATATTTGCTGTATGTAATAAATACTGACATCAAACTACTTATATATAATATAAAATTGAAAAACGATTTAAATATTAAAAAAGTATCAGAAAATCAACAAAAATAAATAATTATTTGTTTTAGAAATAAGACAATATTAAATTTGATGAAATGACATAAGAAGGTGACGACACGTCTTTTGATGTCAAATTTAAACTTTGTAAACTCCCGGTAGCTTTATTTTTCTTCCCGAAGGAGCAGACAATATATGAAGTTTATCGCTGTTGAAAAAGTACTTCGAACCTGTCACTATATAGTTAGCCTAAACTTATCGACAAAGTGATATTTTCTTGTAGACTAACAAGCTAACACAGCTTGTTAGCTGTGTTACACGTAACAAGCTTCTTGTCGACACGTAAGCTAACAAGTGATTTGAAGAGTAGATCTTATAAGATCTTGTGTGAGTCACTAAAATCACTAATACGAAGAGAATGAGTCAGCGGTAAGACTTAACCTCAAAAACAAAGGACAAAGTTAAACATAAGCGGTAAATGTACTTTACAACACATTAATGAAATGTAATGCGGAAGTACATTCCCGCGGTTCTATTTGCGGTATCTCGTCGATTGTTTCGTCACTAAAGCGGTCAAAACTTGAAGAAACATCGGAACAACTGTATGGGGGAGACTGTTCCAGTACTCGAAGAAAGTCCTTTACTTAACGTCATTGAAGGTGTCTGCAAGAACATCGTTTAACTCATCACATATTGTGTTACGCGATAACAATATACTTGTACGAACAATATTAATACAATGATCTTCGTGTCCGAAATACCTACATGTTTACACAGAGGGGCCAATGCTAAGAGGATCGACCACTTTACGATTTGTACGGGTGTTACACAAACTGTGTTATGGACTTTCAGTTTTTGTGCTGTACATCTAAAGATTTTTTAATATTTTTTTAAATTATACAATGGATTTATTTCTCCCACTTTTAGAAGATCATCAGGCATCTTGCTATGTACAGTAACAGATCATCTGAAAAAATTACTCCAGTAGAAAATAACTGTATAAATCTACTGCGGCGTAATGTTTAATTTAAATAAATAAAACCTCTGTACCATAAATAACTTTCTCATTTATTCAACACTTTATGTACATTTCAATTTCACAGCAGTCATCCTCAGTGGCAATTGAAATGTACATAAATCAACAAATGAACAAGTTATTTGTGTTATAGAGGTTTTATTTATTTTAATTAAGTAGAAGATGTTTGGGGCCACAATGTAATACATAGGAACGTTTGCAAAAAATTATTTATAAATTTTATTCGGTAACCTAAAATGGGACAATACAGGGAAGTTGAAAGATCTCAGAATCTAACCGCAGAGTTTTATAAACTCTGGAGTAAGTTGCCTTCAACCCTAAATGACAAGTTAATTTGGGAGACGGAGGAGAAATTTAAAACCCTGTTCAACCCGTTCCTGTTCCTTACAGTCAAGCAGTGGCCAATGCCCTAAGCGAGTAGTTCATATTACCGCTTGTCGTCACATTTTTTTGTTAAGCTCCGTCTCATATATATATATATATATATATATATATATATATATATATATATATATGTGCTCATAGTTGGCTATGTTGGGCTATCTTTTAAGTTGTTAAGTTTGTTTTTGCATGGCAGTGTTTTTGGCGTACGGCACAATTACTGTTAGTTAGTTTTGTGAACATAATAAGTATAAATAATAAAGCAGTTAAAATAATTATATATTAATTAAATCATTTAAAAAATTATTTTAAACTATATTAAATTTGGAAAAATCTCTTATAGATTAGGATTGTTTTATTACGTTAGTTATCTATAAATATATCAGTTGAAATAAATTGTTTCTAAAGTTTATTATTTTGTTTCCTGTTGTAAAAAACGTTAGGTCAATCACATTCGTGTATTGATTATACCTAAAATTTATGGCGATGTCTCTCAGACGAATGAAGGTATTTTGAAATACAGTATTAGTTCAGGGTTTTGCTTTGTCTAGAAATAGTCTTGATATGTGTATCATCGCGTGTGTGGTAGATCCGTGAGTGCAACCCCTGTAGGAAGGCAAACCTATTTCCTGTAAGAGGTATTGTGTAACGTGAACCTTGATTCTGCCAATACCAGAAGAGCCAGAGGATCCTTCTTTGATACTATCTTTTTCCATCCATTTCTCCTTTCCCTCCATCTACCTATAGAGGAGGATGGTTGTGGGTAGAGATATTCTTGTGACCCCGATAGGCAGTCTGCCTCAAGTACGTAACCTTGCACATGTCAGCAGGAGAGGGTGAAGATCCATCTTTGATCCTACCCTTTTCCACCCATTTCTTCTTCCCCCCTCTTCCGATAGAGGACGATTGTTGCGGCTATACATTTTCTTGTCATTCTGTTAGACAATCCGCCTGAGGTATGTAACCCTTGCACATATCAGTAAAGGAACCTGACGTTTTGTTCTTTGATCCTATCTTTTTCCACAAATTTCTCCTTTTTTACTTCTTGATATGGAGGAGACATGTTGTGGGTAGACGAGTTCTTTGTGGGCCTGATTGGCAGTCTGCCTCAGCGTTGTTACCCTGTACATATCAGCAGGAAAGCGTGAAGCTTCTTCTTTGATCTTTACTTTTTCTTTTCTTTTTGTTATAATCATCTTATCCTTTTCCCATCCATTTCTCCTTTCCCCCCTCTTGTTATAAAGGAAGATTATACCGAGTAGACACATTCTGGAGACTCTGATAGACAGACTGAATCAGACACGTAACCCTGCACATGTCAGCTGGAGAGCCAGAATCTCCTTCTTTGATCCAAACTTTTTCCATCCGTTTCTCCTTTTCCCTCTCTTCCTCTAGAGGAGGAGTATATCGGGTAGACACATTTTTTGTGACCCTGATAGACAGTCTTCCTCAACGTTGTAACCATGTACATATCAGCAGGAAAGCTTGAAGTTCCTTTTTGATTTTTTACTTTTTCTATTTATTTCTTGTTTTTCCTCTATTCCTCTAGAGGAGGAGTGTATCGGATAGACACATCCTTGTGATCCCAACAGACAGTCTGCCTCAGACACGCAACCCTGCACTAGTCACTCGCGATTTTTTATTTGAACTCAAACTGTATTAACCTAGTATAAAAATGCACTTCCTTTAATAACAATAATAATGTTCACATTTATTTTCCTTCATATTAAGTTTACTCACCGTACATTACTCTCTCCCTCTCCTCTCTTACACCCATTTGGACTTATAGTAGATTAATAATATTTTTTGTTTAACTAAGTAAGCATTTTCAGTTAAGTAGAAACAAGACTAAAAATAAATACTTGATACCACATTGGTTTTAATATAGAATTGTCAGTTCAATTGAACCAGAACCTTGAATCGTTGAACGATAGAACTAAAGCACAATAACTTGCACAAGGAGTTTAAAAAACGAACAAGAAAATAGTCCGGTTGTTAATGTGTTCCATTATTCATGCTATTGTGACACGTTGGAAGCGTGGATCTGACTGTTAGAAAAGGGTTTGAACTCTCGCTTCGTCTAACAATGCAAGATATTTACTGCTAGCTTAGCTCCGATCTGTTGGAACTTTATTTGAAAGCAACAACAAAAACACAAAACTCTTGTTAGGAACACGATGCCCGTCGTCACTCTAAGCTTCTCGCTAGGGGACAGACGGAATGACGTCATTGTGAGGGGGTGAAATATCCCTTTTTATAAAACGTCCACCCTCTTCATTTCAAAGACCCATTCCCTTGAGAAATCGATAAATGGCTGCACAACATTAAACTCCTAATTGGAGTTTCAAGCTGTGTTTGAGAGAATGTTAGGATTAAGGTTGGGTTAGGTTAGGTTAGTTTGGTAAAAATGAAATACCCATACTGTACTGTGTAATACTGTACTTTTGGTTAAGAATTATCATTACAAGTGATCGGTTTTTATTGTTGATTTCTTGGCATTGTTTAGAATAAAATTATTCAAAGCCGAGATCAATAGATAAAAATCTACCAGATCTTTTAATTTCTTCATGAGCTCAAGTTAAGTAACAGATAGTATTTATGTGAAGTATATATTTTACCGAAAAGAACAGGTTTTTTAAAAATAACAAGGAGAAATTTATTTCGTGTATAACTAAATGGAACACACCAATATTCATTTTTAAATTGCGGTGTTACTGTAGGACACGCTTAACGCCTGTTTATACCTGTACACTCTGTCCTAAGTAAAACATTCTTTCTTTGTCGATTTTTCTGTATTGTCCGCTTTATTTTATACCTATTTAGGCATATCTTTCCACAAATCTGTTGCTCATTATATTTAGCCTACTCTCTTGACTACACTGCTCCTCTTTATTCCCTTTTCTTTCTACCTCCCTTTTTCCTTTACTCTCCTTCCCGCCCCTCTTCATACCTTCCTCCTCTCATATCTCTGCTTTCTTTTTACTCATCATTTCCCTCTCATTCTTTTTTTAGCTACATCTGTCAGTTATACCTACATTGTAAATATTCACAACATTAATTAAATATTAAAAACTAATAATGCTAAAATATATAGGTTACATATTTAGTTCTTATTATAAAAAAAAAACAATTCGTTCAACGTTTTGCGAATTGTTTTCATGTTTCGTCGGAAAATTATCAGAGAGTTTTTCCCACTCATAATCCTTTGATTTTAATCTCATTTGTTGTTACATTTTCTATAGTTTTGTTATTACTGTAGGCTACATGTTCTAAACTTTTAAAAATGAAATAAATAGAATCATTCTAAGAGAATAATCTTAGATTTTTCGTAAATTATTTAAGAACATCTTAAATGGTTTGTTAATATCATTTATTGAAACATTATTTATTTAAATGTTCACCTATAATTTGTTATTTTTATTTACATACATTTATGGCTGGGCGGTTAATGGGGCATTGATAGCTTAGAATAATGATGGGTGGGGATATTGATGGCTGAAAACATTGATTGCTTAGGTACTTATTGATGGGTGGGCACGTTGATGGTTTGGAACAATGATGATGGTTGAGGGACCTCGGTGACGAGGGGATGTTGATTGCTGGAATTGATGGTTTGGCGCACTGATAACGGGATATTAACGGTTTGGGTTTGAAATATTGATGGATTAGGGACTTGAGTGACAAGACTTGAGTATTGATGGCTTAGGAACTATAGAGTATATTGAAATAGATTTAGGTCTGGAGTTCTGAGAGACTGTATACTTTCTGTTATATAACTTTAGGTTCCAGTAGATTTAGGTCTGGAGTTCTGAGGGATCGTATACCTATTCTTATATAAACTCAATGTTAAAATAGACGTAGTTCAGAAGTTCTGGGAGACTATCCTTCTCTTATATAAACTTCATGTTGAAGTAGATGTAGGTCCGGAGTTCTGAGAGACTACATTTTTCTTATATAAACTTCATGTTGAAGTAGATGTAGGTCCGGAGTTCTGAGAGACTGTATATTTTTCTTATATAAACTTCATGTTGAAGTAGATGTAGGTCCGGAGTTCTGAGAGACTGTATATTTTTCTTATATAAACTTCATGTCGAAGTAGATGTAGGTCCGGAGTTCTGAGAGACTGTATATTTTTCTTATATAAACTTCATGTTGAAGTAGATGTAGGTCCGGAGTTCTGAGAGACTGTATATTTTTCTTATATAAACTTCATGTTGAAGTAGATGTAGGTCCGGAGTTCTGAGAGACTGTATATTTTTCTTATATAAACTTCATGTTGAAGTAGATGTAGGTCCGGAGTTCTGAGAGACTGTATATTTTTCTTATATAAACTTCATGTTGAAGTAGATGTAGGTCCGGAGTTCTGAGAGACTGTATATTTTTCTTATATAAACTTCATGTTGAAGTAGATGTAGGTCCGGAGTTCTGAGAGACTGTATATTTTTCTTATATAAACTTCATGTTGAAGTAGATGTAGGTCCGGAGTTCTGAGAGACTGTATATTTTTCTTATATAAACTTCATGTTGAAGTAGATGTAGGTCCGGAGTTCTGAGAGACTGTATATTTTTCTTATATAAACGTCATGTTGAAGTAGATGTAGGTCCGGAGTTCTGAGAGACTGTATATTTTTCTTATATAAACTTCATGTTGAAGTAGATGTAGGTTCGGAGTTCTGAGAGACTGTATATTTTTCTTATATAAACTTCATGTTGAAGTAGATGTAGGTCCGGAGTTCTGAGAGACTGTATATTTTTCTTATATAAACTTCATGTTGAAGTAGATGTAGGTCCGGAGTTCTGAGAGACTGTATATTTTTCTTATATAAACTTCATGTTGAAGTAGATGTAGATCTGGAGTTTTACAAAGACCCTTACCTATACTTTTTTTTATATAAACTTCATGTTGAAGTAGATATCGGGTGGGAGTTTTGAGAGACTGTATAAGTTTCTTATATTAACTTCTTATTGAAGTAGATTTAGGTCAGGAGTTCTGAGATACTCTGTATAGTAACTACAGAACGGGATATCGCATGTGTTGATATGTGCGTGTAAACTTGTCTGTCCAATTAAAGTGTCCGTCAGTGTACTGGCGTGTATGCAGGCTGTCTGACAAACTGACCGGCGCGGCGTGGTAGCGTGTGTCATGACGCCTGCGGATGAAAACAAACATAACAGAGCACATTTCATTAGATAAATCTGTTTTTATATGCTCTTCTTTTATTTTGCTCTCTGTAATTCGTTGAACACCATCTATGTCGTTGGAGGCTTGAATGATTAACAAATCTCTTTTTTTGTTGATAGTGATAGATTTGAAAAGATTTTCAATAACAGCAAATACCCGTAGCTTGTTTATTGAATGGGGAGAATATCTCTTCGCTGGTTTGTGTTAATATTTGACTGTATACCTGCATATTTCAAGTTTATAGTCTTAGATCGATTTAATTTAAGTATATAAAACCTCTTTTTTGGAAAAGAAGGTAGTTTGCTTTGTAAATTACCTATGAGGATGATTGTTGTGCAATAAGGTACATAAGGTATTAAATAAATGAAAAAGTTATTTGTGGTTTAGAGGTTTACTTTACAGTATTTCAATTAAACATTACGCCACAGTTGATTTATACAGTTATATCTTACACCTATCTTTGTTTGGAATTGTCGCCAAAATTAGGATCGTGGATTTAAGAATAATAATAATTACTTTTTAATTAATAATTACAATTAATGTAAATAAAGTAACAATCTATGCGTCCAATCAGCTGTTCTACCACATAACCTATAACATAAAATCAGCTGTTTTATGAAATCATATGCTATTACTTATTTTAAGACAAATTGGGACAAAATAACTATGTTGAATACTTCCCCCCTTTTCTGAAAATTTTTCTCCCATATAAAACTAAAATTAATTAATTAAATTTAATAATAAATAATTATTTGAAAAATCTGTATTAACATCGTGTTATCCACTACAGGTTTAAAAAATATAGATTATATGTTTTGACTCGAGTGGATGAATAAAACGTATTTTGTAACGACTGAAAATTTGAACAAGATGTATAGGCCTATAAGGAGAGTGTGAACTAATAGAGGGAATTAAAAAGGACAGGGTCTTCCCTATCGTTCCTACATTTTACCCTCTATTGTTGTTTAGCTTTAAAAACGTGTCGCCTCTCGTCGGGTGCCAAAAGTATCGTTTTCTTTTCTCTTATTGTTAGCATGATTTCCTTTTTCACTTGAGAACCTTCTCATTTATTCTTAAAACTCACAACGCCTTTATAAATACCAACAAAAAAAAACTAACCAAACATTGTCGTTTTCTAATAACATCAAATCTAAAGAATGTGATCCAAGAATAGGTATCTCATACTTTGCCGGTTAGACTAGTGTAGAGAAAGGATTTAAAAAACGTAATTAAAAAGAGTTTGCCGACTAAGCGCGTCGCTGTGTTAATGACTGCTAATTGTTATTACAGTTCAGCGCTGTCTCGAGAAAGTTCAGATCCTAGTCCAGACACTTGTTAATACACAGTGCTACAAACGTCTGCAACTGGACACTTCTCGTTACTTCACCAGTATATAAGGCTCTTCATTGGTCTAAAATGTTTTTTCAATTTATAAAGATAACAATTTTGCGAAAACTCTCGATCTGTGAGGTTTTTATATATTCCATTTGTTGTACCACAGGCGCCGACTTTTGAAAACATTTTGGGCCTAAAACATTTTTATTGCTGAACTTTAAACTCATGATGTTTTATTACAGGAAATCATTTGACGTAAGTATATTGACATATATGTCAATTATTTGACGTAATAAGTTACTTTAGGATTCATTCTTTAACACTCTTGACAATATATTGACCGGCAAACCTTTTCAACTTAAAAATATTATTTTTAATGATTTTTATTAAAATTATTTGTATTGGAAGAAGGTATATGAATTAAATATGTTACTTTTTAATATCATTACTATGAAGTATCATCTTTTATTATTAATATTCGACTCTTAAGTCAATAATTAAATTTGTAAAAGTTTTATTAAATTTCTTCTATTAGCTCACACTCTTCTGATATAGGGCCTATATCTTGTACACATTTTCAATCGTTAATAAAATACGTTTTTATTCAACCAGTCAATTTCAAATACATTTAATGTAACCTATAGTGAATGACAATTGATGGGAATACAGTTTTTCAAAATTTATTTAATAATTAAATTATAAAATTTGTGCCGTCCAGCCGGATTCGAACTGAAAATCATGTTCGTAGTCCAGCGTGCCTTGGCAGTCCGCCAACTTTCCAATAGCTAGGAATATATTTCTTAAAGATGTACGTATATGAATTTTTTCCCCGCATCTGGTTGTTGTCGAAACCTCCATTGTACAACCTTAAACTGTTGTCATGGTTATCACACAATACCATAAATAGTGCTCTAGGGTAACTAAAATAAAATTTGTCTTTGTTAAATTCAGTAGGAATTTTTATTCACTTTAAATACAAACTTAAATCAATTCAGTAACTTGATGGAATTTAATAAAATATTACAGTTTTTTTTTAAAAAATCGTTAAGCTCGTAGTGTTGTTATGAGAATATTAAATAATAAAAAAAATCAAATACTTTTTATAAGTAGTAAAAAAATAACAATAAAAAAACTATAAGTACTTGAATTTTCGTGCTGTGTTGCATCTTATTGGCCTTTACCTGAGTATATATATTTCAAGTTTTTATCCTCCTTTTTTATAAAACATTCGAAGAAACATTGGAAGGCCTGAAGCCCCACGAGTCCATGGAGTCGGCGCCGCTGATTTTACTGTTTCTAGCGCTCTGCTGGGTATAACAAGTATTTCTCTTGAATAGTTTACCGTGAACGGTGATGAGTTTTCTCCCGTTCAGTGTTCCCTGCAGACTACAATTCATCAATATATATATATATATATATATATATATATATATATAGGCTATATATATATATTAAAACAACATAGGTTATTCAAATACAAGAATATTTATTAATTTATATCCAAAGCTTTTCGTTGTTAAACAGTACCAACATCATCAGCAATGAAAATTACAATAATGTAAGCTATAGGCCAATAATATTACATTATTTTGAGGCCTATAGCTTACATTATTGTAATTTTCATTCCTGTTGATGTTGGTACTGTTTAGCAACGAATAGCTTTGGATATAAATTAATAAATATTCTTGTATTTGAATAACCTATGTTGTTTTAAATTATTAAACAAGAAAACGTATTTTATATTTATATACATATACACACACACATATATATATATATATATATATATATATGTATATATATGTATATATATGTATATATATATATATATATATATATATATATATATATATATTCTTTAGACAGAGCTGTGTCTAATTTATTTTTCTCTTTCTTTATTACTCCAGTAATTCATTCCATCTTTTTAACGTGACATTAAAATTTTCGTATTATACGTGGATTTAACAGTCATATTTAATTGGTTTCATACAGTGTCAAGGTTTCTCCACCAGATAGTATTGCAATCCACCAAGTGGGTTTATTTATCATTAAACTAAAGATGCATTCACATTGTACACTGTACAATGCAGATCTTACAGTTTTTACGATTATCTTACGGCCGCAATCATGAAGTTTTCCAGTTCAAATCCTCAACTCATTTACATTTCAAATTTTCTCGTTTTGTTCGGAGAACAATGCCCTTAATTCGTATGGCGTTTCTATTCATTCGCTGCTTATATGTGATTATATTTAATTTCCCTGCCATTAATATTTAACCTTATATGTTCTTTTTTTCAAGACAGTTTATTTTTTAAAATTTACGAGTGTGGTTATACATTGAATTGGACATCCCTGTTCTTTTTCGATCTCATTGTTATGTAAATATACTTAATGTATTTTCGTTAAAGAGACGTGTTTTGCAGGTTGCTTACGAGACATTGCAGGAACTGTAGTTCTGTTGGATAGGCTACAGGTAGCGCCACAGTACTGGTGAACCTTACATTTCTCTTAGCGCGACACTTACTGTTTCATTTCACTATCTCCTTATTCTCCATGGAAAGAGCTTATCAGCTTGGTACATGGACAATCAAACCCGATTCTTTTACGCGCGGTAGCGATATTATAGTTTGATTTAAAACAGAATAGGGCTTTACGAAATGGAAATCGGCCAAAGGTAGAGCCGCCGTTTGGGCGAATGGGAAATTCACATCTTGTCTGGTCGTTAAACTTAGTTGCCAATTCTATGTTGAACTTCCGTCCGTCGCTCAGTAGTTCAACTTCAAACTAAAAACACCACATCCCTGCCCCTCCTCAGACCCGTACATATTCCACTTTGATTCAAAATATAACCGCATGCGCATATGAGACTGAGGCATCTCGCTAGTGGCTGGCTGCTACGAGAGCTAAGTGAGCTGGTTTTGGAGACCCAGACCCGAATTTTAAAAAAAATATTTTTCTGTTTTTTAACTCGTCTAATGACCACCTCTCTTTCGAAACCGTCTCTAATACACAAGCCTTTATTATATGTACTCCCATTTTTTCGTTTTCACATATGTTTAACAAAAATTCACCCTAAACACGACGAGAGTAATGTCTTTCAATCACCAAAAACACACATACTTTACGATTCACGGATTACAGAATTCTATTTTACCACATTACAGTACTTATTGCTACATTGCTTCACACACAGCTATACTGCAACTATAAAATTATATTATAACGACTTTTATTAATAATTGCTATTGTTTTCGATTCTACTATACTGTAATTATATTTTCGATTTGTTCACATCGCACATTTTATTATCATTTGCCTTCATTGTTGTAGATTTACCAAAGTAAATCTATATTGTCATCTTTATAATGCTAAAATTTACGAAAATGTAAAGTTGGATGTCAATGGTTCTGCAACGTGGAATATATACGTTTGTTTAAGTTTTAATAGGCACACAATTCCCATGTTGATTGGCTTCAGTTACCATGGTAACGAGAATTGATTCATATCATATCGCTTTCACCACACATTGATTAAAGCATTATTTTGTTTATTATTATATTTTATTCATGTTATGGCGTAGATAATTAAATCTTTCCTCTCAAGATTTTTCTGTCAGAGATGGGGGACAAGAAGAGATTGTGTTGTAGTAGAAATAAATTGAAAAAGGTATTTGGAAGTAGGCAAGTAGGAGAACAACTGACTACGAAGTTGCCATTTTGTCAGTATTTCTTTCGTCTTAACCAAATTCCCATATCTAATCCGAGAAGGAAGCTAAGGATGGCATGGTAGCAAATGCACTAAGAAACCTGTAAACTATAGTTTGATTTAAAACAGTATAAGACTCTACGAAAGTGAAATCTGCCAGAAGAGGGGGGACACATCCTGCCGGGTCCGTGATCGTTGTTGCCAATTCTACGTTGAACTTCCGTTCGTCGCTCAGTGTCACAACGTTCAAACTGGCAACCAGCATCCCTACCCCACCGCAGACCCGTTCTTATTCTGATTTGAATCAAACTGTAGTCGGTTCACATGGAAACCACCAATCATTGAAGTTGTGTCAAATCTTTAACGTTAGTTGAATAATAAATTCTAATTTTAATTCTGTCATAGTTTTTAAGCTCAATAGCGTCTCAATTAGCTACAAATTTAACACAGATCCAAAATCTATATTTTATAATTATAGTAGTGTATAAATCTGTTTGCTTTAGTTATGATGCTGGTTTGTACTATAAAATTCAAATTTACCGCAATTCTCACATTAATAAATCGCAGTTGAATAAATGAAGGTTTCTCTTTTTACAGAGAGCAGAATGCAGAGGTGTCCCTACATCCACGAGATGAAAGAGCGACTCTTGAACCAAGGCAACGCAGAGACGCTGCTCCTGGAGGTCATGGATAAGGAGATCCTGGAGGTCCACACAGACTCTGCTGTCGGGACTGTAGTCAAGGTGTGGTTGTAATAGTATGACACCCCGTCCATGACATAATGTCTAGTATGACATTAATACAGTTTAATATGCGATAGCAGTCTCACTGCTGTGCAAACACAATTGACTGACTTAATAGAGTTTATAACGCGAAAGAAGTCACAAAGAGCGATGATTTAGACTGCTATGCAAACAATTGACTGACTAATAGAGTTTATAACGCGAAAGCAGTCACAAAGAGCGATGATTCAGCCTGCTATGCAAACACAATTGACGGACATAATAGAGTTTATAACGCGAAAGAAGTCACAAAGACCGATGATTTAGACTGCTATGAAAACAATTGACTGACTAAAAGAGTTTATAACGTGAAAGCAGTCACAAAGAGCGATGATTCAGCCTGCTTTATAAACACAATTGACTGACATAAATAGAGTTTATAACGTGAATGCAGTCACAAAGACCGATGATTCGGCCTGCTGTGCAAACACAATTGACTGACATTAATAAAGTTTATAACGCGAAAGAAGTCACAAAGAGCGATGTTTCAGCCTGCTATATAAACACAATTGATTGACATTAATAGAGTTTATAACATGAAGGTAGTCACAAAGAGCGGTGATTCAGTCTGCTGTGCAAACACAATTGACTGACATAATAGAGTTTATAACGCGAAAGAAGTCACAAAGAGCGATGTTTCAGCCTGCTATATAAACACAATTGATTGACATTAATAGAGTTTATAACATGAAGGTAGTCACAAAGAGCGGTGATTCAGTCTGCTGTGCAAACACAGTTGACTGACATTAATAAAGTTTATAGCGCGAAAGAAGTCACAAAGAGCGATGTTTCAGCCTGCTATATAAACACAATTGATTGACATTAATAGAGTTTATAACATGAAGGTAGTCACAAAGAGCGGTGATTCAGTCTGCTGTGCAAACACAGTTGACTGACATTAATAAAGTTTATAACGCGAAAGAAGTCACAAAGAGCGATGATTTAGACTGCTATGAAAACAATTGACTGACTAAAAGAGTTTATAACGTGAAAGCAGTCACAAAGAGCGATGATTCAGCCTGCTATGCAAACACAATTGACGGACATAATAGAGTTTATAACGCGAAAGAAGTCACAAAGACCGATGATTTAGACTGCTATGAAAACAATTGACTGACTAAAAGAGTTTATAACGTGAAAGCAGTCACAAAGAGCGATGATTCAGCCTGCTTTATAAACACAATTGACTGACATAAATAGAGTTTATAACGTGAATGCAGTCACAAAGACCGATGATTCGGCCTGCTGTGCAAACACAATTGACTGACATTAATAAAGTTTATAACGCGAAAGAAGTCACAAAGAGCGATGTTTCAGCCTGCTATATAAACACAATTGATTGACATTAATAGAGTTTATAACATGAAGGTAGTCACAAAGAGCGGTGATTCAGTCTGCTGTGCAAACACAATTGACTGACATAATAGAGTTTATAACGCGAAAGAAGTCACAAAGAGCGATGTTTCAGCCTGCTATATAAACACAATTGATTGACATTAATAGAGTTTATAACATGAAGGTAGTCACAAAGAGCGGTGATTCAGTCTGCTGTGCAAACACAATTGACTGACATTAATAAAGTTTATAACGCGAAAGAAGTCACAAAGAGCGATGTTTCAGCCTGCTATATAAACACAATTGATTGACATTAATAGAGTTTATAACATGAAGGTAGTCACAAAGAGCGGTGATTCAGTCTGCTGTGCAAACACAATTGACTGACATAATAGAGTTTATAACGCGAAAGAAGTCACAAAGAGCGATGTTTCAGCCTGCTATATAAACACAATTGATTGACATTAATAGAGTTTATAACATGAAGGTAGTCACAAAGAGCGGTGATTCAGTCTGCTGTGCAAACACAATTGACTGACATAATAGAGTTTATAACGCGAAAGAAGTCACAAAGAGCGATGTTTCAGCCTGCTATATAAACACAATTGATTGACATTAATAGAGTTTATAACGCGAAAGAAGTCACAAAGAGCGATGTTTCAGCCTGCTATATAAACACAATTGATTGACATTAATAGAGTTTATAACATGAAGGTAGTCACAAAGAGCGGTGATTCAGTCTACTGTGCAAACACAATTGACTGAACTGTTTGTTGATATTACACTATTCCAGTAAGCAAACACAATAAACTTTATTTGAAGCAAGAACTATAAAAGTAGCTGTTCTGGACTGAATCCAAACGAAACAGTTAACAACTTAGCTTAGTCACGACGGCGTACGCAACGTTAATTTTAGAAATTACCAAACTGTTGGTGTTCTAAATCTACGAGAACTCCGTGTTTACTACCGTGCAGATAGGTTTGAGGTTAATGGGGGGTCGGTGTTTACAAACTTCTGCCGTTGCTTAAGCCTAATGGTTGAAAAATTGCATTACAAAATGAAAAATATTTATATAATTTACCCAAAGTTAAAACGCGTCCGTAATAGGAAAATGAATATTAAAAAAAAACAACAATTTAGAGGGACAAAAGGTCATTACTAGAATTAAAGATTACATTAAAATAATTTTTCTCAAATCTTCGGGCCTTATCACTTGTTTTTAATAATTTTTTGGAAAATGGAGCAAATAATTTTTCAAAACGTCATTAGAATAAAAAGTGAATCATTTTTAAAATAACATTTTCTTTAAGTTTTTTCAGTTTTTTATAAAAACTTTTGTACTTGTATCTACAAATGTTTATACGTTTTTTAATCGTTTATTGTTAATAGTAGATTAAATGTTAATAATTTTTTTTTTTTAGTTAACATGTTATTCACACATGCCTTCTAAATAATAAACACGTATTTCAAACTTTGCAAAACATAAATACTGCTTCAAATCTACCTCAAAATAAGCCTCAATGTAGCTACGCACATAAAACATCCTATCTTGTCAACACGTACATTACTATATGTAAAGTAGGTTAATTAAGATTATACAACTCCGGTATTGTCTAGCCTAATTTTTTAAAGTGAGGATTAAATCTTAGTTTTGATTCCTTAGTTTTATTGAATGTAACCCTTCTTGCATTTCCAGAAGAAAGACCTTTACAACTGCCTGAGCCACTATGTAAGGACATCAGTTATAAAAAGGGAGGCCTGGTAATTAATTTGTTTGGTAAAATAATATAATAAAAGTTTGTATACACCATGTGAACTTTGAATGTGGCTTTTGGCTTGGGTAGGCCTACGAATGTAGAATAGAGCCATACGTAAAAATTTCAATTGAATTTCTTGAAATCTTTTGTAAAATAGTTTTCGATTTTAGATTCGTGAAAATACTGTTAAAAATACTGATGATGTTTGAGCGAGATACTTGGATTTTTTAAAAAGACATTTAGAGCTACTTTTTTATCACACCTTTTACGTAGGTAGATATGCCATCTAATAGCACTTTTGAGAAGGCGTAATATTGCAATAAAAGCAATAATAATTTTTGGGTATAGCAAATGTTATCGATTTCGCAAATAAAAATTATACCTGATGTCCTCAGGAACTAGGAAACAAAATGATGGTGTTAACTGAAAATTGTCACAAGTTCCACCACCAAACGTTATAAAATGTTTTTTTTTTTTTTAATTTAACTGATTTAGTATAAAATTTATACTACATTTTACAGTAATCATATTACAATATAGCTACAAAATTACGGCTAGGATGATTTGATGCAGGTAATAAAGTTTACTAATGCACTATACTAATTGTATACCAAAATGAAGACTCGACGGTAAAAAATTACACATTAGTTTATTAAAACAAAGAGACTAGTTTCGACGACGATGTCGCCTTTATCAGTGCTTTGTAGTAGTAGCCAAGCACTGATGATGGCGACATAGTCGTCGAAACTAGCCTGTTTGTTTTAATAAACAAACTTGTAGTGATATTGAGAGTAAACTGTTTTAATTTTTGCTGTTGTGATTTGTTCTCACTAGCTAAGCTCTAATTAAGGTAAAATGAAGACGACTCAACTTCTTAATAAATTGCCTTATGTTTGCAAACTTATTTTCTCATATTTGCGATATATATTTTCGTTGTATACTATCCCTTTTAGGTGACAAGAATCATGGTCGTTCGTTCTAAAACTGTAACAAAGAATAAATTAATCAAATGGAAACCATTTATTAAAAATACAGGAACAGAACTTTAAATGGTAAAATATTTCTATGAAACTTTAAAGGTATTACAAATATTATAAGTTAAAGATGAGCTTGTGAGAATAAATATATAAGAAATATATATCATAAATAAATTATTTATACCTTATAAAGGGGCACGTTATGCAATATTCGTCCCATTTGGCTTAAAGTAAGTGATAAGATTCGATTTCACAGCTGTTCACAGCAGAATCACGTAAAACAGCTGATTTTATGTTATAGGTTATGTGGTAGAACAGCTGTTATAACGCATAGGCTGTGTTACTTAATTTATGTAATTGTTTAGAATTATGTAATTGTTTAGAATTATGTAATTATTTAGGTAAAAAGTAAATAAAATAAAATTTGTCTATGATGATCTAAGTAGGAATTGACATCAAATTTTATTTGTTTACATTACATTTTTTATTTAATGTTTAGCAGGGTTCTTAAGGGTTTATTTTGGATATTTTATGGAGTTACTTAAATTTTCATTTGTAAATTAAAGACGGTAATTTGATTTTTTCACCAAGTTATTACTTGCACACTTACAAAAGACGAAATAATTAGCCTAAATTTTAAGTAAAGGCTAAGCTCTACTGAACTTTAAAATATAGGTTAGTGTATATTCTGATCCGTCGGAAGCTTCGGTGGCGGGACGATTGGCTCCATGCCAAGTATTTTTGTTACAATACCGTCAGAGCATGACGCGGATGTAACGGCTAAGAGAACTTCCCGACACTGTTCTCTCATTTCTGTCAATAAAATTCCCAGATCTGTTTTGCCAATGAACACGAACAGCACAAGTTCGTCACATTGTAGAAAGAAAATTTTCGGTTATAAGTAGACAGATATGGAGGTCAATTTGTAATGGTAATTTGGTAGAACAGCTGTTTTAACGCATAGGTTATGTTACTTAATTTGTATTAATCGTAATTATTTATTAAAAAGTAATAAAATAAAAATTGCTTTGTTGATGTTAGAAGGAGTTGACTTGAGACTAGGATTTCTTTTATATTACGTGTTAGTAGGCAAAAATATTTTAAATTGTCCAGTTTTGCAATAAGTTTCCTAATCTTTTAGTTTACCTGCAAAGAAGTTGATAAAACAAGTGGTATTTATAAATATGCCTGTATAATGTGTGTAAAAAGTTCAATGTGCACAACTCCGCTTAGCGATGGCCTCATATTTTATAGAGCGCCTAAATGTAGGCTACTCGCCATGGTTTACAAGCAAGAAACAAAAATCGTAGATACGGGTAAAGTTTTAAAAACGAATATGAACAGTTATTTCTTGCGTTTTCTTTCTGCTTTCTCAAATAAAACCGCTCTGTACATGTAGTGGAAGTTTGTAATGAATTTAAATTTAGAACAAGTTTAATTAACTCACTTTCGTAACTTGTGTTTAATAATAAGCATCAGAGTGACCTAAAGGGTTATTTAATATGTAAAATGTTGTGTTGAAGGTACAAAGTGGCCCCCACTCTCCCCAAAACTTTAAACCCCCTCCTCAGTTTTTAAGGCGGCGAGCATACAGAAGGCAACTGGTGACGGCAACGCAATGCAAGCTGATTTAGCTTTTTCACAGCATACAGAGTTGCATGCACTTATTCATAGCGAAGTGATAGCAACGCGACTAGCGAGTGACACAGAAACTAGAGTTGCTCCGGTTACGGCATGCTGTAAACTCGTTGCTCAGTTTCTCAGTTGCCAGCGGTATTTGTTGGGTTGTGTATGCGTTTCTCAAGAGTTATACCGTATTTAAATAATTATTATTTTTATTTGTATTTGTTGTCTTTCTGTTTCTTTTAATGTTCTTTTATTATAGTGCTATAGTAACAAAAAACAAAATATTGCTGGTTCTGGTCATGATTTGTGTATCCAACAATTCAAAACAATATGGATGATTACTATCAATTTTTTGAAAATATATGAAATCGGCACTTGATCTATAAAATTTTATTTGTTTAAAAATTAATTTCTATTTCACTGCAATGTAATGTTATTTTAAGTTTTGCAGTTATACATAAAAAGAAATACATAAATGAGCAATTAACCTTAACTAGCAACTTTTCTTATAGCAACTCTAAGCTTACGTTGCGTTGCCGTCACCAGATGGCTTCTGCATGTCTGCGGCCTAAGTATCCTCCCCAGAAGGAATTTCCGTCTGCGGTACCGTTCTAAACCATATGAAGTGCAATAATTCGTTTCACATTCATTCAGATAAAAAAATATTAAATGTGTATATTTGTTGTTATATATTGTTGTGTTTGTAGAATAAAATTGTCCTATTAACATCCATACTGTAGGCATTGTCACTGGAGAAATTTGTCTGAAAACCTATTTACGTGTCGCTTACATTCCCCCCCTCCTTAAATAGCGGTTGGGGCGATATTACGAAACTCCAAGAGTCAGTGTTATTAAATCGAATGAGTCATTAAATTTAATTTTAAATTAGACCTCTGTGAACGCTTCGTTACAGAAAGGTTTACTTTTCAAGATCATATGATTAAACAGTTAATTGTTTGGTCAGTTTGCATCGTAGTTACGGTATCTACATTTGACTTGGTTTGTACAAAATAAAGTACAAGATTTGGTCCTCTTCTACTTGAAGGGTTTTAGTTTCAAGGATTAGTAAGAAGAGAAAGTATTATCATGTTTTATTGTGGTCTGCACTTCCATTGTATCTGAATTGAGCAAGTGCCTTCATAATTGCACATCTTATGTTTTCACTAACATAACCTAGCAGGTGTAACCTCTTTCTTCAATTATTTATCTACTTCATAATCTTCAACAAAAGGTTGACAGGATAATTAAACTAGATTAAATTTTACATTTTTAAAAATTAACATAATTTGGGTTAATTTTTACTATTGTTTTGGTGATACAGTAAAACCCCCCCCTATCTGGATCAGTGTGGCACTGCCCGATCCGGATATGGGAGGGATTATGTAATAATGTGCGTTTATACTACATAGCCACAACCATTCCAATTGAAAGTAGATGTGTGATTGTTTTAAGTAAATAAGTTACACTTATTGAAGTTTGTAATTATATTTTAATAACAATATAGATCGGTACATACAATTTAGTTACATGTCTGTATGTTAAGCTCCTTAATACTGTATTGTACATACATATGTGCTAATTATCAGTGTTGGTAAAAAAAGATGTAATGGTGGTTATCTTCTTTCTTTGAACACGTTTCTTTGGATGAAATATCCTTCCACTTTTGAATACACAATCGCCTGCTGTTGCTTTGTCTTGTTCGACGTATTAGATCAGCTGGTCAAATGCCTGGGAAGCTGTTTCCGTATTACGTCCGGCTCCGGATGTGAGAGGGCCGGATATAAGAGGTTTTACTGTATTGCTTTTAAATGTCTTTAGCAAACTTGACACCAAGTGCTGTAATATTCTAAGATGAAGGAAGCCTGTCTTCCCCTCACAAGTCTACCATGTCTCTAGCAATTATTTAGTATAATGAAGGGGTTAAACAATTAAAGTGTCTACGAACCCCTTAAATGGGTGTCTGTTAACTTGTTTTAAAGTAGAGGGGTGTACAGTTTAAATGCTCCTAAATTTTGTTCAGGTACGGACTGTAATTTCTAAATCTCCATTTGCTAACTTTGTTCATATAAATAAAAGGAGAGAATTTACGTATGCCATCACAGTGAATATAATATTAAAACACTAAATTTTTATGGAAAAAACAAATAAAATTCCTAATATATTCATCTTCATTTTTATTAGAATATTTGTTTACATTTGAGTACATTTTCAGCCTTTCCTAACATTAAAATATTTTTCTTTGTTCTTGCATTCCGTAAGGTAATTCCATTCTCAAAATAGTATTCTATTTTGTTTTAAGAGAACTATTTTATGTTTAGAGAATGGAGTTATTCCGAAACGCGTCAACAAAGACACATATTTTAGGCAGAAAGATGTACTTAAATGTTTAGAAATTAAATGTTTGTAGGCTATCATCAAATAAAATGTTCATTTGTAGTTAATATTTATAGAATTTTTAATAGGGTGTTTTAGAATAAAAACTTGTGTCCGGTTTTCTTAGGAAAGTAATTAAAACAATTCTTTATAGATGTCTAATGCATGCAGTTTATTCATAAACATAATGTAGATCTCAGGAATCGACAGTAGACGATTGGTCCGGAATGGTCCCTTCTGTTAGTTCACACTCTCCCTATATATAGCTTATTCAAATTTTCAATCGTTAATCAAATACTTTTTCTCGATCCACTCAAGTTCAAACACATTTTTTTAAAACTTGTGTATAACACTTGATGTCAATATAGTTTGTTTTCAAATAGGCCTATGAATTTATGAATTAGATTTAATAAATTAATTTTAGTTTTATAATTTTCACAAAAGGGGCAAGGTATGCAATATAGTTATTCGTCCCATTTAGCTAAAAATTAGTGATAACCACAGGATTCCATAAAACAGATTTTTTATTGAAGGTTATATGTGGTAAAACCGCTGTTTTAACGCATAGATCCTGTTACTTTATTTATATTAATTCTAATTATATAATAAAAAGTATTTGAAATAAAATGTTTTTTTTTACTTAAGTCAAATTATAAATTTCAAATTTGTATAAGGAAATTTTAATACTATAACTTGATACTTTCCATATATAGTAACTGTAAAACAGAGGTGTCTATAACAAAACCTGTACATGGCCGTAAGAGATTTTATCCAGTGTGCAAACTCCGTTCTTTCTCTCTAACGTTCAATGTGCTGACAAACTCCTCTCATATTTGAGAAGTAAAACTTTTGAAGAGCTCCTAAATTGACTAGTTGTGTATTATATCCACGAGAGAAGAAAGATCAAGTTTCAAAGAATTGTGAAAGAATTCTTTATCTTTATATTTCTTTATAGAATTGTATTGTGTGAAAATGAAAACTTGGTGTTTCCTTTTAACAAGTGTTAATTGGACTTTCTAACTAAATACTATGTAATGTACTTAATTTTAACGTTCATTGAGAATTCTAAAAGTTTTCCCTTCCGATTCTCGATTCTTTTAAGTTATCTAGGCCTACATGATATTCTCTAATAATGAATTTAGTTACCATCTACGTCATATGGAGAAGCCTTTTGAAAGTTTCGTTGCAATGTAATAGGCGACACAAAACGTTCAATCTTGATTTATGAATAGGAAATTCTGAAAACATGACAAATATATCGGATAAATGTGACAAACGGGCCAGACATGCTTTCTATTGTCTTTGTTGTTGCGAATTAAATAACAATAATATTTTCGTGATCTCAAATTGGCGTTTGCTTTATTTGTTTAATTACACCAAAACAACTAATTTATAAATAAGTCATAGTTGATAATTAATTGCTTCCCCAATAAATTACACCGCACGCGTATTTCAACAGTTATAAAAACAAAAATTTGAATCGGCAATTTAGTCAATGAAGAATCTAGACCGACGATTAGGATCGATACCAATTAGGATCAACGATTCCTGGAATCGAGAATCGGAATCGGCCCATTTCTAGTTAGAATTTTATATAATAATATTTAATTTTCAACATTATGCCTTTAAATTAGCTCCCGGGTTTCTCGGAATGTCAATACACCTCTCTGAACGGATTTCTGGCTGTTCCACTGTGTCTTACGATCTCTTCATCTCAAATTTATTGCGTTTAGAACCAAATAACTCTTGGCGTTCTTTATTTCAAGCCTTCCCAGTTACCCGTCCTCGTCTTTCTAACATCAGAATATCCTTTAAAGTTTTATTTTCCAACATTCCGATGTTCCTCTTCTTACATAAAGGCCATGATTCGCACCCATCCAGTAACATTAATTGTTGTTTAACACGGGTGACCTCCATAAATCTATTCGCAGCGCCCTCGTGGGTGTGGTATTCATTTGTGTATACTGGTCATAGATATTTTAAAACATTAATTTTTCATACGGTTAACATTAGTGACAGTTCCTTTAATTTATTTAGGAGGCTGTGTATTTACAATTCAATTGGCACTTTGCCTACTCATAGATTCAGTAGGCGCAATCATTTCCAAGAGGAAATTCGTTTCGTAAACAATTTTCAGCACGAAATTTATTACAGTGGCTATAAATAATTTTATGTCGATCTGTTGTCGAGAGAAATTAGTGAGGCTTCGACTAAATAAATTCTTTTAAAAACTTATTATTTCATAAAAAAGATTAATTAGACCTTTGCCGATACATTAACTTTAATAAAGGTAATTTATTTTAACAAATAGTTACAGAACCAATAATAAATGTAAATAAATTTTACGGGTCAGTAATACTTCACATAAAACAATAATTATATACGTTTTTAATGAGGTCGTCTGTCGCTGACTCGGTAACTTCGCGCCTTTTTATCCTCCAGCGCCGCATGACCTGGATCTCTTTGCCAACCCGTAATCCTGGTTTCTGTAGACAGCTACTCTTCCAGTTTTTGTCATTGATCTTTCCTCCTTCGGCGATGACGACCTCGGCCAGCTCGAGGAGCCAAAATGACTAATACGCCCATCAACTCGTAGGCCAAGACTAACTGATTAGAACCATCACAACACTACACTAGATCGAATCTTTTGGTTCTCTTCGACTAAATTTTAGTAAATTTTCTTCTATAGATTAATTTAGTTATTTTAACCCAAGTATATAGGAGGTATTATATTAGAGACGTCTTCCATACGTCTGTGGCTCTGTCGGAATAAAATCAGTGGAATATTACTAGCCAGAGCTCTATATCTTTGTTGGATAAAAACAACGAAACGTATCTTCAGCAATACGAGTATCTATTGAAAAATTGTCTAGGTGAATTTTTTACTTCGTCAGACAAAATTACGTTTTGTAAATTTTTAATAGAATTTTTTAAAATTTCCCCCACTACATGCAATTTGCGGTATAAAAAATATTGCTCTGTTTTAAGTGTTACAAGTTTTTATTTAAAACTATTGAAAAGTTTTTCTTTAATTATTACAGTCAAGGTAAAATGCATTAGAGCGAGATGTTTAAAGCTACAAATTCTAATAAAGAGCAGACACACACACACACGCGCGCGCGCACACGCACACGCATTCGCTACCGCAATCTAAGTTATTTAAATTATTTACATCTTTTATTACATTTTTATTATTATTCGCCCGCCCTTTCCCACATTTATAAATATTAAAAGATAAAGTCTCTATGATGAAGCATTCCCTTGGTATTGTCAAATACCTTGAAGGTATGAGCGATCTTGAAAGTAACTCCTATTAAACCCCATGCAACACAAAGTATGTTAAATATACAGTCGAACCTCTGTATAACGAAGTCGATTATCCAGAGAAAAAATTCGTTGTAGAGAGGTATTCGTTATTGAGAGGTTGTGTTGTAAAGAATGCTCCCACCCCATCTTACGCATAGCGCACTACCTGCGGTAATATAAGGGATACAGTATAATATCGCGAGCGTAGTTAGTGTAATAGGCCAATGTTAATATAGGATAATGTTTTATAAAGTCTCAATTTATTTGAAATTCAAGTTGTTAAAAATGTTTTATTGATGTTTCTTCATTGTATTAGATATCCACATTCAATATTTTTCATAGGGTCTACTCTGTATAGGCTATTATGATAAGTTATCTAATGCTTATGAAAACTTACTGGTAAATAAGTACAATCACCAATTCATTTTCAGGAAGTATAACTTGAACGTAGTGGAATTTAATCGAAGCAAACTCAGTAAGCCGTAATTTAGTAACTGTATTATTTATTAACCGCATTACATTTTTTAACACTTTCAACACGGCGGCGATATTGGTGATCTCATCAAACTACTGCCTATTTTTCCTTAACTTCCAGCTCTGACGGCAGTGAAACGCCATGCGGGTTGCATAGCCTGTCGTAGCGTCTAATTATCGACCCCGTTGTTTTCATCTCAATAATTTTATTTTTAACTTATACATTTTTATTGGTGACATCAGAACAGTGTATTAGACTCTAAAATATTGTTATCGGGTCACAATTTAAAAAAAGAAATAATACAATTGATAAATTACTGTATGACAAATAAGAAAATACAATAAAAAAGAAAGAGAAAAAAGAAAATTTATATACAAAACTAAAGACCCTACTACTAAAATATATTACATACAAAAATAAGCACTCAACGTTTCACTCAGAATGTTTGTTTCTTTTTGTGCCAAGTGGTTCGGAGATCGTAATGTAAACGGAGACAAAGATAATACAAATGTTACGTCCGAGACTATTTATAGCCGAGATAAGCTGACATTGGTTTACTACAATCTTAAGTTGACACAATAGGTTTTCGGGCGTCCAAGCATGTTGTCAATGACTCATATTTACAATAGTCTGTTCCCACCTCCAGTTGGTTTATTAACTCTAACAAGACAGTTATCGTTTATTCTTGCGTTAGTTCAGAAAACTTGGTTAATTTTTATGATCGTTGTTTTTACCGGATATTCTGCCGCGTTAAATGGTTCAAACTACAAAAAAACCATTAAAATATAAAAGTTAAACCAAATTAAATCTGTTCATAAAACTTCCTGAATCATGTTTCAGTTGAAGCATCAAAAGTTAACTTGGGATGGTCGGATTTAAAAACAACTCAGACACAATGTTCTCCAAACTCTTTTAAAGCACTGGCGTAAAAATCAAACCTTTATATAGATATCGACACTAGAGAAGTTTCAATTAGCCTGGGAGTAAGGGTGCCGGTTTGCTCGCCGTATCTAAGGAAATAAGCTGGGAGCGCATCTGTAAGGAAACCCAGAGCGTGCCGGAACGCTAGCCATGCTGAACGTGTTAACTGAACCGAACTATAACATGCAGTCAATCGCCGACATGTGTTTCGCCTATCATTCTTGGTTTTGTTGATCCTCCTGCTGAAAATAAACAATTTCCTGGAAAGGCCATTGTGAGCTGACTATACAACACTACATTTCTTCGGTTGAAGTGAAGAAAAAATTCGTTATTGGGAGGTCCGAAATTCGTTACATAGAGGTAAATAAGCAGTATAACTTCTAAAATGTCATTGGACAAGATAAAAATTCGTTATATAGAGGATTTCGTTATCTGGAGGTTCGTTATATAGAGGTTCGACTGTATTTTAAGATTTGTTTGTTATTAAATCATCCCCATACAAATTAGGGTTTTCTATTCCCAAAGCAGAATGGTACCATCTTATCTGCGATAAAGTCATCATGCACATACAACATTAATACATAAGAAATATTTCAAACTTTTCCAGTTACACATACATCTTGTGACGTATTGCTTTTTATACGGAATTTACTGACCTAGCGAACTTCGTATCGCCTAACTGTAAATGAAAGTTGATTACGTCAGCTTAAATTCAGTATTTGTGAACATGACTGACCCGACAGGTGTCCCATTTTACCTACAAATAGTAAATTCGATCAAGAATGAAAAGTCAAATAAAAAAGGAAAATCCAAAGTATAATGTTTTTGTAATGTACAACAATAATCAATTTATTTTCGATCGTATCAAACCATGTACTTATGGTTACTGAAAACAACTATAGCCACCTCCCAATATATATGAAATCATTCGGCATTATAGTTAGTAAATAGATGTCAGTCAGTATTTCTAGGATTTAAGCGTAAAAATAATTATCTAATTGGTATCTCTCACAAAATAAAACAATTTAGTTTAATTCTATATTTAAGGCCTATTCATTCAAATAATATGCCAACACAGGAGAAACAGAATTCATATTTATTATATTAAATTATTGTAGTAAAATTCATTTTATAAATTAATTAATTTATTAACTTATAAATAAAAGAAGTTTTTAATTTAAAATCATTGTAACTTAATGTTGTACAGTAAGTAAAGTAACATATTTATGCTTTAAAACAGCTGTTATGCTGATTTACTTATGCTGAATTATTTCCACTTAATTTAAATATCAGCTGTACGTCATAGCGTGATTACCGCCTTCTATTGATTATTAATTGCATATATATTAAATGGTTAATTTCAATATAAATCACTGCTCGGCCAGAAAAGTAAGCGGTTGTATTTTTGATGTTTTTGTTTTTTTTTTGAAAAATATCATGTTAGCTACAAAAATATCCAATCTAGCTACAAATATGCCAGAACCTACCCAGGCGGATATTCAATAACTTCCCAAAATTTCATATCGATGTGATAAGTGGTTTAGGAACGCATAAAAGACATACAGACAAATATATATTTTTATTTATATAGATATATGAGTAGCAGTAGAAATAAGTTAATTCCATGACTAAGAAGTATTTGTTTTGATTTCAGTTGAACTCGGATGGCTACGGATCGCACACCTCGCCAACACATCACTGCCATTCAATCAGGGATGAACTGAGACCAAAAAATGCAAAGTAAGTCACAGCCAATCTCCTCCAACAATAGGTTGTTATTTAGTTCATGTTAGCGCTCACAGATGGCTCACTTCCTGTCTGTGAAAGGCAATGAAACGATGTAGAATCTGTTTGACTGATGCCAGAGAAGCTCAGGCGCGTCTGTTACATTCTTGGATGGAAAAAAAACTTGGTGGTTAGGGTCATGATTTTTCGGGCGAGAGTTGGCTCTATATAGGCCTAAGTAAACCCAGTAAATGATTTCATACAAGAGTTGTTTACGTAGTCTATGTTACTTCTTGTATCTTAGATTGTTAAGTTAAAGTTAAACTGTAACAAAAACGGTTTAATCAAACTTCTATATACCCAGGAAACTTTTATCTATACTATTGTTACGCTCAATAAATTTTAAGGCAATGTAGACTAATTAACTATTTATTAAATCACTCAATTTAATGGCTACTATTATTTACACTCTTAAAATTTATAAAAGCGTCCAACACTATTTAAATCAGGTCTGATACTGAGTTCGCTAATAGTGTATTTACACTTGACACGCGCTAAAGTGTCTCAGACTGTCATTAAAGCTTATGAACAGGTTTATAGTAGTAAACTCTCTTCACTACATTGTAAAACTCTGATCCTCTTCTAGTTTACCCTAATAAATCGACTTGCCGCTTCTAGTAATTTCTATCAGCTTTATTTCTAGAATGTTCTAGGCGGTGTAACATAAAACACATAGGGCCTTGCCCGTTACACTATTTAGGATGAAGAATAAGAAAAACAAGAAAATTGCGAAAATGAGGGGAATGGGCAGCCTGCAAGGAGATGACTAGTCTTTCTCAGCGACTCCCCAATAAGGATGAACCATCAGGCAAGCCAGCCAACCCACATTCCTCAGTGTATTACGATTTGTATCTTATTCAGCACGCAAAGATAAGAATCCGAAAAAAATATAAAAATACAATCCGAAAGACTGAAAGGAAAAGTGTTTATCAGGAACCCTAATCTATAGTTGTTCTTTAAAGCTCCTCCTGAAAAACACCTCAGGGTTATATCTTTTTTTCAATAAGAAAAATGCCCAAACTTCAGTCGTTTTAAGAAGTAAGGTAATTATTGTCTAGCCACACCTAAACAGTTTTGTACAAAATATTATACTTGGTGATGTAGAAGGCTGTCAGAAACGTGGGGAAAATAATAAAAAAATGCTATTTATGCAAAAATTCAACGTTTCGGAAAAAAGGCATTTAATATGACTTTAACCCTTATAAAACCAAGGTTTCTTTTACTAAGTTGTGCTACATTATAATTAGGGGTTGGCCGATACCTAAAACTTTCGTTTCCTATTTCGATGCTAAAATTTTTCTTTCTATTCTCGATTTTTTAATTTATATAAGGCTACATGATATTCTCTAATAATGAATTTAGTTAACATCTTGGTCAAATAGAGAAACCTTTTAAAAGTTCCGTTTTAATGTAATTGACTATACAAAACGTTCAACCTTGGTTTATAAATAAGAAATTCTGAAAGCATGGAAACATATCGGATAAAAGTAATGATTTACATAAAATTATAAATGTGAATAGTTCACAACTACAATATAACTTCAGTAATAGCCATTCCAGTTGGTATAACTGGAGAAATTGGAACTATTTTTTCTTTGTGTTTTGTTTTGACATTCATGAAGTGGTGGCGGAGTTGTGGCACCTAGAGACGTGGAGGAAGGGAGGGAGGAGAGAGAGAGAGAGAGAGAGAGAGAGAGAGAGAGAGAGAGAGAGAGAGAGAGAGAGAGAGCAGAGAGAGACAAGCGTTGACGAACGTTTCCGATCGTTTTTGTTGTTACGTCATAAATAATATTTTCATTATCTCAAATCGGCATCTGATTTAATCGATTAATTCAAAGGAACTAATATGTAAATAAGGCATAGTTGATAATTATTATCCCAACACACTATAGCCCTCACGTATTTCAACAATTAAAAAAACAAAACACAATTGGTTCTTTAATAAAACCGAGTATCGACGATTGCTCGATACCATTAGAGTTCTGATTGCTAGATACCATCGTGAATCTGTATTGGTCCATCCTTAATTACAATATAACTACAAAGTATCCAGTTAAGCTACATTTCGAATTAATATTAATAGTGTACGGGATAAATTCACCCCTTAAGTGAAACATGACTCCTTTTCCCTTACGGCGATGAATAAACGTGTACCAAAATGGAGATCACTTCGCTTTCACGTTATAGGTCGTCTCAGGTTAAGTTGAGGTAAGCCAGGTAGCAGGGGATTAGGAACTGCTCGGCCGATGAATAGGAGGGGACGGCTCGGCGAGAACACCCCGATAATGACACATCCACTTAAAACCTTGATCTAATAAATACGCATTATTTGAGAAAAATATTAATATTTTTTTCTTAATTATTATTAAACAAACAATTGCGTGTTTGTCTCATGTTAATCGGTTGCTTGAAGTGTTATAACTGAAGCTTATTACAAATGTGAATATACGAAGCGTAGCCGGTAATCCCTCTTAAAGTCGGCCGATTAACTGAGACAGACAAGGAATTGTTTGTTTAATAATAATTAAGAAAACGGTATCAACGTTTTTCTCATATAATGCGTATTTATTATATTAACGTTTTTAAGTGGAGTAATCGGCGATGCGTCACTAATGTGATGTACTCGCCGGGCCGTCGCCGCCTATTCATCGGCCAGCCCGGCCTAATCCCCCAGCTACCTGGCTTGGCTCAACTTACCCTGAGACGCCGTATAACACACCTTTCCAGGTATATAATCGAAGCTAAATAGGCTTATATGTATGTTTGCAAAATGAAATATTTCTGGCCTACAATTAATTACAAAAACTTAATTTGCATCTATCACTCTTCGCTTTCTATCCGTTGCAAGCCTTAATACCCCTTTATCTTTATCACTTACAGATAAGAGAAGTTATTTCTTATAAATAAATTCTTTATAAACAAATAAAATCATGAAAACTACTATGATAGCTTAATTTTGCACAGCTACACTGAGCCGTATTTCCGCTCTATAGAAACCCCGTTCTCTAACTGCTAAAATGCCTGAATAATTTTTCACTGTCAGCTAAAACAAAGTGTAAGAGAAAGAGAGAAAATAACTGCTATTAGAGGCTTAAATGCATATCAACCTGTGCAAAGTTTTACCTAACCACTGCCTTCTAAGACTATAAGCAGTCGTGTTATTTCCTGTAAATAAACTCTGCAGTAAAATCACAATGGTTTGTTTTGTTTTTTTAGCTCTGAAAGTGTTTATTTACTTTAAAACATATCGGCGTACTCGGTACTATGCTTTTACACAGAATAGCTTTGGGTGGAAGGAGGGTTGAAGTCAATATCTGGCTGGGAACTCAGCATCCCTGGACCGAGCTGTACGGACCAATAGGCAGCCAGTACGGGCTCGTCACGTGACCCGCCCAGACTTCATACTCGACTCGCAAAATCTATTGTATTGTCCCATGTATGTATCTTAAAAGCGGTTTCAGCCCGTACGAAATTGGCGGTCTCCTTTTATTTCAACAAAAAATGTAGTCAGAAGTGTCCTGTTCGGTCACCGGCGTTTTGTAGCGTTGTGGCGTGATAATAAAGGCAGTGGATAAAGTTGGATAACTATTGGAAGCGGACATGTATTTATAATAGTCATTTATACTAGATAGTTGTTAATAATTGCTTAATTTTTGAATGTTACCAGATAAATATAGCTTTTTGCTTTTATTCAATGTTTTGCAACTTAACACATAACCTATTTTGTTAATTATAAACGAGGGCTTCTTATGTAAAATATTATTTTTCCCTGAATATAAATGTTAAAAGTAAAATTTGTAATTAAATAGAACTTGAATTACCGAAAAATGGCCCAATATAAAAGTATTTTGTTTTGACAGAAGCTTATAAATCTTAGAATGAATTTGATGCTTGATTATTAGCAATAAAATAATTTACTTCAGGGAGAGATATTTTGAATATACCATTATTCATAGCATATAAACTATTGCATTATAATTGCGACAAAGCTATAATGTAAGGCCATTCATCTGAATTAGACAGTAAAGTAAACATTTATATTATATAATCATACCATCTTTGCAAAGGCCTATTAATACTTAATAAGTCCATAGTATTTTGGTTATTTTGAAAAGATATAACTCCTCCTCTAATATACTACATTTGATAAAGTGCCACATATAAATAAACATCTAATACCGTATTTGCCCGCCATTAACGGTTCCTATTTCATGTTACGGCTGTAAATTATTTACACTAATGCTATTTTAATATAACTTTTTAAACTAGCGCCCAAATCGCTTAAAAAATAACTATCAAAAAGATATTCATTTAATAAAAGTTGTTGAAATTATTTTTGTAGGACTTGAAAACAAGATACACAAAACGAAGAATCAGTTGGCAATTTTTGTAGATATTCTGTTCTTAATAAGCTGTTAATTAAAGTCGCTAATTGTTTAAAATATTTAAGGACTTGACTTTCAAATTTTAGTAATAACACTCAATAAATTTACTCAATCATTTTATAAAACAATAAGAACATTTTAAAATGTTGATGTATTGAGTAATTTTTAGATCCTGTAGTTGAATATATCTGTCTTGCTCTATAAACGAGAAACAACGAATTTATTCGCCTCAGTAAAATGTAAAGCCGGTTGTTCAAGTTTGGTTATTTAAAGTTAAACACTACATGAATGGTTCCCTTGTTCATAAACGCGCATGTCCACAGGTGAAGTGCGTCTGATTGTGGATGGATCGTTATGTTTAAAAAGAAGTTACTTTCTTTTTCTGTATGATTCATAAGTTCCTGCAATGGTTAGAACAAATGCACATGATTCCCTCCATTAAGAACATTTAATTTTTTTGTAATTAGCTACGTATTTTATAAAACCTAAGATAAAACTAACGCAAAAGCTGTGCAGGAAAATCTGATTGTACGAGTCCTTTAATTACTGTAAATCTGACAGTATTGTACGTTTTACGTAGCCTGTACTGTGTTATTGTTACAACATTGCTTTGCCAATTGTAGACTTTAGTAGCGTTTTGTATAAAATTACGTCACAAAATTCTGATTACCTCCCCTTTTATCCCCTCTTCCACTCCTGCAGCGATCCTATCCCCCCCTTTATTAAATTACTTTCACAACCAATTGTCGCAGAGAATCCATAGTTGTAAATTTTTCGTGCGACAAATTATTTAATCTCGTTTCCTACAGTTTACGGGCTGTATAAAAGCACAAGATGGAAAGGCTCCCCGGGAGTGGAAGCGCAGACCCGGGCGGAAAATTTAACGTTATTCAAAATGGCGGATTATATCTTAAAGTGGTATTGTAACGAATCATTACGTAAAAATACGCCACTGGAATTACGTCGCTGTGATAGTTACAGCTTTGGTATTTTTATCATAGTGGTGATTTTTTTGGAAATAAGCCATAAATTTATATAAGCGTGAATAATTAGGTTTTAAATATCTGTAAATAAACCTGCTGTGGAAATTCCATCCCAGGATAAAATTACAGACGGTAGAATTATATCGGTCGTATATTGTTTACTTACAAACATATCGCAAACTATGTAAAATCTAGTCTAATATAATTTTACAAGACATTCCGAAGGTGAGCCGCCGTATTTCCCAAGGAAAAGTAACAGATATATTAAACATGCTAAATATATCGCCAACTTAACTAAAGATGTTTCCAACAGAAAACCGACTATGCTTATTACCAACAGAAAACGTGACTAAAAAAATGGCCAACAGAAAAGTGACTAAACCTTATTGCCAACTGGAAACTTAACTAAAAATATTACCAGCAGAAAACTGCCTGAATTTATTGAAAAATAAACAAAACTAAATATATTGTCAACAGAAAACTAATAACGCTTATTGCAAAATAAACTTATTTCCAAGAGGAAACGTGACTAAAAAGATTGTCAACATAAAACTGACAACCTTATTCCCAACCGGAAACGTGAGTAAAGATATTACCAGCAAAAAACTGTCGAAATCTATTGCAAAATAAAACAAACTAAAGATATTGCCAACAGAAAACTAATAACGCTTCTTGCAAAATAAAACTGATTGCACTTATAGCCAACCGGAAACTTGAATAAAGATGTTCCGAACAGAAAACCGACTAAACCTATTACCAACAGGAAACGTGACTGAAAAGATTGTCAACATAAAACTGACTAAACCTTATTGCCAACCGAAAAGGCGAGTAAAGATATTACCAGCAAAAAACTGTCTAAATCTATTGCAAAATAAAACTAACTAAAGATATTGCCAACAGAAAACTAATAACGCTTCTTGCAAAATAAAGCTGATTGCACTTATAGCCAACCGGAAACTTGACTAAAGATGTTTCCAATAGAAAATCTACTATGCTTATTACCAACAGAAAACGTGACTAAAAGGATGGCCAACAGAAAAGTGACTAAACCTTATTGCCAACCGGAAACTTAACTAAAAATATTACCAGCAGAAAACTGTCTGAATTTATTGAAAAATAAACAAAACTAAATATATAGTCAACAGAAAACTAATAACGCTTATTGCAAAATAAACTTATTTCCAAGAGGAAACGTGACTAAAAAGATTCTCAACATAAAACTGACTAAACCTTATTGCCAACCGAAAAGGCGAGTAAAGATATTACCAGCAAAAAACTGTCGAAATCTATTGCAAAATAAAACTAACTAAAGATATTGCCAACAGAAAACTAATAACGCTTCTTGCAAAATAAAACTGATTGCATTTATAGCCAACCGGAAACTTGAATAAAGATGTTCCCAACAGAAAACCGACTAAGCCTATTACCAACAGGAAACGTGACTGAAAAGATTGCCAACATAAAACTGATTAAACCTTATTGCCAACCAGAAACTTGACTAAACCGACTAAACTTGACTATTCGGATTGTCAACATAAAACTCACTAAACCTTATTGCCAACCAGAAACTTGACTAAAGATGTTACCACCAGAAAACTGTCTAAATCTATTGCAAAATATAACTAACTAAAGATATTGCCAACAGAAAACTAATTACGCCCATTGCAAAATAAAACTAATTGAACTTATAGCCAACCGGAAACTTGACTAAACCGACTAAACTTGACTATTCGGATTGTCAACAGAATACTGACTAAACGGGGAATATGAAAAATGTACACAACAATGCAACCTACAAATTAAATATCCTTGCTTTCTTAGGCCCTGAGTGGGATGTCTTTCTTTAGCCAATGGAACCGGATTTTATAAGAAGCCGTTGTTACATTACTTGATTAAATAGGGCCTAATAGTGTTTATTATATGTATTACTTTGCATTGTTAATATGTTTTTAAGACTTTTTATTCATGCTTCCTTGATTCAGAATCACTTCAGTCTTTGAAAAACACTGATTAATACGCTGCTAACCGATCCACATCTTGCCATTCTTTACATTCTTTACTCAAACATTTGGCAGAAAGAGAGAGGGGAAGAGTGAGAGAAGAAGGAAGAGGGAGGGTGGGTCAAAGTGAAGTATGTGGTAGGGGAAAGGAAGTGAGAGACAGCGGAAAGGGATGGGAGAAGAAGTAAGAGATGTGGGAGAAGAGAGAGAGATAAAGAGGGGGAGAGAGAAAAAGGAGTAAGGAGATAAGGAAAGGTAATGACTAGGAAAAGGGGAGAGGAGGAGAGGAAAAGTTAAATGTGTGGCGAGGAAAGAGAAATGAGAGGCAAAGGAAAGGGAAAGGAGAAGAAGAGAAGAGTAAAAGGAAAGAAAGAAAGAGAGAGAGAGAGAGAGAAGAAATAAAGAGGGAGGGGTGAGGGAAGGTAATGCAAGGGGAAGAGAAGTGAGAGAAAGGGGAAAGGGAAGGGAGAAAAACGGAAGAATAAGAAGTAGGGAAGAGAAAGAAGAGAACGCACTGCCTCTAATATAGTGTCCACATGTGTCCACAATACACCTCCATACACAATACAGTCAGGGCTCGAACGCAGCAACTCTAGTCAGTCAGTCAGTATTCTTTTAGGCGATAGCGACTTTTAAATCGAGATGACTGTACAAGTGAACGTAGGGGAAGTGAAGTGGACGACAACTCGGAAACTATACCTGAGTATAGTAGTTATATAAAATTCCAAGCAACTACAAAATGTTATTAGTTATAGTCGATAATGTATCGTTCTGACAGGGATTCAATAGAGAATAGGTTAATATTAGATTAACTATTAATTTGCACACATTTATGGATACCAGAGGCTACACGCTTGACATTTATAAAAGCGCCCATTCACTGTTTTAATTAGGTCCACTAATACTTACTAAGTTTTAATCCATTACAGTTACCACGCAACAACTGTCACTCGGTCACTAACCGCTTTTACTCAGCTCACTACATTTTAAAACTGCCTCCTTCACGCTTAACCAACCTTTTATATTGACTTCCCGCTTCTAGTAATTTCTCGTACTAAAAGGTTCTAGAACAATGTAGCTGTTGTGTCCACTCAAGCATGAAACGACGCTTTCATTAATTTCTATCCACTATTTCTAGAAAGTTCTGGCCTTTACGTGGCGGCTTACTGTTGTGCACTCTCAAGAGTGAAATGACTTGTACTTGTCAAGCCGTATTTCATAAATCACCTGTGTGTTACTTTACCAATTTCAAAATATAGTTTGGTCAATAGAAAATATGTATCACAAGTACTACACGGCTCCTCGCGAAGAATTGTTCTAATTCCAGAAGGCGTGACATCGCTGTTTGTGCCCTAAACTAATGTTCTTGATAATTTTTTTTATTTTATAAAAATACTGATTTGTTCACTTAGGTCTTCTACATATACGGTTTAAATGTCTAGAGAGGTCGGAGCAAACTTAGCAGGGGGCATATGAATGATGACATATAGCAACTGTCAGGCAGGGTTAGGCCTAAACAAACAAATCACTTTATCAACAGGAGCAGATAATAATAACAAAAAACGAAGTAAATAAACTATTTGACGATATTCTGGAGTCAGTGTACTCAGGCGGGTAGGGCGGTCTTAAAAGCGTCCTTAGAAGCAGCCGGAATACTGGAGTGGGGGGGGGGCGTAGAGCTAGAGAAGTGCTGGGTTAAGAGGACGGGTGATGAATTTCTCCCAAGTAGTTTTTGTTCTCTTTCTTCTTCACCCACAAATTATATTTGCAAAAGTTGTGCATTTCCTTTACTATCTAGAATTAATGTATCGTGTAAATGATAGAACTGGCTTTGAACTATGCCGGCATTAAATCATTTCCAACAACCTATTTTACACCGAAGCAACTTTCGATTAAGTTATTAGATTACTATAAACTCACAAACAATAAGGTTACTTATAAGAAACTATATCACTTCGCTATATGAGCGTTCTTTGCACCCCAATACTTATTACACATTTGTTTTAGTTATTTATGATTAGTCTAATGTTTTAGTAGTGTTTTGTAACTTAACACTATTAATTTACAATTTCTCTTTTGTTAATTTTTATAATTTATTTGTTATTTGTAAGTAAATTTGTTTATTTAGATTTATGTAAGGCCTATTTATATTAACTATAGCAATTCAAAATTATTAAATACTTACAAACAAAAATATTTATAACACGTTAACTTATAGGCCTAACACTAACAAAAAACTAGACATTTTCAAAGATTCAAATCCTTAAAAAACATGATAAGACACCAAATCTACTCCACTTTAATACAGTGACACGACTTACATTACCTTCGTTTTGTGAATGAGTACTTTCGTCCCATTATGCACGATGTGAGACAAAGATCGTAAAAGACCGACAAGATCACATATAATAGGAATTATAAGTTCAATATTAACATTTAGACGGAACCGTTTCTATTTGTACAAATAATTTAACGAATTTGAAACAGCTGATCGCTTAATTTATCTAAAGGCTACAGATATATTATATTTAATAGATATGTGATTTACTGAATTTGAAACAGCTGGTCACGATTTAAAGACCCCTACTGTTCGCCTCAATGGCTGTTTACTGCATTTGAAACATCTGATCGCTTACCTCATTCAAAGGCCACAGTCGTTCTATTCAATGACTGTAACTAAAAAAACTTATAGCTTAATTGAAGGCAAAGGCCACTGATTGAATCTGTTATATTCATTTTCTGTTTACTGCATTTGAAACATTCGATCGCTTAATTGATCCAAAGGTCACAGCTGTTCAGGCGCATATCCAAGGGGGGGGGGCGATGGGGCGATCGCCCCCCCCCCAACCCTCAAGAACTTTGGGTTAAAAATCGACAATAAATTATTAAATTAGGACTCTCTATTAAATTAGACTTTTACTTAAGTTAATTCGTCTTTTATTGTAAATAAAAAATAAAATTTTTATTTTTAATTTGAAAATGTGACGCGTTCCCTCGGTATACCCTCGTAAACGTCTAAACGTTTTAACAACAGATAGCGCTAGTGAAGCTTAGTCTCGAACATATGATTTTCATTACGTAATTTTGCAAGCGTAATATTCGCAGTTGACTCCGGAATTGTTCGTGTTGGAAGAATAACTACTTATATTAATTAATAAACCATTTTTATAATAATAGCTTATTATGAAATTAATAATATTCTCTAGCCATAAGTGTTATCGAAACTGGAATAATTATTTATTAAAAAGTCTAATTTGCTACGAATCTTTATCACGTTACCTATTTCTAACGCAAACGTAGAAACAACTTTTTCTGTTCTATGGTTTTACATACACGCACGCGCGCGAGCGCGCGCGCGCGCACACACACACACACACATATTATATATATATATATATATATATATATATATATATATATATATATATATATATATATATATATATATATATATTGCATCGATCGCCCCCCCCCCAAGCAAGTCGCTGGATATGCGCCTGCTGTTCTATTCAACGGCTATTTACTGAATGTTGAACAACTGGTCGCTCAAGTGATTCAAATACTACAGCCGTTCGATTTAATGACTATACTGAATTCGATATAGCTGATCACTTACGTGATTCAAAGGCCAATCTGTTCTGCTCAATGGCTTTTTATTTAATTTGAAACAGCTGATCGCCTAATTGATCCAAGGGCCACAGCCGTTCTTTCAACGGCTATTTACTGAATTCCAAACAACTAATCACTTAACGTGATTCAAAGGCTGTTGCATTCAGTGGCTGTTTACTGAATTTGAAACGGTTAATAGGTTACATGAGTCAATAGCTGCAGCTGTTCTATGACAAAACATTATAAAAAGCACCTTGAAATTGAAATCCTGCATAATCCCTTCTTGACACTCCTCTGCATTACCAAACAAAGCTTCCCACAAAAGTTCCAAGCCTGTACTTATTAAAGCTTAGGCTCTGCGTTGATTATGAATCAGTCAGGACATCTTCGTTACAAAGATTTCACTTCTTATTTACGTGTATAATATATTTAAATACGGGAAATATCGAGGCTGATCCAATCTTTGTCAAGTATTATCGGTTATAAATTTTAATTAGTTTTTGAAAAGTAAAAATTACTTTAAATTTATTAATCACTTAAACAATAGTTTATGACTATCCGAACTTTAAATTTTGTAAATCTGTTAAAACTTACATAGACAGAACGTTTTCGATCGCCACATAGCGATCGAAAACGTTCCGTCTCAGTAAGTTTTAACAGATTTACAAAATTTAAAGTTCGGATAGTCATAAACTATTGTTTAAAAGTGATTAAGATTCACCAAACGTAATGGACTACAAAATTCAAGAATTTAAATTTATACTGTGGATCTACTGAGGGCTTAAATTTAACAGACTGACGTACTGTACAGTAAGTACAACTAATCCTAGAATAAATCACGATCTAGTAGCAGAGCGCGTGTGTCGTGCGTGCGCGTGCGATCAGTGCACTTGCTTACGTCTAATGTCATTCATCAGTTCTTCAGAACCTCCAAACCACCTTCACATGAGTTATGTATCTTGCGTCATACGCCTAACGTAAACATATATTCAGATCCGTATCAGGCAGACCTTCTGTTGTTTATGGTAATATTTTCTAACATAAAGCAATCGTAAACAGTAGCTCTTTCAAAATCATGGTTATATTTCTTCTTAAAGCGTCATATTGGCGTCAAAGTTTGCCAAACATGGCTTTAGATGCGACTGCATCAATAAGTTCGCTAATTATTGGTTATCCAGTGACGTCATCAATATGCAAACTTATAAATTTAGTCATGCAGAAAGTAGCTGACACTACAAAAATAACGTCACAAACACACAATTTTATAAACTCTAGGTTTTCTTACAAAGTATATCACTATGCTATATTACCAGTCACTGTAGAAGAATATACACTGATCCACAATATCTCCCTATAAGAACCGTTTTAAACGTGTTTTCGGCAACCGTTTTGCCCTCTTCAGTGAGAAATCTACACTAGTAAGATCAAGTCAAACATCGTTAAGTTCAGTATAAAATTACTGACGTACACTTATTGATACCATATGGCAAAATACCACTACAGATGTTTTTCACCAGACGCGTTTCGCACTAGATCAGTGCCTTGTTCAATGCTTTGAGTCATTAACAAGACTGTTGCTTAGATGTGTTGTATGTTTGTGAGTCTGTGATGTTATGGTGTTCTGTCATGTTTTGTTCATAGAGTGATTGTTAATTATCTGCTCGAATATAGTGTTTGACTGAGTGTGTTTTATCATTTAGAATGTGTTGTGGTTGATGTTTTCTGTTGTGTATAGTTTGAAGTACTACAACAAAAACCAACCACAACACATTCTAAACAATAAAATACTCACTGTCAAACACTGTATTCGAACCCATAATTAACAACACTTAATGAACAACAACACACTACAGAACAGCATAACGCCAGACTCACATTTATATTACACACCTGAGCTACAGTCTTGTTTGTGACTCAGCATTGAACAATGCATTAATCTAGTGCTAAACCCACTATCTGTAAGTAGTGGGTTTTTTCTAAGTGGTACCATTAAGTTTACATTAATAAACAAAAGTTGCAAGATGTAAAATCTTAAAACTCCAAGTTTTAATAAAATTATTACTAAACCAACAGCAAATATAGCCAAGTAGTTTACTGTGAAATGTTCTGAAGAATTTTTGCAGTGGCTATATAAACAGAAGTATCAAATTTACAGGCTGTATTTACCTATAATAACGGTCTGACAGGTAGACACCCCTTAATGATGTAGATGGAGTAGGTCTAATTAAGGTACACTGCCCTAAAAAATCTATCCTGTAACCAATCTTCCAGTATTCTCGCAGATTTATTGTTCAACATATTTTTTATCAAATTTTACTCTACAGTTATTATGTCCATTTGAATTTAGTTAAATACAGAACAAAAGTAAAAAAAAATAAAAGCAAATTATTGTCTTGTATTCTATGAATGTCTTATATTATATACATGTCTTATAATTTACAATGAGAAGTAACCCAGACCTAGCATTAAACGAAATATGTATTAAGTAGTAAAAGAAGGCTCTATAAAAATCACAGTTTTTAAAATTAAAGATCAATAGAATAAAGTATTTATAAGTGCTTAAAGTACTTCTTGAAGAACATGATATAGTTTTCTTTGAAATCCTAATTTTTTTGTTTAAACTCTATTAGTATTAAAGCATGAAACAAATTTTGTAAAAATATTCATTATTGAATATTAGAGTTTTTTTTATAGTATCATTAGGGCAGAATGAATCTCTTCTGGTGTAGGCTACTGACATTCTAAGAAGACTGGGAGGTAAATTATACTACCAAGGCAAAATTTTGAAAATTAAATGCCATTTTACACTATTCTAATGCTTAAAATTAGAAGCAAGTTGACAAAATGAGTGAATTAAATTTGTTCTTAATTTTACAGGGTGGTTAGTATCATGGGCAAGCTTAAGGGAGGGGCGAGGAGGGGCACTGCCCCCTTAACTTTATGGTCAGGTGTATTATTTTTTTATAATAAAAAGTTCACAATGAATTCTTCAAAATACTACAAAAATAATTATAGTGCTGACAAGAAACTCGGCAGTATCATTTGTTATTTTGATCTATGAGAGTTATTTTCTAAATATGACTAAGTTCAAAGAAAAATATGATCTTTATCTTAATCTTACATGTCATGATGTTCAAAATGAAATTTTAGGAATTGTTTCAGACGAAGTTTGGTATTCAACGTTTGTTTCTCATAGAAACAAAATCAAGCTTATTGTTAGACTTGAGAAAAAAAACAAGCTTATTGTTAGACATGAAAAATTCAAAAAAATTTAAATTAAGGTTTGTGCAAATCTATAAGTCTAAATGCCTCTGATTTTCGTTCTATAAGTAACATATCGTTGAATACCATACCCTTACTTACCAATAAAAAGTAATTCAAAACATCTACCTTGTATTGTAAGTTTTTAGCTCAATTTCGACAAGCTTTTAAATGTCCTCTATTTTGAGGAGGGGGAGTTCAGGACATCCAGGGCAATCATGTGCCCCTTCAGAACATAACTTGTACCTCCCACCATGGTTAGTATTTATTTAGGAATTCAGATTAAAGGCCTGCAATTTTAAGACCTTACAAGCAAAACTTTAAATTTTTATTACTACGAACCGCAATTCTGTTGGAAAATGTTAACTTGACTAGACTTCTTTGAAAGTAGTTAAAGAGTTTTATTCTCTGTTATTACAATACTCCAAAACTACCCAATTTATGAGTTCATCAGGAGTTTAATTTATAGAACATTTGCCATCACCAAACAAAGTTACATGCATTGAAGTCTTTTACGGACATTGCATAAGTGTATTCATTGACAGCGCTCAGCTTACTGCCAACTCGTTTTATTAAATAGTGTTGTGATGTTATAATATTTGAATTTTCTGATAAGAGTTTGAAATTAATATGAAACTTTTTAAACCACCCTAATTCAAAATAATTTGTTTGTTGGTAAAGAATCCTTTAGGGTGAACCTGAAAATGATGTCCCTGTGTAGTAAACCTATATGTAAGTTGCTAGTACGACTTAATTTTGGTTTAATATTGTGGCCTTAGTTAATTTAATTAAATGTTCACTTATTTTATAATAAAGAGAAAAATAATTATTAAAAGGGCTTAAATAATTTTAAAAATATGATAGACGTAGAGAATAACATTTATTTTTTTTACATGTACTTCATTTGATAGGTATGCCAACGCATGAAACATAAAGCAGTGCGTCACCAATATTAGAAATAAAAACAATGTAACTGAGCATCGAAATGTAAACTATCCGGCCTTACGAAACAACGAATACAGTAATAAATATTGCTTAATTTATTTTTGTAAAGAAAACAAAGAAAAATATAAATATGGTAGGAGGGGAAGTGAAAGTGGCTACAGTTGAAACCGTAGAAACAGTAGACAATATGGCAACACTGCCTGTATCCCGTGCTCATGGTGGCAGTGATATAACCCCTGAAAAAAATAATTTTACAAATAAGGAAATGGAAGCTAAAAAAAGGCCTACATCACTGATGCCACAGCCAAAGAGGTAAATGTGTGTAGTATTATATGCAATATAATACAAGTCAGTCTAGTTTGTAATTTATTGTATTCTAGAATGTAATTGTGTAACAATACCTCTGATGACGATGACATGGTCATCGAAATCTATATAAGAGTTTAGTCAGCTAACTTGTATTGTTAGTTATTTCTCTGGTATTGGGGTTTATTCCAATATTTTTATAGTGTGTATTATTATTTATAATAAGGTGATGATGGTTCCATAATGTTACAAGAAACAAGTTTTTGTATACAGTATCCATTTTTAAAGGTTATGGTAATTTAGGAATATCCTGATGAAATTCAATAACACAATATTGGATTGTAATTTATAATTTAATTACTCGAATTTAAAATTACCCAATGAATTTTAAATGCTGTGTAATTTGCATACATACATACATACATATATATATATATATATATATATATGTGTGTATATATATTTATTTATAGGTTAGTTTTGGTTGGTAAAGATTATTTTGATTTTTTGGACTAGGAGACTGACAGACTTACCTTGGTAAGAATCCACTCAAGACTACAGAGTGGACTCTTACCAAGGTAAGTCTGTCAGTCTCCTAGTCCAAAAAATCTATTTATCTATATATATATATATATATATATATATATATATATATATATATATATATATATATATATATACAGAGGTTAATATATTAATATATATATATATATATATATATATATATATATATATATATATATATATATATATACAGAGGTTAATATATTAATATATATATATATATATATATATATATATATATAGATTTTTTGGACTAGGAGACTGACAGACTTACCTTGGTAAGAGTCCACACTGTAGTCTTGAAATAGAAACACATAAAAGCACTTAAACAATGATATATTTCAACCACACAGTGGTCTTTATCAATCGAAGAGAAAACACAAAAAGTAATATGAGAGAATGAAATAAAATAAACCAAGACTACAGTGTGGACTCTTACCAAGGTAAGTCTGTCAGTCTCCTAGTCCAAAAAATCTAAATAATCTTTACCAACCAAAAATATATATATATATATATATATATATATATATATATATATATATATAATATGTGTTTGAAATGTACATATTTTAAAAACTATCAATAACTATATCAATAATATTTAAAGTTGAAATTTTATATAGTTTGAATTTTTAAATAATTTGTTACTCCTGTGTGTAGGGGGGGGGGATTGAACTTTTTCAAATTTCATAATTTTTGTTCAATTTAACAAATGCTTTGAAAGAATTTGTGATTTAAAATTTCTAAATTTAAAACTTGTAGCGAATAATAACAGTCAGAATAGTGGTCAGGTTTAAATTATTTCATTCCATCTTCACTTGAACATATGTATGTTACACAAAAGTCCTACTATAGGCAAGTGTAACATACTAACACATGTTCAAGTGTTTTTAGTTAAAACTAGTAGCTCATAGAATCAAATATGTAATTTATATTTTACAAGCTGAGCATCAACATCCATTGATACTGCAACATGTTCCTCAGGGTAACAAAACTCCCCCTCCAAATTTCCTTCAACATAAATATTTAAGGAATAAAATCACACCTAATTATGCCAAAATACACAATAAAAACAGTAACCCAGCAGCCACAAAAACCAATGTACCTCAGGGTAACAAAACTCCCCCTCCAAATTTCCTTCAACATAAATATTTAAGGAATAAAATCACACCTAATTATGCCAAAATATCCAATAAAAACAGTAACCCAGCAGCCACAAAAACCATACACGAGCACAAATCCTATACATTAAAAACACTATCAATCAGTTTTACAAACAGAATAACAACCTACCACTTATACCACCAACACCTTACAATAGAACTACACTATATCGAACTACAAGAAGTAGTAAAAAATTTCACCAACACACTAATTACAGACACAAAAAAATATTAAATTAAAACATAATAAAGAAATACATAACCTCAACCTCAAAAACATACAACACTTAACCCCACACATGCTTTTCACTCTAGAATAGTAAACCTCAACAACACATCATCAGTTAAGTTACCATTTGGGTTGACAATGGAACAAATCTTCCGAAATGGCCGTCCTCAGTAATATAAAAAGTAAGTGCTATTATAGCCAAGTGTAACATACATATGTTCAAGTGATTTTAGTTGAAACATAAAGTTTTGCCAAACATTATTGACATGAAAACATCAAACATGAAAATAATTAATGAGCTGACCTCATAGCAGTATTTGATAGCTACAAAAAATTGTTTCATATAGCTATAAGATAACACCACTGGAGTTTACAAACTAACTTGCAGTTTGTGCCCCAGTTTTTACATAGGCCGGACAGGGAGGTCCTTCTACACACGTTACCAAGAACATATAAAAGCACTAACAAACAATAACTACCAATCAAACTTCGCTGATCATCTCAACTCCACAAAACACGACTACATAGACATAACATCTAACCTACAAATTCTTCATAAACAACACAGAAATAACCAACGCTACACAACTGAACAATACGAAATATACAGGCACTTCAAACTACACCCTACACACATACTCAATAAACAATTACATTACAACTCGCACATACTTTTTAACATCATAACTCCTAATACACACAAAATACACCCACACCACCAAAATATCCCACCCCCACCCTAACCTACGTAAACCTTGAGATCAGTTACGGTCTGAGTTGACAATGGGACACATCTCCCGAAACGGCTGTCCTCAACAAGCAAAGTAAGTGCTACTATAGGCAAGTTTAAAACATTTAAAAGTGTGTAGGATTACTAGTAGCTCACGCGAAGATGGAATTAACAAATGACAAAATATTTATTATTTTAAGTAACTTGTATGTTCAATGATAGATACAGTACAACCTCTTTAATTTGTCACTCTTTAATTCGTCACCTTCTGTAATCCGTGACCTAATTCGTCACAGAAATAACAAACATCGTCTGCACTGTCACGTAGTATAGGCGCCATCAGAAAAGAATTCTTTAGTACTAAAGAAAACGACAGATTTTTTAAAAAACTAAAACGTACATAGATTTAATGTACCATATTTTTTCTTACTAGTTTTATTGTTATTGCAAGGTACTGTAATATTTGTGTGTTTTTTTTCATGAAAATATTGTAACGTACTGTATTTGTTATTACTATCTATACTGCAGGCTACTAGTGATTTTTATAGTTTTGTGTAATAGTGTTAAGTTTTTCAACTGATATAAATCATGTAAGTACAACATTAATTACATTACATATCTATTTACATATTTTTGTGTTATGTTTACTATAATTACATGTTAATTTCAAGATTTCTGTAATGTGTCTTTCTCAAATTCATCATACTCTCGCCCCGAACACGATGAACTACAGAGGTTCTACTGTAACTTAATATTAGCAAGGGACTTCTTGCATATTGTTTTGTGTATGTATTTAAGTAGTAGATAAAACCACGTACTTGCTATATGTTTCTGATGTCATAATACATGTAACAAACATTAAAACCTTTCTTTATTTGGTATGTGTATTATTTCACCGATAAGTGAGCACAGACCATTCATGTATGTCTGTGTCTTATTGCTTTGAAAATGTTTTATACTGTACTTGAAGAATTATTCTCTCTTGTTTATTTTCAGGACTTCATTGTTCATCATATTGAGCTTTATTTATGCCAAACTTCTAGTAGTGATCTGTATTGCATATGTTGTGTCTGAAGTAGTGACACACAATCTTCCAGTACATTATTACGAGGTTAGCATTAATTTGTCATTAATAGTCTTAAGGTACTACAACATAATATTGATTATTTAATGGTAATTTTCTGTTGTTAACTTCCTGTTATTAGTTCACACTCTCCTTATATATATATATATATATATATATATATATATATATATATATATATATATATATATATATATATAAATCTTGTACAAATTTTCAATTGTTAGTAAAATACGATTTTGTTCATCCAATCAAGTTCAAATACATTTTTTTAACCTATAGTGTATAACATTTGATGTTCAGACAGTTTTTTCAAATATTTATTCAGTAATAAAATATAAAAATTTCATGTTCTTAGTCGGATTTGAACTGTGTATCTTCATATTCAAAGTCAAGTGCTCTTGGTACTGAGCCAACTTTCCAATGGCTAGATGTTTCTTAAAGAAGTATTTTATTTTTCTTTTGCTCCCATCCGGTTCTTGTTAAAACCTCCATTGTACAGCTTAAAATTGTTGCCATGGTTACCACACAATATTGTATATTCTCAATGATTAAAAATGAATGAAAAGAATAAAATAAACAAACAAACTAGATTGACTGTATCGAACCTTGCTTCAGAAATGGACAATGCAAAAGGAAAAGAAACTACAACACAATGAAAGTGGCAAAAAAGAATAAATAGTAACAAACAAAAATAATAGTCCATCACCGTATACATAGAAAGGAAAATAGAAAATTACAAAGAAATTCGCTTTCTATTTTGCATCCTAATATTGTAATTCTGACATATGTATATACATATTTAATATTAGTTGCAATTATAAAATAAAAAAGTATCTACAATAAAACTTTTCTTTTTTGACTTAAGTAGGAATTGATTTTAAAAATATTTGTTTTATATTACTTATTTTCTTTATATAAATAAAATGAGACCCATAAAAATATCAGTTATGTAAAAATACATACATACATACATACATATATTACCAGAATATATTGTAGTCAGATTATATGTAGAATATATGTAGTCATTAGAATTGTTTTCTCCTTATAGAAACTCCTGCTTATCACTGCCCACTTAGCCAATACTTCTTTATTATAAGTGGATATCTTGGGTCTTCTTAAAAAATATGCATTTACAAACACAGCAAAGGAAGAAAAAATTCAAATACAATCTGTCTAGAATTTAAACCTAGTCAACCTAAATTATTGATAAAAGTTGTTTTGTTTCTTTAAATCATATTCTAAAAAATAAAACATAAAAGAAAAATTGGAATAATTTTTTAAAATAATAAATGAAGGTTGTAATAAAATATGCAGATGAAAACATGTTTTAGAGATAGTTCCGTATTCTTCAACCGCTAATCCACCAGAATTAAATTTGAGAGGAGGTAGTTGCTACAATTATACTCACAGTTAGACAACTTCCTGCTTTCAATTGGTTGACAAAGACTTACAATTCTACAAGTTAACCATATGAATTAACTTACGTAATCTTCAGAGAGGCAACACTGTGTCATAGGTGAAATAAGTTTTAAAAAAGGATTTTTTAGTAGGATTGAAAATAAAAGATGGCCACATTCAAAGTGGAACACTTAAGAGGCCTTTGGTATTTTGGAATTAATATTCTATTATTATTAAACTTTTTGTTAACTAAGATAGTTTTCTTGCTTTAACATTATTACAATAAAATAATCCTCTATATAGCTTTTGCTTGTATATTAAATGCATTAAAAAATATATTGAACTTATTTTTCTAAGATTTTTTTTCAAAAGCCTATACACATTATTTTTAATTACAGTAACAAGCAAATTATTCTGAACAATGGAGTATTTTGTTCATTTTTATGACGTGTTTACACTGAAATAAAATCAATATTATGAGATTTGTTTGTAAAAAAAAATTCACTAACATTAGAAAAAAGAAATTATCGAATAGCTAGACTTTAATTTAGCAAAAAAATATACTTGGTGATCAGAAAGGCCTCAAAAATTAAACAAAAATATTAAAACTTAATGAGGCTACCAAAATTAAAAATGTAAAAAAGACAAAATTTACTTTCAACACCACAAAACTTTATAAATTCAAGTTAAAAAAACTACAATATAGCTATAAAGTACACAGTTAAAAGGATAGGTTTCTAAAAAAAAATAAAGTTTACTAAAGCATGTAAACAATTCAAACAAAAAACACTGCATCCTTTTTCCGTGTAGGATACTATCTACATTGAATACCACTTCAAGATGAACTCTTTTTGACAAACAGGAATTCCAATAAAAATTTTCAGCTTGGATTTTAATCCAATTTCTGATGTTTTTTGTTAAAAATCCCTTGCAAGAATAATCTTATTGTTTTACATGTTCGAAATAAATTAATTTTGTTTGTTATTATTTTCTTCACAAACAAATCTTATTTACTTAGTAATCTGTTGTAACGGTTAAGCCTTTTTTCCTGGGGTAAGTATTTATCAGGGCTTTATTAAAAATGTGTGTTAATTACTAATTAACAAATTAATTAACCTTACTTACCAGGGGCTCCTAGTTTTCCGTTTTCAGCCAGGCATAATGTCTTTCTGTAAACGATCTTCTGATATCTTCGGAAGATAAAACTAGGTTACTTGAAATGAAAATTGAAAGTTTGTAACATTCTAGTTTACTTGTGAAATAAATTTTTAAAATACAAAGTCATACAATTTATTAATCAGTGACAAATTACAAAAGAACAAATGACACCAATGTGTCGAGTAATTTATTTTAAATTACTGCTAATTATTCCATACTTTTTAATTACTTATTAATCTTTAAAATTTTATTTATATCGAAAAGATAGTAACTTAAGTTTTTCAATTAAATTTTTAGAAATGAATATTTAAAGGACAATTTCTACCGTTCATGTGTTAACCGTTTATCAATTAAAAATTCTTCAACTTAGTTAACATTAAAATACATTTTCTTCATTATCATCTAAAACGTACCTGATTGTGCACATTACTTATAAAACACTTTAAAACATATTAAAGATTGCCCATGGCTTTTGGAATCATTAATCACTTAACACATCGCTGTTGTAAATCAGCGCACTTAAACAAAAATGATATTAACTTTTACTCATTTGAAATACATAAATAATCGCTTCTGACTTCTTCTTTTGCTGAGTTAAATAAATTTGGTACCGGCCTTGACATCTTAAAATTTGGAATACTGGAAGCTTATAAATTTCTAGGTTACGTCCGAAAATGCCATCATGTCTGTTCTGTTCAAGAACCTCTGGACAAGTGGGCCTTCTGAAGGGGCACGCCAACGGAAATTTCCCACCCTTACTTATCATTTTGAATATTCTGATTGGTCCGTCAGATCATGCGATATCAGACCATGCTTACGTCACATGACGTGATGTGGTAATTACCCTTAAGTTACTTACTCGTACGATATTTTACATTTTTACCCGCTAGGGGCGCTACTATCTATGCTAGGTTCACAATGTGCACCAAGAAAACAAAAATTTTCTTTTATATTGGGACGATATAATTATTAAATAAAAATTAAATATATAAATGAATTTATATGTAACGCCTTATTTTTAAGAGTGTTACACTGTTACGTTAAATTTTGTAGAAAATAATATTTAATTTAAAATATAATTTTGTAATAACATTGGTTATGTAATTAGTAACAATGATCATTTTAAATAAGGCTTATTTTTTGAAAGATTTTGAAGTAAATACATGATACTGAATATTATTCAATGACTTTTGTTAGAAATACATTTAAGTTTGTTGTTATAAAACAAAAATAGGTGCTTTAATAACAAATAAATAACTAATATTTTTATTTAAAGTCTGTTAATAACTATTAATTTCTTATACATGCTAATGACAGATCACAGACAATGAATTCATGCTTTGTTAACACCCAACATTTCAAATTTCTTTCCAAAATTCCTTTTCAAGAGCTAGTTTTTATTAAACCAATATACAACATAGCTTACAATTTATAAAATTCAAAAAATAAATTATGTAAGCTATGTTGTATATTGATTTAATAGAAACCAGCTCTTGAAAAGAAATTACGGAAAGAAATTCGAGACATTGAGTGTTAAAAAAGCATGAATTCATTGTCTGTAATCTGTCATTAGCCTATATACAAAAATAAATAACCTAATTTATGCAGTATAGACCTGATTAGTGTCATTAATTGTAACAAATTGTAAACCAATGAAATCCTTACTTTATGTTTACATAACAGTTGTAATAACTTAGAAAAAACAGCCTCTTTAAATAACTTTATTACTAGATTTTGAACGATAATAATGTATGGTAAAAATTAATTGAATTATTGATTTCATGTAATTTCATTAGCAGAAACCTATTCTAAAAACATCTGATTGTATAATCAAGAAACCCATTCTAATGTTTCACTGAATAATAAATTTGTTAGGAGTGCAAGGGAGGAGAGTTTCCATGAAGGGTGGATGTACATTAGTGACATGGAACTGCAAAAAATCAATATAACTCATTCTACTACCCTTACAGACAAAATAATCTTCCTGTTTACAACATTTTGTGTTTATTGTATTTAGAAAAGTAAAAATTTATTCCTCACTTGAAAAAAAAAATAATTATGTATTTGTCTTTTATTAGGGTTAGTAAGTACTAAAACGTTTATTTACGTGTGTGTGTGTGTTCCAGGGATTTTTCACATATTTATATGGAGTTAGCATACTCTTCCTTCTCTATGTCTTCTGCTTCTTGCTACAAGAAAGTACTTGTTGCCAAGGAAGCGAACCGAAACCCAAAAAACCAAAAAAAGAGAAAGAAAATAAAAAGAACAAGAAGAAAGAAGCAGCAGCAGCTAAAAACGATGGCGGTACAGCCCCAGCTTCTGGCCAGGGCAATAGAAACAGGTCTAACATTTTCCAGGTATTTTCTTTGTTCTGAATTTAATAATATTTTCTTTTTAGTAAATAATTTTCACCGTATTTCTTATTGATGGTTTTGTTAAAACTAAAAATTAATGAATGAACTAACATTTTTGAGTGGTAACTGAACAAATATAATCTTTGGTAAAGGGGTTTGGATCAACTTCACTTAAATACCAGCAGGGTACATAGTTACCAGATTTTATTTAAAAACCTAGTTTATTATACAAAAGAAATAATATGCACTTTTCCTGGTTGTGGTTTATTTTTGTTTACTTTTCTATTCCTTTTCTGTACCTTTATGTAATAAATTTGCATCTTGTCTTCCACTTTTTATATGTCAAAATTAATAAAGTCATTATAGCTTTTGAAATACTTTTTGTTAGCAAAATAAACGTATAATAATAATTAAAATGCAATTTTTTAAAATAAAATATTAATTATTATGGTTTTTTTTGTTCAATACAAGTACCATACTGATTTTGGTTTTCCTTCTCTTAAAAAAGTATTTTTTCTGTTTATTGTAAATGTATAAGACAGAAAATATAGTGTCTTTATCATGAAAAAAAGTAATATTCTTTAATAAGTGGTTTCAGTTATTCAATAACATTGAAAGTATCATTTTTTAAACATTAATTAAAAAAAAAACTCTAAGCAAAATATTTGTATATAAATTACCATAATTTTACACTTATAAAGATGTCACATTCACAATGTATTTTTTTATTACGTTCTCAATAACAGGGAACTTTTGTAATTTTTCTATATAGTGGATAAACTAAAATAAAGTGTAACGAAAAACGTCTTTAACTGAAACGTAAGAGTTAAAAGAATCAAAATTTGTGAGGCTTAGTGAAGTTATGGTTTAAAAAGTAAAAACAGCTTTTGTGAAGAGGTCTGAGCTTGTGTGCCGCAATGTATTTAGTGCTATGAATTTGCTGAGCAGGAACCAATGAGGCAATAAATATAATAAAAAGATGGTAAATACTGGAGATTGTACATATTGATAAATGCTAAAAATTGTGCTTGATTTTTAACAAAACTCAATATTCTTGAAATCATATTGTAATATACAACTATACTTTGACCTAGCTTGTGAGGTATGTTAATACAAATAAAAGAGCTACACAAAACTCACAAATTAATCATTTATTAATTCAGATGTGTTTCAATGACAAACATCTTCAGTGAAAGTTGCAAACTCTAACTTACAACTTCTAGTTGTAACTTACAAGAAAGTTCTAAGTTAGAGTTTGTAGTAACAACTCTCACTGTTGATGATGGCTTTGTCATTGAAACTTGTCTGAGTTAATAAATGATTATTTGTGAGTTTTGTGTACGTCTTTTATTTGTATCTTGTTTTAATACTTCAGTGTTATTTATCTTTGCAAAAACACAAAATCAGGCTTGGCTAGTATAAAAATTAAAATTATAAAACTGCTTTGTAAAGTTTCCTAGTGAGTGTTTTCCTATCTAAAATTGTGCTTTGTAAAGTTTTTAGTTCATACAATTCCCATACATATATATATATATATATATATATATATATATATATATATATATATATATATATATATATATATATATATATATTTATAGGTTAGTTTTGGTTGGTAAAGATTATTTAGATTTTTTGGACTAGGAGACTGACAGACTTACCTTGGTAAGAGTCCACTCTGTAGTCTTGAAATAGAAACACATAAAAGCACTTAAACAATGATATATTTCAACTACACAGTGGTCTTTGTCAATCGAAGAGAAAACACAAAAAGAAATATGAGAGAATGAAATAAAATAATTATTTTATTTATTAGTTATTTTATTTCATTCTCTCATATTTCTTTTTGTGTTTTCTCTTCGATTGACAAAGACCACTGTGTGGTTGAAATATATCATTGTTTAAGTGCTTTTATGTGTTTCTATTTCAAGACTACAGAGTGAACTCTTACCAAGGTAAGTCTGTCAGTCTCCTAGTCCAAAAAATCTATCTATATATATATATATATATATATATATATATATTAAATATATTAAATATGGTGATATGTTTTCTTGTAATATAGTTAGACATGATGTAAGACATGAGTTAGACATCATGTAATCTGACATGATTTAATTTTGTAAAAGTATTTTATTAGATAATTATTTTCCTGAAGATACTGATACTATTTTATCGGCGAAAAGCTTTGAATAAATATATTCATTAAAAGTATTCTTGTTTTTAAAAATAATAATTTTTAATTTATTATTATTATTATTATATATATATATATATATATATATATATATATATATATATATATATATATATATATATATATATATATAGTCTATACATTAATTACATGAAAACATTATTTATCTGTAATAAAATCACTGATACGTTCAAAATAAAAAAAACTTGTGATATAGTTATAAAGATTTCATTTTAATAATAAAATTTGTTGTTCATTACCAGGCATATGATTATGTCATATTGATAACATTAAATACATATATCAGTAATCTTTAATTGTAATCTGGTAAAAGTTTTAAAACTCGTTTCTAACGAATAAATGTTTTATGCATTTATGTTGTGAATCAATTAACACGGGGAACAATTCAAATAAGTTAAGATAAAAGAGATAATTGATTTGAAGAAAATTCCTGCTAGAGTTATCAGTTTAGATGAATGAATGGATCACAATATTTATAAAAAGGAATAAGAGGTGAATACATACAATGTCAGCCCATAGAGTTAGTTCTTACTCCAGCACACAGCACAGCCAAAATGGAACTGTTATGAGCAATTGATTTTGGGAATTTTTAGGCATTATTTTAAAATGATGTAAAATCATTATCTCTGGAGATAAATTTATAATTTATCTTTTGTTTTGTAGACTAATATTTTTGTTACACATAGTTATTATATATTTATGAACATTCAATAATTTTTTATGTTAATGATTGAATTTTTTAATTTTACATTTTTAAACTTAAGTCGTTTTTTATATATTTTTCATAAATTAAACTTAACAAACTATATATTTTATCAAATTACAACTAAAATTCTACTAGAAATTGTATTTCATCCATCTGCACATACAGAAAAAAAACAAAATATGATCAGATGATGCGATCATGAGATGTGCTTGCATAATAACAGCCTTATATTGTGTTATATTGCAAAAATATACTAGTAGTAGGCTGGCTAAATTAGCCAAAATTACTAATTACTGATTTTAGTATCACTTAGCAAAAAAACCTCTGCTTACTGATATTTTTCAGCAAATGAGTTTCACGTTGGATCAGTGCATTGCCCATGACTCACAGCATTGAGCAATTCACTGATCTAGTGTGAAACGTGTCTGCTGAAAAATATCAGTAAGTAGTGGTTTTTCTACCAAGTGATACTAAAAGTAGTACCACACAATAACTGCAAACCAAAGAAATATCTCATTCATGATAAAATTTGTGAGGAGGATATGCTAACACAATCTAGCGGAGAAATCAGGAACTTAATTACAAAACATCTTTACCATTCCAATATGAATCTTTTTTATGCCTTGGCATTCAGTCCATGATGGACACATCAAATCAGACCTGTGCCTCTACCTCAGTGGGTTGAAGAGAGCGAACAGGTGTTAGTTAAACAAGAATGAACCAGCATTGTCAATCAATTATGATAAGTGATGACATAAGAACAATTGAATAATTGTTATTTTGAAGAATTAGATATAATTATAAGAGACATAATAATTGTTCGTAAAATTTGAAACTAAACAATAAAGGAGAAAATCAAAAGTGAAAGATAAATGATATAAGAGTTTGTTTTCAAATGGGAAATAAAATTAACAAAAGTATTTAAATTTCTATGTAAATTATCTGTTGTCTTATTATTAAGGGTATTTTTTAGTATTGTCATACAACAACTCAACCTATACCACTAGGGTAAAAAAATAACAATTTGGTGAATTTTTGTAAAGTAGCCCTTATAGTCCGATGATGAATTTTTAATTACTCTGTGTTATTTTCTTGTATTAAATATAATCATTTAATATAAACAAGAATTTATTTAATTTACAACCTAATTTAAATTCTTATAACCTTAGTTTTTTAGTTATTTTTTGTACAACACCATAAATATTATGGTGAAGCCTGGCATCTATGTAGCTTTTGTAGTTCATGAACTTTGAAGAATCTTTTAAATTCAAAACTTTTAATAACTTGACTTAACTTATAATTAAAGTAAATTTAGTTACCGTCTCCTTTCCCTAGACACTAATAATAATTATCTATTGCCGTCAGAAATGTGTGTTTTTTAAAAATTTACTTAGATTATAAATTTTGTAAAGTTTTGAAATTACAAAGTTTGGACTGACCCACAACCTTTTTAACTTGTGATTAGATCAGATATCTGGGACTGTACTCTTTACAAATAGCACCATTTTTTTTGAAAAACTCTTTAGAAAGCAAGAATAGAAATTTTAATAAAATATTAATCAAGATAGAGAAAATTTTGATACAAGTTTTAATAAAATGTTACATTAACACTAATAATATTATTACCGGTTGTAACAATGTAACATTTTGTAACATTAATTCTTAAGGAATTAATGCTGATATTAAAATAGAGGTGTAGTTACATAACTAAGTAGTTCCACCTGCAATGTCAAATGTTTAATTGCAAATAAGAATGATGAGTTCAATAAATAATTTAAACGACAAATAATAATTTAAACAAATCAAACCTTACTTAACCAAAAAGAAATATATATATATATATATATATATATATATATATATATAGATTTTTTGGACTAGGAGACTGACAGACTTACCTTGGTAAGAGTCCACTCTGTAGTCTTGAAATAGAAAGACATAAAAGCACTTAATCAATGATATATTTCAACCACACAGTGGTCTTTGTCAATCAAAGAGAAAACACAAAAAGAAATATGAGAGAATGAAATATAATAAATATAAGTTGTAATCACAGATTGTGTAGAAATCAGATGTCAGAGATTAAAGATATATGTATTGTTTCCATGAGCATATGAGTGATTATAGTTTATATAAGTCTGTCAGGGGAAAGACAATTTTTGTTATAATTAGTAAAATTATAAATATTTTGGACTTCAAAATTTTTTTTCAATGTGGCCAATGAAGTGATCCTAACTTTACATATATGGAAAGTACTAGAGAATTAAAAAGAAACAGTTTATGTAACAATATATTTAATACATAAATATATATATATAAATATAAATATAAATATATATATATATATATATATATATATATATATATATATATATATATATATATATATATATATATATATATATATATATATATATACAGTAAACTCCCGATTATCCGTGGGTGGTTTAGCCGGTTTGCGGATTATCCGGGGTCTGCCATTGTTTATATATATAATACAAACAAAATCACATTAGAAATTTACGCTACTTTCAAATTTTACAACGTTTTACAGATTTAATATTTATCAGACCTTTACATGTTGAAAAAAATCTATGGCAGGGAACATGACGTCCATTCGAGATTGCTTTGCGTATTCAACATACATTTAAATTTGTACTTTCGACTTAAAAAATTTACTACATCACATAAATGAATTTACCTTTTCCCTATTATTAAAAAGAAAACTAGCATTATCATGTCATTGAACGGTTAAAAATTTAAAAGTTAAATTTTTCTTTTTTGATTATTAAACGTCTTAATATTATGACTTAGCTGTGTTGTAACAAAACTGGTGTAGCAAAGCGTGGTTCCTGTACTTAGATCTCGCCATTCTGCATTTTATGTTGGCTCGCTCGTAATTTGGAATCTGGCCCCGGCGTTGTATCTTAACGTAGCATTTCTTCTATCAAAAAAAAATTATAGTAAACTGTTACATGTTTAAAAACTTAAAACAAAAGGCTTCCCCTTGCTCTTCAATCTTAATACATGTGCATTAAATCACATCCTGCTAACGAAAAGGTGGTCACTATGCTACCACCCGAGTATCTCTACTTTTGCGCACCCATGTTGCGCATAGCAGTTCCGGTTTTTAAACATAGATGTCAGGCTCGCCTATGGATTTTAATTTATAATTTACAATTTAAAAAAAAATTTTATGTTACATTTTGAAATTAATTTCACGTTTGTTTTAGGAATCTGTTTTAATATGTAACATCACCTAAAATAATGTTACAACAAATTGGGGACAATTTAAACGTTCTGAGAATTCAGGCAAAGTAATTAGAAAAATGAATATTGCTTTTAAAAACGCATACAAAATGAAAAAAAATATGCAACCATAACAAAGTTATGACTAAAATAGACAAATATATGTATCCTTTTTATTAGATAAAAAGACAACATTTTCCTCATAAGACATTTCTCACATAAAATATGCTTCACATTAGACATTTTTAATAGTTTTGCTATATTTATTTTTAGATTTAATTAGAACAAAATGTAATTTTTTTGACAGTATTCAAATAATTAATAATCAGATATTGTTCTGTTATTTTTCTTATAATAATAATATTGTGCGGCTTGTTTCTATCTAACCAAGATGTGAAATGGGAGTAAGCAAGTTATTCTTTAAAATCATTTAAGGTGGTTGAATTATCCAAAGTTAAAGTTAGACAAACAATAACTTTAATAATGATCTATTTGCATATAATTACAAAATCTGTTTTGATTATGCAAAGTTTTCATAAGTACTGTAAGTTTGATTCCTCTGACTATTGAAAAAACAAAGTTGTATGAACAATCTCCATTATTTTACCTAACTTTTAGACTACAAATTATAATGATCTATTGGGGATAGGGTTAAAAAGTAAAACATTTAACAAATAATTTCATAATATTGTTAGTTTTGTAAAACAGTTACTTTAAAAACTGGACTTAAGATAAGATGTTTAACACTTAGTTACACACTAATGTTGAAAAACTAAAATGGTTAAACTTTCTTGGTAAGATATCTGTTTGTTTTTTTAAAAGCAATTTTTTGTTTGGTTAAAAGTGGACAAAAAATCTTCTACCTACAGATATTATTATTGAAGACCCCTTTTTGGTCTTACGGGTTCAACAGGGGTTTTAATATGTTTCTAATAATAAAACTACAATTCGATATGTCCTAATTAATGAAACAATTTTTGTTATAATTAGTAAAATTATAAATATTTTGGACTTCGAAATTTTTTTTCAATATGGCCAATGAAGTGATCCTAACTTTACATATATGGAAAGTACTAGAGAATTAAAAAGAAACAGTTTATGTAAGAATATATTTAATAAATAAATAAATAAATAAATAATATATATATATATATATATATACACACACACGGTAAACTCCCGATTATCAGTGGGCAGTTATCCCGGTTTGCGGATTATCCGGGGTCTGCCATTGTTTTACAAATATCCAATTTTTATTATAATCAGATTCATGTGTTTAAATTTCCAAACAGTGAATTATGACGTAAATACATATAAGGCTTAATAGAAGTTAAGATGAAGGGAATAGATATGTAAATATGTACGTACTAATTTTTACATTGAAAGGGAAGCATCTCGACGCGGGTCAGCAAAATAAAAAGGGCGAGCAGACTACTGTTTATAAGAGACAATGACAAAATGCTTGGACGCCCGAAAAACTAATGTGTATCATAAGACTGTAAACAAATGTCAGCTAATCTCGGCTATAAATAGTCTAGTACGTGACATATGCATTATCCATGTCTGTCATATACATTATCGATCTTTATGGCTTTGTGACACACGTGACACAAGTAGACTCTGTGCGACAAAATGGTTCTCAAGAAACGTAGATCACACATTAAAGCTAAATCAATGTTCACAAAAAAACAGACAAAAGTGACAGATTTTTTTTGTTAAAAAGTGAAAGTATTATATGTAACGGAAATTACATATGTACATACATACTTACTTTTGACATATACTTATATACGTATTGTAAATAGTTAAACATTTAAATGTACATGTCATAATCCGTCAAATACATCGACATTTTAAATTATTTTCTGTATTTATTTTGTCCTCTGAAGATTATTTGTGAATGGAATTAACCGGGGTCATTATCTGTGTAACTTATGGTATAATAATCGATTATCGATCGTTTTACGTATTCTTTGTTCATAGCGGATTATCTGGGGAATTTGTTATCCGGCGTTGCCGTTCCACCCTATTCCACGGATAATCGGGAGTTTACTGTATATATATTCATACAACAGATTGTATGAAATATGTATCAAAATGTAGCTGCTACATCTTTGCCCACTTAAAACCTTTGTTTCTTAATTTTTTTTCTTTCATGTAATTAGCCAGTCCAGAAAGTAAAATACAAGCCTCATTGTAAGCAGAGTTTTGTTTCAGTATGGTAATGCTTGTGTGTTCTGTGAATTATAAATATGGCAGAACCAATAGAAAATCTGACCAAATATGAAGTATATAGGCTTTTTGAATGCACAAAATGTTCAGCCTATTGATATTAATAGGCAAAGTACAATTCTACAGTATGGCATACTCAAAACTTTCTTTCGAAATTCAGGAAAGAAAACCCAAATCTGAACAAAAAAGATTTAGCTCTAGTGGTTTTTGGGACAGAATACCTTACTACATGTAAAGTTTATATCAAGGGGAGAATAGATAAAACTGAGCAAAGGATCCAAAGAGATACAGAAAACAAATGACTTGGATTCAATGGTGGTTTTAATTTACAACAAAGCATCTAATGATTTTTCTTGTTCTGAAATTGTAGGCACTTTTAGGCAAAAAACAGTCCACTAGAGATGAAGATTCAAAGAAGTAGTTTTTCTTGTTTCTGAAATGGAAGGAATCTTGTGTGGTAAACAGTCCAAAAGCGATGAAGAAACCAAAGAAGTAGTGTCATCATAACTTCAATAATATCAATCAGATTCCTGAAGTTTCTTTAATTAATTTCACTAGAATATTTTTATTTCAAGCTCTTTGCCGACACGCAATGTGTGGATTTATTTATCATTTCCTTTTCACAACTATATATATTTTTATTTTATTTTGTGTATTTCATAAATAATACGTTTTACATAAATTTAAAAAAAGAACCTAATCTAAATAGAACACAACAAATGACAGCAAGTAGGTCAGCAACAAGTATGGTTAGGAAACAACCGGTACTCAACTGAACAATGGAAATGGAAGTACAATGGATGTATTTTCAGACATTACATAAGTAAACCTGATGTTTTTAATTGTAATATCGACCTGCTACTGGCTGGGTAAGGAATCTAACATTGAGACAGTAATTTTTATCACCAATAATTTAATCATGTTCAACAGGCGCTTATCCAGGGGGGGCGATGGGGCGATCGCCCCCCCAACCCTCAAGAGTTTTGGTTTAAAAATCAACAATATATTATTAAATTAGACTTTTACTCAAGTTAATTCGTCTTTTATTATAAATAAAAAATAAAATTTTAATTTTTAATTTGAAAATGTGACGCGTTCCCTCGGCATACCCTCGAAATGTCTAAACGTTTTAACAACAGATAGCGCTAGTGAAGCTTAGTCTCGAACATATGATTTTCAATACGTAATTTTGCAAGCGTAATATTTGCAATTGACTCCGGAATTGTTCATGTTGGAAGAATAACTACTTATATTAATTAATAAACCATTTTTATAATAATAGCTTATTATGAAATTAATAATATTCTCTAGCCATAAGTGTTATCGAAACTGGAATAATTATTTATTAAAAAGTCTAATTTGCTACGAATCTTTATCACGTTACCGATTTCTAACGCAAGCGTAGAGAGAACTTTTTCTGTTCTATGTTTTTACATACACGTACGCACACACACACATACACACACATTATATATGTGTATATATATATATATATATATATATATATATATATATATATATATATATATATATATATATATATATATATGGAGTTAATATATTACTATTGTAAGTAATTTTTCCACCATTAAGTGTAATGATTTTACCTTGAGTGATGAGGCGCCTTTCGGTCACTTGACCATTGTCGAATCACTCTTGTACAATAGTAATATATTAACTTCATAAAGTCAGTGCAACGGAAAAACAATGGATAACGTAAAATATCAAGAATATATATATATTTTTAGGTTAGTTTTGGTTGGTAAAGATTATTTAGATTTTTTGGACTAGGAGACTGACAGACTTACCTTGGCAAGAGTTCACTCTGTAGTCTTGAAATAGAAACACATAAAAGCACTTAAACAATGTATTCGATCGATGTGCTCTTCGATTGACAAAGACCACTGTGTGGTTGAAATATATCATTGTTTAAGTGCTTTTATGTGTTTCTACTTCAAGACTACAGAGTGGACTCTTACCAATGTAAGTCTGTCAGTCTCCTAGTCCAAAAAATCTATATATATATATATATATATATATATATATATATATATGTATTTTGCATGGATCGCCCCCCCCCCAAAGCAAGTCGCTGGATACGCGCCTGTTCAAGTACATAAAACGTTAATAATACATTTTCATGTATATTTAAATTCATGTATACAAATATAACTAATAAAATAATATACATAAACACATACATACAGCACTGAAACTAACAATAAAAAACTTGAAGTATAAATGATGATAAAGTTTTGGAGAGTAAAAATCTTTCATCATTCTTGTTTGGGGAGGGGAGAGAATCACTATCAAACCAAATCCAAATTAATTTGAAGAAAAATTACCTCTCAATAACAAGAAAAGTTTCAACTCTAGCCATTGTGTGATGAGAAGGGGATGACAATAATGAATTTAATTGTACAAATATATGGAACAACCAAGATTACAAATAATCTTTAAAAATGGAGACTGTTAGTGGTGCTAGTAACTAAGTGTTAAATGGGATTTTATTTTGGTTTTATAGATTTTTTATCCAGAGAATTATTATTTTAAAAATTAGGGAAGAAGGCCAAGGGTTTTTAACATTTTTTATATCAGTTTTACTTTTGATTTTGTTATTTTTTATTTTTGTTTACTTTTTGGTCAGAGCGAGGGGTACCCACGTAAAATGAAGGATTTGATGAGATCAAAAGTTATAAGTGATGATGACCAAGATACAAACTCTATTTCTAACTCTGGAAGCAAATCTGAATTGGTGGTGAGTTGTGTCGGTGATTTCAAGGCCTGCAAAAATTATTTACCTATAATTTCATCACTAACATCCTGAAATGTATGAACTGTAGCGTGTTTAATATTAAAGGGGTTTTTATTCTTCTGCATGCTTTTATTTGTAGAACTATTTCATGAGTGATTTTGGTATTTTGAAAATCGTGTACTTCTTAATTTACTATCTTTTATATAATAAATTGTAATAAGTTTTTAAAGAGTAGGGCTACTAAAATTATACACACACACATACACAGATAATACTTACACATTATTACTTTTTATAAAGTTTTCTTCAAGTGAAAAAAAAACAAATAAATAATTAAATAATATATGTGACATTCAGCCCTTAAGTTTGTAGCAAAGACAGAAAATAATAAATAACAATAATAAACTACCAAAAGAGCACTCAGATAAATTTTAAAACGGCAAATCTGAGAGTTGCCTTAAAGTTATAATAATATAACAAGGAGCTTAAGGCCAAAATTGCAATAAAAGAATCAACTAAAAACATTAACTTCCGTGGAATAAAGGTTCTTCATAAGTGTAGTCCATGAGGCTTGGTGTCCAGACCGCCTTTCCACTAGAAACTGTTCACTGAATTACTTAAGGGGAATAATTTAAATGTTCACTAAATTCAGTTTCACTATTAAAAGTTTACCATGTGCTAATAACACTTGTAATAAAAAAAGTTCAATAATAAGCAATAAAAATTTGAGGTTAATAACGATTAAAGTTTATAAATAAATAAAATTTGGTTTGAGATAATTCACAACACTTATTGGATGAATGATAACGAAGATAAAATCGGATAAAGAATGTGCTAGAAGAGAGCCCAAAATGTAGAGGAAAGAACCAGGAGAAGAAATGCGACAGTAGCATTTGGAGTTGAGAAACACACTGCCAGAAAAATGATGAGAGTATTGCGCAGTAGAGCATGCGCTGTAGATCGGGTGCAATAGTTTATGCTCAGTAGCTTGACAGAAAACGAAGCTAGACAAATTTCAAGAACTGTACCAAACAATATATATGTTTTAATTGCTTTTATATTTTTACTAGATTGATATTTATTTTAAGGCGTTTGTTGACTAGACTGTTCGATATAAACTCAGTTAAAATCTCCTTTTTTTCAAAATACTGAGTGTGTGACTGTTCTAGAGTGAATCTAGTGGATTCTTTTATTCATTCCTGGATATGTCTCTTATGAGTGAATCTATCATATGCATTCTATACTTTATTTCTATATATAAGACATGTATAAACGTTTTACAAATCTGTTATGGACTTCCAACTAGCAGTTTTTGTTTTTGCAACTAAATCTTTAAGAAATAAATCTTAAATAATGCATATAGCTTGATTTTCTAAATAAAAAAAGTTACAAATAGCTTTCTGCTAAACAGTTCTATATACCTTCAATCACCATGAAATTATTTCTTTGGTGTTCAAGATATAATAATAACCTAGGATTGTTTCCACTAAAACCAAAACCTCACCAACATAATTTTTGTTTTATGTTAATATTCTAAAGTCAAATTGCTGGCTCAATTTTCATCAACTCTTTTTACACTGTAGTCTTTAATCCTTCCATTCCGCTTTTTTTGTTATGCTATAATATGGTCTAAGCTTTTTGCAAATGACTTTTAGTGTCAATTTCCCAAGGCAAGTAAATTTTATATATACAACATTATTATAAACTGAAAGCCACTCCCTTTATTGTTTTCTGCCAATTGAGTAAATACAATTTTTTCCTTGATTTCCTCTTTATTCAACTAATGTTACTATAAATTCTGCAGCCAATGAACCAATTAAGTTTTTTTTTATAACAAGCAGAACTTACCTACTTTTTATTTATCCCTGTAAAGTTTTATAACACTAGGATTAAATTTAATTTCAATTTTAATAAAGAAAAATAACATGTTGATCAAAAACCTTCTTGAAATGTTTATAAAAGCGACTTGCAAGGAGAGTCTCAGTTGTACATGTTATTCTTACAATGTACTTTTTCAAGTGTTCTTTAATAAATTTTCTATTTAAATACACCTTCAGTTACTAAAATATGTAGCAGTTTTTCTCTTTTTAAATCTTACTCTTCAATCCTGTGCCTGGTTGTGAAGTTCTTGCGTCAGCTTGAATTGGCTTGAAATCTTTTGATCCAGTAAGTTGTTCATTAAAATTGTAAGTTTTTTTCACAAATCAGTGGGTTTGAAATTGATGTATGAATCAAATCAGTAGGAGGGCATCCAAGCTTTTTCTCTAAGTAAATATATTTAGGGTAAAATATATATATATATATATATATATATATATATATATATATATTTTTAGGTTAGTTTTGGTTGGTAAAAATATATATATGTATATATATATATATATATATATATATATATATATATATATATATATATATTATCACTTTCACTTATGTACTTAAACAAGAATCTTACTTGGTGTTTATGCGAGCTAACTTTCAATGGCTAGCTGTGCCGTCATCCTCGGGCATACTGAACAGGGTTGTTGTAGACTGCGAGCTGAGTGGATTTCCCGTTGACCTTGGTGTACTGTTATGTTCTATTTTTAGATTCACTGCACTGTGCGAGTTTTTAAAGTTTGTTTTGGGGTTAATATTGTCCATTAGATTGAATAATTTATCGTTTTTTGATTTTATTTGTATTTGTTCGTTAATGATATTATTTTTATTTTTATAAATTTCTAGTTGTTCCCAGATTGTCATTTTGAGGCCTTTTTGGACCTTTTTTACTAGGTGTACGTTTTTTAATGTGGGGAATGTGTGTTTGTTTTTGATTCCGTGTGTGTTTAAGTGTAATAATCGACAAAATATAATCAAACATAATCAACAAAATAAACCAACCAGAAAAAATATGTCCCACACTTAATAACGGAATATACAAAATCGAATGTCCAGACTGTAATAAAATATACATAGGCCAAACAAAAAAGAAATTAAAAGACAGATATCAAGAACACCTCAATGCATACATCAAACCTGAAATTTATAACTCAAACTTAGCCACACATGCCATCAAAAACAAACACACATTCCCCACATTAAAAAACGTACACCTAGTAAAAAAGGTCCAAAAAGGCCTCAAAATGACAATCTGGGAACAACTAGAAATTTATAAAAATAAAAATAATATCATTAACGAACAAATACAAATAAAATCAAAAAACGATAAATTATTCAATCTAATAGACAATATTAACCCCAAAACAAACTCTAAAAACTCGCAGTGCAGTGAATCTAAAAATAGAACATAACGGTACACCAAGGTCAACGAGAAATCCACTCGGCTCGCAGTCTACAACAACCCTGTTCAGTATGCCCGAGGATGATGTCACGACCAGCCATTGAAAGTTAGCTCTCATAAATACCAAGTAAGATTCTTGTTTAAGTACATAAGTGAAAGTGATAAGTGTATACAAGAAAACAGTATTGCATAACTACAAATATATATATATATATATATATATATATATATATATATATATATATATATATATATATATATATATATATATATATATATATTCTTAATAAAGGAATATAGAATTTATAATTTTCTAAGGATTTTTTACTGAACAAAATTATATTTTTTCTGAATCAAGTTGTTCCAGATTGACTTTTCTAGCCTTAACTCTTCTGTTCCTACCACATGAATCTTTACAAATTATACCCCATTTTTTTGCCCTTTTCTAATCTATCTAAAATTTTCCCCATTTTTTGCCTTTTTCTAATCTATCTAAAATTTTCAGCTATGTTTCAATGGTTAAAAAACTAGGCTCTTTGTACTTTTACACCATCATGAGAACAGTATACCAATGTGTTATAAAAACCAAAACACGAACTGACAAATAAGAACAGATTTAAGGTTTTTTATTCAAAAAATTTTTATACAAAGAAATACATATTTAAAAAGAATAAGAAAAATTACAATGTTATTTAGATACAAAAAATTACTTATTTTAATAGGGAGGCTGCTTCCGCTTCTCTGCGTCGTTGCCGTCGCCATGCCCGCTGCTTATTACGCCACCGGCGTTTAGCCCTGAGCTCCTTTTCCTCCTCGTTCATCATGAGGTCTTCGTATAAGTCGATGTGTCCCACTGCAAAGTCTTTGTCCGGGATGCAGACTCCCGGAGCTAGGACGAGCTCGGTTATTTCTTTAAACGATGTAGCGAGCTCGTCGCGTGGGATCAGCTCAGTACACGTGTCGTCGGCTTCTTCGGAGTCCCAGAAGAAGTACTTCTTCTTCAACTCCTCGACACGTGCCGGCTTGGTCTTCAGCCGACGGCGGCGACGCCACACTCTCTCCCAGCCGGTAGCCACAGCAGCGGGCTCCTCCCTGTACTCCGTGTTACAAAGCACTACAAACAAATAATCAATTTGGTAAAAAGTATCATAGTATATAAACAATGATCTAGGCAGAGGTCAGTGCCCTGATGTGACTCGACAGGGCCAGGTAATAGGAGAACATGGAATGAATGACACTCATGCATCCAATTTCATTGTCTCTTCTTTCACCAATGACTTGTTTTTATTAGTCATTCCAACACTTATACAAATACATATTCCCTTCAAGTGATTTTCCATGATATTGAATCATAAATTTGAATTATCGATGATCCAGAAATTTGACATCTTGAGTTCTTAATATTGTACTAATTTAATAGTTTAATTCATATTAAAATATATGGGATTTGCAGCAAATGTAAACCAACCTTCGCAAAATGTATACTCTAATAAGATAATGTTAATAGCAAGTTTTGTAACCTTAGTGCAGTAAACAAAATTTAGAACTGTTGCTGCAATTAACTATTAATTTAAAACTATTGGTAAAAAAGCAAGATGATTTGAATTCATCCCAGAAAAAATATTTCTTCCTTCATATTTATTAACACAAATGTATAAATTGATGGAAGAAAATTGAAATAAGTATTTTAATTAATTATAAGTTGTAGGAAAGAATAAATTATAGTTACTTGTTGTAATCATCTTGAATTCACTGAATAAAACATAAGTAATTATTGCATAACTCAGTGAAAACTTGTTAGTTTACTTGCTGATGTATTTTGAAACAATCGTTTCTTTGATGAAGCTAACCCGTACAAGCGTCAGCAAATAAGTTAAACATTTTCACTCAGTCACCCAATTATCACTTATAATAAATTATACCTAATAATATTCATCTAGTAATTACTTATATTTTTACTTTTAATGAGACTGGCTCCTAATTAATAAGTAATCATTTCAACTAACATGTGAATGCTTGAGAAATATTAGCATAAGAATGTTATTTTTTGTACTTGCATGGGAGATTAGGTATCTAATTGTACTTCATAATTTGGTTCATGTTAAAATTTCTTCTAGATTCTATTCATTGTTGCCATCTTTTAATATTCTACGTTTTGTTTTAAATTTTACAATATAATTTCAAAATTGTACATAATTTATTTCCAAATTTCATTAGACCAATTAATGTTTCATTATTAAACCAATTAAGCCGATCTTATGATTTAAGTAAATGTTTGAAAAGCTTAATATATTTTCGATTATCTCCAAGGACGGCTCCAGGATATATTTTTTTTCACAATGGCAGGAAAACATGGTTGAGCCAGACAACTTTCAAAATTAAAGATCTGAAAATGAACTTTTAATCTATTTTTGTACTTACAAAAACACAGGATATTTGGCATTTAAAAAAAATCAAAACATGCATTTTCCTGAATTTACATAGATACCAAAATTATTATTTTGTACATATTACAAATATTGTTTAACTTTCATCAAATGGTTTGGTCTGACGAGGGCAACGCGGAGTCGTAGTACATGGACTGTTAGTATAGCCGATCCGATACGGAACTAATGCGCGACTTGTAACATGTCAGTGTTGTTTATGCTGGTTGGAACTACCAATGGTATCAAATGAATTTCTGCACCTAACATTACATAAATGTAAAAACAATATACATTGGTTTAAAATGAAAATCAAATGAAAAATACATTTTTATAAGTAAACTGGGATAAGTTTAAATGTGTTTCAAATTAAAAAATATATTTAAAAAAATTTACCCAAATTCTTGAGGAAGGGCAATTGCCCCTACTGCTCCTCCCCTGGAGCCATCCTTGATCATCTCTAACACTGGCAAAGATCACTAGCATGGTCAAAAACATTTTATCGCTGTAAGTTTTTAAAAACAAATACTTATATTTATAAGTTTGGGCAGTTGATATTAAGGTTAATAATAAAGTTAAAATTTGACCAATTTTAATGGACAATAAATTTCATAATGTTATCTAACAAATAATTTTATATTAAACAACATACCCTGTAAATATTATGATATTCAAGATATATAAATAACATAATTATAAGCTATTTGTAGTTTCAAATGTTTCTATTCAGTGTTTATGATATTAAATTTAATTTTATGGATTATTATAATCGTGTTTGAAAATACAATATTAATTATTAGCCAAATGTATTCAAACAGTTGGTTTTAATTTAAAAGAATTAATTAAAATCCAGTTTCATCCCTAAAATGGTAGAACATTAAACTTTAATAAAATACCAGAAGACAAGTCTGATCTCACATATCTGAAAATGTTAGGTGTTTATCATAACTTAATTAGTATATGTGAATATTTGTACCAAGTTTAGTTTCAAAAAATATACATTTTGTTCTTGTAATAAATAAATAATAGTTGAGAAAAAATTATGAAATGGGTTTAATAACAGAAGTTTATTAATATACAGTCAACTCTCGATTATCCGGGATAATTACCGGCAGGGCCGTCACGGATAATGCGAAATCACGGTTAAAACGAATACCATAATATCCACAGCCCTATTTCTACCCAATGACTGTAAAAACAGCTGATAAATAGTTGTATCGTCACTACTGTACAGTTCGTTTTGATCAGAAGCAACGCATAGACTGACCACTGAGGAATGGTAGTGTTTACGTTCGACTGGAGCGATCGCGTAATTCCGCGAATTCGGCGTTCGGATTTATTAACCGAAAAACGGCCGCTCGCGCTCGGGGTTATCGCACCTCCATGCATCACGTTCGATGCTTCGATGTGCTCTGATCTGATTGGACGTTGGAGACAACGCGTAATTAGGGATTCGCGCGTCATAGAACCGCGTGAATTTATAAATGACAACAAGAAATATAACGTAAACTCAGACATGCTGACCGAAACTCTACCCGCGAGTACGCGTCGCGCGGAAACAGGTAGGAAGGATTTAGGACACAGGGTGGCGACTACGGGCGAGTTGACAGTCTATAAATTATTCCGTAAAGGTTACTGTACGCCCCAACGACCGCCGGCGCTCGCATCCGTAAGCCGCGTTCACATTTGACTCCTCCCGCCCCACTGCTTCAAGTGGAGCTGACGATCCCGGTTGATCCGCAACCCGGTTGATGCGATCCCGGATAATCGGGAGTTGACTGTATATTAATTGTATGATTGCATATTAAACCACAAACAGATATCTGTGTCAGTATTACTTTTTCCACATTTTTAAAGTTGTTTACATCTGATTTTTTCAAATCCTAAATTAAAGTGTCCCGATTTGTCCAAATTGTAGATGTCACAGTTGTTGATGATACATATTTTTTGACACAGATAACTTAGATGATGCATAGTGTAACTAGTGAATCACTTGCACTTTTTCAGTAACTGAAAATTTGTATGCTTTGGCACTAGTTTTTGGTGAATGAAAAACTTGGTGGGTGGGAAAACCAGGAACATTGGTGTATACAGTGATGTGTACATGATCTGTACAGTGGAGTCTGTTCTTTGAAAATAGAGAAAGTTTATGTATTGTCATGTAATAAAAGCTCAGATTTGCGTATTTATACGAATTACCGATTTATTATTTTTATCACCTTCATTTCAGCTTTATTATATCTGTTTAAATTCATGTTAAATGTCAAAACCAATCGCAGAATTTAAGTAAAATCAAATCAAACAATTGGAATCGATACTTTTAATAAAGTGTGGCTGTATTTATTATTACAAAGGTACAAACAAGCTGTTTATTGTACAAAAAAACATTTATTTGTTAAATAAGGTTCAAGATTCATTTGCACGGGCAGTCGAGCAAAATACGTATCATGGTTTAGTTTTAAAAGTTAAATTTCCATAAAATTAATACCTAATGCAACTGCAAATAGTTATTAAATAAGAATGTAGTGTGTGAGCGTATGTGTGGGAATTAAACAAAGATTTTAAAAAATTACAATATCTTGAACAGTTTAAAAGTAATAGATGAAATCTAAAGTTAATTGAACACAATGCAGCACAATTACGAGGGTCATCCAGAAAGTAAAGAACGATTGCGCATCATGGACGGCGCAGTTCCCCCACCACCGCGGGAGTGGGCTCATTCTTTAGTCCAAACCTTCTGCTTCAGTTTGAGCTATGTAGCGGTGCCGTGAGGTCACGTTTGCGTCTCTTGTGGAAGTTCAAAATGGCGGCGCCAATTGAAAATCCCGCCAAGTGTGAGGTCCATAGTGTGATTCGGTTTCTGAATGTGCAGCATGTTCGACCCATAGAAATTTATAGGCAAATTAAGGCAGTGTACGGTGACAATGCGATGAACGAGTCATCGGTGAGAAAATGGTGCATTAAATTTAATGAAGGCAGAACTAGTGTGCATGACGAGGAACGAAGTGGAAGGGCTGTCACTCGTTACTGACGAGTTGACAGCGAAAGTTGACGAAAAAATTCAATAAAACCGGCGTTTCACTTTGAGCGGTCTACTGGCATTTTCCACAAATTTCAAGGTAGCTTTCGCATGAAATAGTGACGTAGCGTCTTGGTTATCGATAGATGTGTGCTCGTTGGGTGCCTAAAATGCTTACTGATGTCCACAAGACCAAACGGATGGGAGCAGCGCTTGAGTTTTTGACTCAGTATGACGAAGATGGTGAGACGTTTCTTGACCGCATCGTAACGGGTGACGAAACTTGGGTTTCATATCGAACCCCGGAAACAAAGCTCCAGTCAATGGAATGGCATCACTCGAATTTGCCGAAAAAAAACCGGAAAGAAAAGCCAAATTTGAACACCAGGAAAGTGATGGCAACAGTTTTTTGGGACAGGAAAGGCCTAATCCATGTGGAGTTCATGCCGAGAGGAGAAACAATCAACTCAGCGGCCTACATCGAGACCTTGCCATCGGATTCGCCGTGCTATTCAAAACAAACGACGCGGAATGCTGTCGTCGAAGGTGGTGCTGATCGACGACAATGCTCGGCCTCATTGCAGTGCACAAACCCAAGCAGAACTTCAATCTTTCAAATGGCAAATCTTTGGACATCCTCCATATAGTCCGGATCTGGCTCCGAGTGACTATCACTTGTTTCCAAAGTTGAAAGTGTTTTTAGGCGGGAAAAACTTTTTGGACGACGATGATCTCAAGGAAGGAGTAAAAACGTGGCTTCATTCCTTGGAGGCAGAAGAGTATAACGTCGGTATTCAAAAATTGGTGTCACGCTACAACAAGTGCCTTGACGGTTCCGGTGATTTTATTGAAAAATAGAGTAAGGTTATAAATAGTTGTAAATAAATGTTCATCCTCGTATCTTTTGTTTTCATTGACCTACACCAAAACGTTCTTTACTTTCTGGACGACCCTCGTATAAAGTACAGTAACTGTTTCAATGAGACTGCATTGTTTGACAAATAATAAAGTTAAGGTTTTAGTTTTCAAACATGGAAATCATATTTATTATATCCAGTTCATAAAAAACTTGAATAGCAAAATTTGTCTTTAAATAATAATTAGTTGTTAACTGCAATAAAAATTGCAAGCTCGTTCTAAATAAGTAATGAAAAGTATCATTTATTACAAAGTAATTACGTTTCTTGCATGAAATTTCTCTGTGAAACATGTTTACAAGTTGAAATTCATGAACCTAAAACACGATTCAATCTACCTAATTCACAATTCATGAACTTAAAACTCGATTATAAAAGTTTAACATAATTAACAACATAATAACATTAATTAAATGTTGATAATGTAAAAAAATTCATGTCTTAGTTAATTTTAAAAAATAAATTTCAGTTTTTATATATTACAGCAAGGAGTTATGGGTACTTTACGCAAAGGAAAATCAGGAGCAGAGAGTCCAACACAAGAAAAACTTACTGGATCTACACAAGATCCTGTGGACTTGGAATCTGGATGCACAATGTCAGAGAAACCGTCAGGTCGTAAACGAAAAACATCACAGAACACTCATAGTCATGGAAGCTTTTTTCTTAGAGTCGGTGCTATTGGTAATAATCTTTAATTTATATTTAGGTATTTAGTTTTATAAAAGTTATTAAAAATATATATTTTTAGGTGAAATTTTGAATTATGACCTCAATAATGGTGTCAATTTTATCAAAACTCAGTAAAATTATTCATGAAGACATTAAAAAATAGTATTTTGATAATCTAGTCTTAAAGCTTGGTTTGCACGATTTCAGTTAGAGACAATTGTCAGAGGACAACTTACTGGCATTATATTGTTGGCTACGTGTAAACTCCTCTGGCCAATTGACATGCCAACTGCCCTGCCAGTTGCTCTGAAATTCGATTGTCTCCAGAAGTAAACAGAGGACAATTGACAGGGCCCAGTGACGCCCCCCACCACTCTATCAAGACAGTTATCTAAACAATTGGTGGCGTGTGAATATTGTAGGGCAGTAGATCTCTCGTTTTGGGCCAGTTTGTATTTATTCTTCCAGCAGACTTGGAATAAATCCTGTAGACTTCTATAACTATTTCCTGTAGCAAGAAATGATAGTGTCACTTCTAATTTTGACTTAGGAGGCAGTGCTATCCTCACTATTGTACTAGATATTTTATTTTGAACAAACTGCAATAGTTTGTCAAAACTCTCCGGGCTCATCCTTAAACATGCTTTATATTCCAATGGATGCTCCATTCATAATTCTTTTATCAGTTGGTATGGCACTACTTGACTCTCTTTTCAAAAGTCATTTCCTTGTCCACTCCATCTTCTTATTTAACTCTTTCTTGATAACTTCACAAGCCTCAGTGATTAATTGTTGACAAAGATACTCACTCATTACTTTCAATTCATCATGAAACACAACAGACAATAAAAACTCAGCCATTTTTCATCACCAACTGCCATGGCAATAGTTTCCCATGTGAACAAGTTCTTATTCAATTGGACTGGCCTCAGACATTGACACAACTGACCCAAGACAACTGGTCCCGACAATTGTCTCTTCGATTGGCATCGTATAAACCCGGCTTAACTTTCAGATACATATAATTTTTAATAATTTTTCAACGTGTGATATAATTTCATAAAATGTTTTAAAATAGTTTTTGGGCTTATTAAGTAAATACTAACTGTTTTAACTCATTTTGATTTTTCCAAAATGATATATAGTTGATTTAAAAAAAATGTGTTAAAAACATTTTAAATTTCAGAAAGATCTAAATTTAAAATAAAATGTTTTCTCTTATGAAGTATATGTGTAATTTAAAAAAAATTTACCATACATTTATAAAAATACAAGCTTTTTTAATAAGAAAATATATTTTAAAACACTTTTGCTAAATTTTGAAACATTTCTTGTCTAGATTGAAGCTATCTTATTATTTATTTTTACTATTTTGAATTTTTAGACAAATAGCAAATGCTATGCCCAATATTACTCCATTATTTATAAGTACTAATAAAATAACTAAAGTACTGGATCCAATACACTACCTTATTGCACATGAGCTTCAATCCTAGTTTACACTCTTAGTTCATTGTTAAGTAAACACTTTTGATTTGTAAATTTTTTACTTCATATTTTAATATGAATTTTGTTATATTTTAGGCCTACATTAGTTTTGGCAATGTAAATAATGACACTACCATTTTTTTGTTGACTCCTTAACCCACTATGGATTAAATGGTTAACGAACGGAGCGGTACAGTAGGTACAAATTATTTCCTCGCTACGAAAACATTTTCGCCTATAAAGGACTTGATACGGGTGCAATTTTTATATTGGATGGGTGAAATTTTTTATTCAGAAATTTGTACCTTATTTAGTTTATTATTTGTTAATTGATTATTATTTGTAATCATAATTAGTAAAACACAAGTCAAAAGTTAATCACTAGATGGGTCCACTAAAAAGCACCATAGCAGAATTGCACTAATTCATCACTGTCACTACCCGTGATCTGACTCATTCCCATTAATCGGTCTACCTCGGACAACCATAAATGTTTTATGTTGACACAGAACAACACAAAACAAACATCAGCTAAACATCAGTAGACTGACACAGATTAATATTTATACTGAACAAGAGAGTCAACGAAATGATTGTGCATCCCTCTCCACTTGTGGTTTTTCAAATTCTGAGCAATCCGGATAGCTTACGGGTTAGGATACAAATAAGTTGCTCAATAGCTAGAACCATTACACTAGCCGCAACAAAAAAATGCCTAATAATAAATTACAGGCGTGATATAAGTGGAAAGTAGTGTCTGCGATGTGCATGCAGGCAAGTTCACCCCTAAGGCAATTGCTTTATATTAGTAAAATTTTGATAAATTTTAAATGAACTTGTTTCTATAATTATTTCAGCACTTTAAAACATTAATAAAGTAATTTGTCTAAGTTAGAAATTTGTCAAATTTGTTATCAGGAAGTAAGTAACTGTGTAAAACAACTAAGGCATAATGTTTAATTTAACTAAATGAAACCTCTATACCACAAATGACTTTTTCTTTTATTTAAAACCTTATGTACATTTCAATTGCATAGCAATTATCCTCAGAGGTAATTTACAATAAACATACTTTATTTTACAGGTATTTTTATTGTTAATTACCTCTGAGGATGATTGCTATGCAATTGAAATGTAAATAAGGTTTTAAATAAAAGAAAAAGTCATTTGTGGTATAGTAGTTTCATTTATTTAAATTAGGAAGTAAGTAGCCTATTTTATAAAAAAATACTTTTAAAATCCATTATTAGCTCTTAGTTAAAATCACCTTCTGTACTGTATTAAATTCAGTTTCATTATCGATCTAAAATTAGGAAATATAATAAAACTCTTGGTTATTTTATATTTGCAGCCCGTACAGTCATGATAGATTGAACCTGCCTTCAAGTACAAAAAGGTTGCCCACACCTGACTTATGGGCTATAAATATCTATCCTCATCTATGTTATAAGTTGTGAGGTGCAATAAATATCCCTTAGTCAGCACAGAGGTCTAGTCTTGTGTGTGACATATAAAACAAAATAGACTCTTGAAGCAAAAAAAAAGAAAAAACTGACAAAACTCATGATCAGCCAATGAGGTCTGTAAAATGTCTTCTGTCACTAATGTATGGGACAAGCATAGAACGCTATGGATTAAATGTTTAAGTAATTATGAATGCACTTGATAAAACATTTTTATAAACTGTAGTGTTAATTGCCTATATCAAAAACAAACACACAGCAAAACATACTAGAACGGTATATTAGCTGGAAAGTCCAATTTTAGGATTTAGGTAATCGGCCATCTCGGATAATCACACCCCTTGTAGCTTAGATTAACACAATTTCCAAATTAAAAAAAAAAACAAGAAGAAACACTTGTGTTGCATTACATAAATCTAAAATAAATATAATTATAATTTCGTAAAATTTTTAACTATTATTATAAGATTGGTGGCGAGCTCTGATGTAAAATCCTAACATTTAGAGTCCAGAAATAGTCATGGAATTTAGTGCAGATACTGACAACTAATGCCGGCGCATAGTCCCAAAACTTTAAAGAAATTAATAATTGTAAATTGCTAGAATAAAGAATGTATGTAAGCTTTTTGTAAATTTGATATATTACGCCACAAAGTTTGATATAGAAGTACTAATTAATTTAGTTTATTTAATATTTACAATCCATTATATCCAAACTAAAGATAGCTTCAAAACTAACTGAACAATTTTTAAAAAAGATATGTATGTTACTTCGAAAACATACATTTTAAATTTTTATATTATTGAGTTGGCTGGTCTGCAACATACATTTCCTCATTTATTTTTAATTGAATTAAAGGAAAATACAAAGACTTTCAGAAAAAATAATTTACCAAGTTAGTAGAAAATTTGACTGTCTTCCAGAAAACATTCTGGAATGCAACATATAAAATAATTTTGAAATATAACATAGTTCATTTTTCATATGTTAACAATTCATGTAATTAAGTTAACTGAAAACTATTAGAGAATATAAAAAAGAAAACCTTTCATTAAAATTTCTGCATTGAAAGAGTTAATGTATGTACAGGCTTCCAAAGTTTAGTAAGCGTATGCACACTAGATGGATCCGGTTGAGATACAACTGCGGGTGAAATAGTAGTTTGGGTACCTAAGGTAGTGGGGGGGGGGGATTTTTTCATCTGACTTACCACAATGAATGTAAACAATTCTGTTACATTTTAGTAGGTTTGACAGTGACTAGTGTGTATCAACAAAAACAGCATTTTTCAATAATAAGAAGCCTAATAACTGAAGACAACACAGTTTGCCTGTTCGGAAAAAAAGTGGCACTCAGAAGTCAAACTAAATTCATTATTATAAATGTATTTAAATCCTGAAAATCCTAACATGTTGTGATCAGTAATTAAAGATTGTATAGCAACCGTTGTGGAATATCTGTTTTTTCATTAAAGGAATTATTGACAGAGGAAAAAATTAAACATTCAACATACAAGGCAAAATATGTCCAAGAAAATTTTAAAAAGTCAACATCGATGATTTTCAAAAATGTGTTCTATGAAAAATAATTATTCCCACATGAAATTTTGCATAAAATTTTAAGAGATTCATGGGAATTAAATTGAAAAAAAAATAACAAGAGGACCATGATCGAAAAACACTATATATGCTTTAAAAGAATATGATATTTAAATAAAATTCAACAGTATATGGCGGAAAACAGGTCTGCCATGAGTAATTCATGCATGCCATGAATTAGGATGGAGTAGAACCAGCCAATGTTATCTATAAAAGATGGAGTAGAATGAGCCAATGCTCGCACACTCATAAGTATGTCATCTCTTCCACAGTCGGCCGTATTCCCCCACTAACTTCTCATTCCTGCTGGAACGTACTCTTACAAAACTTTGTCGCCCTGCACCTATTTGCTATACCTAAACATATATACCTTGAGAAATTAATATTACTGTATATTTTGAACTTCAATAAACTAAAATTTGTATATATGTTGTTATATTTTATAGCATTTGGACTTGCTACTATGATATACAATGGGCTAGAATTTGGTGCGTTCTTTGAGATTCCCTTTTCTTCACCATGCTATCAGGTGTTACGAGGAGTTAATCCACTTCTTCAAATGATGTTTACTTTTATGCAAATGTATTTCATTTTTATGAACTCAAGGGTATGTATGTATAGAACTCATAACATTTAAGCTAGATTTAAATATTATATTATGTAGTTGTGTAATAAATATATATTATAAATAAAATACATTCAAATTTATATTTATATATAAATATATATATATATATATATATATATATATATATATATATATATATATACGAGGGTCGTCCAGAAAGTAAAGAACGTTTTGATGTAGGTCAATGAAAACAAAAGATACGAGGATGAACATTTATTTACAACTATTTATAACCTTACTCTATTTTTCAATAAAATCACCGGAACCGTCAAGGCACTTGTTGTAGCGTGACACCAATTTTTGAATACCGCCGTTATACTCTTCTGCCGCCAAGGAATGAAGCCATGTTTTTACTCCTTCTTTGAGATCATCGTCGTCCAAGAAGTTTTTCCCGCCTAAAAACACTTTCAACTTTGGAAACAAGTGATAGTCACTCAGAGCTAGATCCGGACTATACGGAGGATGTCCAAAGATTTGCCATTTGAAAGATTGAAGTTCTGCTTGGGTTTGTGCACTGCACTGCAATGAGCATTGTCGTGGATCAGCACCACCTTCGACGACAGTATTCCGTGTCGTTTGTTTTGAATAGCGCGGCGAAGCCGATGCAAGGTCTCGATGAAGGCTGCTGAGTTGATTGTTTCTCCTCTCGGCATGAACTCCACATGGATTAGGCCTTTCCTGTCCCAAAAAACTGTTGCCATCACTTTCCTGGTGTCCAAATTTGGCTTTTCTTTCCGTTTTTTTTTCTGCGAATTCGAGTGATGCCATTCCATTGACTGGAGCTTTGTTTCCAGGGTTCGATACGAAACCCAAGTTTCGTCACCCGTTATGATGCAGTCAAGAAACGTCTCACCATCTTCGTCATACTGAGTCAAAAACTCATGCGCTGCTCCCATCCGTTTGGTCTTGTGGACATCAGTAAGCATCTTAGGCACCCAACGAGCACACACCTATCGATAACCAAGACGCTCCGTCACTATTTCGTGCGAAAGCTACCTTGAAATTTGTGGAAAAAGTGCCAGTAGACCGCTCAAAGTGAAACGCCGGTTTTCTTGAATTTTTTTGTCAACTCGTCAGTAACGAGTGACGGCCTTCCACTTCGTTCCTCGTCGTGCACACTAGTTCTGCCTTCATTAAATTTATGCACCATTTTCTCACCAATGACTCGTTCATCGCATTGTCACCGTACACTGCCTTAATTTGCCTATACATTTCTATTGGTCGAACATGCTGCACATTCAGAAACCGAATCACACTACGGACTTCACACTTGGCGGGATTTTCAATTGGCGCCGCCATTTTGAACTTCCACAAGAGATGCAAACATGATCTCACGGCACCGCTACATAGCTCAAACTGAAGCAGAAGGTTTGGACTAAAGAATAAGCCCACTCCCGCGGTGATGGGGGAACTGCGCCGTCCGTGATGCGCAATCGTTCTTTACTTTCTGGACGACCCTCGTGTGTGTATATATATATATATATATATATGTATATATATATATATATATATATATATATATATATATATATATATATATATATAGAGAGAGAGAGAGAGAGAGAGAGAGAGAGAGAGAGAGAGAGAGAGAGAGTTATTATATGTTATTGTAAACAATTATTCCACCATTGAGTGCAATTAATTTTTACCCTATGATAAGGCACCTTTCAGTCACTTGACCATTGTCGAATCACCGAATTATTATTTTACTGTTGGTTTTTGGTCAGTGGATAATGTTAAATATATATATATATATGTATATATATATATATATATAGAGAGAGAGAGAGAAATTAAATATTAAAATCAGTTATAAATTGCACATCAAAAATTTTCACACACTGATTATACTCTGAGACTGCTTATCTAATGCATAGTTAAAGGGTTTATTGTAATTATTTATGTAATAATCTTGATTTAGTATAACTTTTGTTTGCACACAAAAGTTTGTTATTTTATTATATAAAATTATACAAACAATATTTTTGATAATTTATATAACTATAATAACTATTCATATTTTTTTCTGTTCTTATAGCTAAATATCCATCGTTTCAAAGTTGTAGCCAGATTTGGTTTGATGCATATTGTAGCTACAAATTTATGTGTATGGATTCGAACTTTGGTGCTAGAGAGTCTTAAAGAAATCACAGGATATCTGCAAAAAAATAATACTTCAATGCCGATTATTCAGCCTACGAGTTCAGTTGTTAGTAACCTCAACAATGAGTTTGCCATTCTGAGTAAGTTACACCTTTTTACAAAGTTGATTGCATAAATCAGGGCATTAAAAAATTGTAATATGTTTTAAAACTCCTAATTTTAATTTGTATTAATTATTTTAGTGTTCAATTACTACTGACGGAAAGAGCTTTGAACTTGTATGAATGTAACACATGTACAAAATTTAAGTAATTTAAAAATATGTACAGTGAAACCTGTTTAAGCAGGAATCCATTGGAACCGGCATTTTTTCCGGCTTACACAGTAGTAGTGTACTGTATGATGGTAAAACCATCACGAAACGTTTGCCGAGTCTATTTTTAGCATTGGGGTGAGGGTAGGCCGTGGGGATTCTTAGCTATAAGACTATTATTTCTACTGATCAGCTGTATGGCGCTGTACCAGCACCACATAGATAACTGACAATTAATTGTCATCGTGTCTACATTTGTTCTAATACAGTATTTAATTTAATTATTTATTTCCGATTAAATACTGACTGTTTATTTCTTACAGAGATAACGCTTCAACATATAAAGTAAGTGTATTTAAATCACAAGAAAACTATCACATTTTAACGTCTAAATAAACGTCATTCAACAGTAATATTGGTTATCTTGATTGCCTAGGCAGCCCGTAACCTATGCCCTATGACGTAACAACTTACAAACCCTGTTTTCTAGGTGGTGTTAGCTATGCACACTACAGGAAATGTTAAAACCTACATTACATATTAAAAATCTTGCCTTTTAATGCAGGATCCTTTTATCCTTCTCCACAAAATATTTTTAATAGAAAACTATAAAACTAAAACACTTATACACTTGTCAACAAAATTTATGAATTAATGATGCAATTTATTAAAAACTATATTTTCCTCTTACTGTATTTAGGCTAAATATTGTACATAGTAGGCTTACGTAAAAATAAAAGAAAATCAATTAGGCTTGAAAAAATCTAGCATTGACTTTTGTTTTAAAAGGTTAGTTTTACTTGCTTGTGTTTCAGTTATTGTTTTTAGTTGTAACAAATGGTGATGCATTTCCTGGATGTTAATACGTACCACGAAATCTTCTAACTCACAAATTTTCATTAAAGCCTTGCAAAATGTTTTAATTTTGTTTTCTACGACTGGTCCGTCTTTAATTTCTTCTTTTCTTCTATTTGCGCATGTTTTTTGCCTTTTAGAATGAAGCGTTCTCTCGCCTTTCAATATGTCTGACCGTGGATGTTTGTAAACCATTTATTACGTTATCTTGAAGGAAACGAGTGCTAACACATAGCTTATCGTAAATTATAGATGTTTGTATACCATTGCGTCATCTTGTGCATATCAGCAATCCTTAACGTTGTTATAGAGTTCTCAGAAATAAATACAATCCGTTACAATTAAGCAGACCTATCTGTAAATTTTGTTATGGTAAAAAAATATATTATAAACTGTATTTTATCTAAACGGAAGTTGTAACTTTATATTTTACAGCATGTATATGATCAGATTTTCTGGCTTATGCAGAACTAAGATGTAGTAAATACGTATCACTCATCATTTGGCTTATTCCGCTTCCGCGTTAGACAGTTTCCGGCTTATGAAGGTTATTAACCAGGTAAATTAAATAGGCGACATTTGGGACTTTTAAAGTTTTCCGCGATAGACGGAATTCCGCCTAACACTGGGTCCGCCTAAGACAGGTTTCACTGTATATTTGTGAGAGTTGAGATTTTTGCATATTTGTTAACAATTGTAGTTTTTTATAATTTATTTGTACATTTCCAAAAAAATATTTAGTATCGGAAAATCATCTTGAATTGTGTTACCCGTATAAAATACATTTATATCAGTTTCATCATCAACATTAAAGTATTATAAATTCATATTAATATTAATAAATAATTTATAATTACACTTTTGTTATCAACTTGGCAAAAAAACCATTACTTACTGATATTTTTCAGCAGACGTCTTTCCCACTACGTCAGCACATTGTTCAATGCTGTGAATCACGGAAAAGACTGTTGTTTAGGTGTGTTGTGTGTTGATGCGAGTCTTTAGTGTGTTTGTGTTTGTGGTGTGTTATTACTCATACAGTAGTTGTTAATTATGTGTACAAATATAGTGTTTGATTGTAAGTATGTATTGTTGTTTAGAATGTCCTGTGGTGTTTGTATATCTCGTAGTTTTCTGTTGTGTTTAGTTTGTTGCTTTTTTTGATGTAGTGTAGGATTTTTAGATGGGTGTCTATATTGGTTTGTGTGTGTAGTGTGTTTTATATGTGTATGGCAAAATTTGATTTGGGTGATGTCTATTTCATATCTTTTATGTGTTCTCTGTACCTTGTGGTAAAGCTTCTCCCTGTTTGTCCTATGTACAATATTACAAGCAAAGACTGACCCAGCTTTTACATGGGATATATAGGGAGAAGCTTTACCACAAGATATAAAGAACACATAAAAGACATAAAAAAGACACCACCCAAATGAAATTTCACCATACACTAATAAAACACTCTACACTCAGACACCAATATAGACACACATCTAAAAATCCTACACTACATAAAAGAAGCAACAAACTAAACACAACAGAAAACTACGAGATATACAAACACCACAAAAACTATTCCCAGCACATTTTAAACGACAAAACATACAATCAAATACTATATTTGAACACATAATTAACAACTACTCTATGAACAATAACACACCACAGAATACCAATACACCACAGACTCACACCAACACAACACACCTGAGCAACAGTCTTGTCTGTGACTCACAGCATTGTGTTCAATGCACTGACTTATTGCAAAGCTCGTCTGCTGAAAAATATCAGTAAGTAGTGCTTTTTTTTGCCAAGTTGATATCAGAAGTGTAATTATAGAAAAAACCTCAAGATGTAAAACACAAAAACTGCAAATTTATAATTATTTTGGGCCTTCCAGTGAAAATTTCCCATATTGCTTCCCCCTTTAAGAGTGAGAGAGAGACAGAATAAAAAGTTATTCTATGTTTGTCCCTAAAAATGTAAGATTTTGTCAAATTCCATTATATGTTTGTGTACATAAAAATATTCTCATTTTGGTTTAAATTACATATTTAAAATTTTAGTTCTTCCCTTAGATGTATCTCTAGTCTGCCAGGCCTGTCTTTGTAAACCTGCAATTAGTTTAAATAAATCTATAATTTTATTTTAAAAATCAATAACTCTGAAACTGCAGTGATATTTAAAAATATTTATGTAATATAATATTAATTTCATTAAAAATGTAACCTCTTACAAGTCTAATATACAGTACTCTAAATATTAGGGTTTATTTATTGGTTTTATAAATTTCACTGCAGTTGCTGGAATTTATTGATTTGCAATGTTTGTGTTTGGTTTGATTGTAATTAATAATAAAGAGATTTTAGTACTGTTTTAGATTATTTATGGCATCCAATTACTCTTGTAGTGTAAAGAGAGAATGTCAGGCTGAAGTGGTTGTTTATCCTTCTGAAACTTTCACCCAAGAACTCTGAGATTACCAAATTGTTTCCCTATATTTTCTCTGCCAGATCACTATAATATACTATAGTGAAGTGCACTCATACATTCTTACTTCTCGTTATTTAATGAAGTTGAATTTTTGTAAATTGTAAAACTGTGTTGTAGTAAGGAAACAATTATTTATTTGTGGGGAAATTTTTTAAAAAGAAAACTCAAAATTTAGTATGATTCTTAAAGTTTAAGTATGAAGTATAACATTTTTACCAAAACTATAATATTTGCATAATTTTATGAATTTTGGGATCACTGAGTATTTTCTTGGAAAATATACCTAATAGTTGAAAAATATTGTTTAGTAAAATCTTTTATTGCTAATGGCTATCTATGAAAAAAAAATTTTCAGCCTTAAGCTTTTATATGTTAACACATTGAGGGTAACGGGTGTACATGAATGCCCCTGCCCTACTGGTGTTCTTTTGGGAGTCTTTGTGAAAATGTCTTTGTGTCTCATTGTTTTGTGGCAATGGCTAACCTCATAATAAATCAATGAATTGATAGGGGTTGTGGGACATACATGAACGGTTACCGCCATGGGTGCAAATAGGGCAGGGGCCTTAATGCACACCTACCACACTAACGAGTTACGACCCGCATTTAATGACATGACATGTTATCCAGACATCAACACTGCAGCAAATCAGAGTCCAGAAATTGATGTAAAATTCTTCAGCACCGTGGATTATAATTAGGTTTAAAATTCGCTCCATTAAAGCTAATTGACCATTTACAATGGAAAAAATGTATTAATCTATTTTAAGCTATCATTGTCTAGCATCAGATCAATGTGGGGATGGCCTACACTGGGACCTCAATTGTACTCATTGGCTCTTCATTCTTGAATAGTTTACAGTAAACATTTTCATTCTTCATAATATTGTCTCTCACAAGTTACCATTTCAGCAAGATTAATATTTATCACGTTTAAAAATTTAATCAGAGAAGAATCAATGAACTTGTTAATGAATAACGAACTTGTATGAATAAACAACTAAAATATTAAAACACTTTACATGAATAATTCATATTAATGCTGCCCTTAACACTTTCAACACGGCGGCGATATTGGTGATCTCATCGAACTACTGGCTGTTTTTCGTTAACTTCCCGCTCTGAAGACAGTAGAACACCATGCGGGTTGCATAGCTTGTCGTGGCATCTAATTATTGAGCCCGTTGTTTTCATTTCAATAATTTTATTTCTAACATATACATTTTTATTGGTGACATCAGAACAGTATATTAGACTCTAAAATATTGTTTTATTTATTGAGTCACAATTTAAAAAAAGAAATACAAATGATAAATTACTGTATGACAAATAAGAAAACACAATAAAAAAGACAGAGAATAAAAAAATTTATATACAATCTAAAGACCCTACTACTAAAATATATTACATACAAAAATAAGCACTCAACATTTAACTCGGAATGTTTATTTCTGTTTGTGCCAAGTGTTTCAGAGATGGATAATGTAAACGAGACATAGATAATACATATGTCATGTCGGAGGCTATTTATAGCTGAGATTAGCTGACATTTGTTTTCTACAATCTTATGTTGACACATTAGGTTTCACGCCCGAACATTTTGTCAGTGACACATATTTACAATAGTCTGTTACCACCTCGAGTTGGTTCATTCACTCTAATAGGACATTTATCGTTTATTCTTGCGTTAGTTCAGAAAGCTTAGTTAATTTTTACGATCATTGTTTTTACCGGATATTTAGCCGCGTTAAATGGTTCAAACTAAAAAAAACATTAAAATATAAAAGTTAAACAAAATTAAATCTGTTCATAAAACTCCGTGAAACATTATTACAATTGAAGCATCAAAAGTTAAATTGGGATGGTCGGATTTAAAAAAGACTCAGACACAATATTCTCCAAACTCTTCTGAAGCATTGACGTAAAAATCAAACCTTTATACAAACACGTATTGACAGTAGAGAAGTTGAATTAGCCTGAGAGTGAGCGTGCCGGTGAGCTCGCCGTATCTAAGAATATAGGCTAGGAGCGCATCGACACGCTCTTTGTACCTCGTAACAGAACCCAGGGAATGCTAGCCTTGCTCAAAGTGTTGAGCTCAGTAATAACTCAAGGTCACTAATGGTGCCCTAGCATTATCTTGGAAACTACTTCTGCCATTGTCTTCAGCAATGTGCATAAGGTTTTTAGTTTTTTTTAATGAACCAATAATATGTTACCAGTTCTATTCATATTTTTATGCAGTTGTTATTATAGCTTCTGTTGTAAATATTATTCGACATTTTTGTTGTTTCTTTTATAGTTAATCGTAAACCTTGTTAAATTATTGCTCCAAGATCCAGGTAATATGTTATGGGTTCCTTGTTTTTATTTACATCCTTCTATTTTTCGTTCCTACAAATTTATAATTGTATTGAATGTTAGGTAAAATTATAATTCTGGTTTTCAGGTGTTTATTCTTGGAACAAATATTTCAGTAGTGGTTTTGGTAGTTGGCATTGAAACTTTTTAGAGTGCTAAAACTATTCAAAATCCACTGAGAATTCCTTTGTGGTTTTCAGAGAGTTTTCGGGAGCCAACTACTATGCCAATGCCAACCAATGCTGTTAAAACAACAGCATTCGTAACAACAACTGCCCGAACATTGGCAACTACTGCAAGACAATTTATTCGAGAAACGACTACTGAGGCAGCGACCACATTTTTACCAACCACTACAACTCCCCTCTCTACTACAACAATGACCACACCTAACACTACTTTTAAGACTACAACTACACCCTTAACAATTCCTTTCACAACAACTACAACAGATACAACCATGACAACAGCATTTTCATTTTTTAAGCCCTTTCCAGTAAAAAATTACACCAACTGTTAGTAAATATTTTAAATATTAAATTTGGTGTTGCATGTTTGTTGCATGCATTGTTTATTACTTTTTGTTACAAATAAATAATTTAATTAAAGTGAAATAAAATAAAAAACTGTATATTTAATGCATGTACTATCGCCTTTATTGAGACAAAATCACAATATGATCAAAAGTTGATATTTAAAAGGGACCTATTTAAGTGTCAATATTTTCATGGTATTCAGATACTATTAAATGTAAAATTATCAAATGAATTGTTGTGTTCCTCTTTTAGTCTATCTTTGAGATAATCTCATCTATTTCTTTAAAAACTAAAAATGATGCAACTGCAGCAGAATTTAAGAGACACTACTGAATACTAATAAAACCATCCAACACATGTCAAACTTTCATACGATGAAATACCTATACCTTAAACAAATTATTACATAGAAAATTTGTCAAGGTAATGTAAATTCATAAGTATTTGAGTAACCAAGTGAAAACTTTTAACTTACTTTGCTGACGCTTTCCAAAACAGTAGTTTTATTGACCAAGGTAACCCGCTACTGGCGGCAATCGCACAAGGCACAATTACCAGCTCAAGCACATATCAAAGTACCACCAAAAGTACAGATATTTCAGTGTGCGCACATATCCGACTACGAGGCTTATTACATTAGGACCTTGATAACTTGAATCTCACGACAATTTAACAATTTAAGTTATCATAATTGAAAATTTTTATAACTATAATATTTTGTTTATTGAGGCTTTATACAATAATAAATGTATGTACTGTATGATAAATTAAAAATAATAATTCATACAAAATATTTCCCACATTTTGCTGTAATATTTTGTATACTTTTTTGATGATGTGTCACTTTTATTATGGGTAATGGTAATTATAGTCAGGTAAGTTAAGTCTGAAACTGAGTCTATCCACAAACTTTTATTAATCAGATACTCATAATCAGATTTGCATTTTTTTTGTTTTGTGTAGATAAATTTAGTAGTTCTTCGCTTGAACTTTTTTTAGTAGCAATCTTTTTAGCATCTAAATTTAACCTAAATTTGTCAGCAAGCCGTATGTACTTTTAGTCTACAAATACATTTATAGTTCAGTCCCGGTAATCCCAAATAAATGTACAACCATTTCGGATTACTGGATTCTTCAGATTACCGGATGCTTAGAATTACCGGAATGTACACTTACGACGTAAATACGACATATATGTCTGTATTATATTATATTATATATTACGGTAGTATATAATATTAAATGGTATAAATGTTAATCGATCTTTGCTCATTTTTTGCCCTGGTGCACAGGTTTCGTACTTGTGAACTAAAATTTTCTTTGGTAAAACTTTCCAAAATAAACCACTTTCATATCCACTGTAAACCTGATCAGAACATAACTTTAATTCACTATCTTTTTCCAGAAGTTGTTGAAGAAAAGGTTCTATAGCATCTGGATTATTAGACAATTTTTTCTTTATTGATAGAAAGTCACTGAATTTCATGTCTCTTTTTTGAAATTGCCATGCCAATGATCACTGGCTTCAAACTCTTCCTTGTTGGGATAGAATTCAGAAATAAAAAGCCCTTTCCTGCATTAAAAAGCCAGATATGAGGTTGTTTCGCTATTGTTCTTGCAGATACCAGGTGTATAGAGCAGTTTCTACTAAACCGTATTCACTCATTTTCACTGTTATCTGTGCACTGCTACCTTGCTCCATAGAAGTCACAAACGACAAAATTTTTTGTTTGCTTTCCGTATGTCGTGGAGTTTTGAATCTTTGATCCCAAAATCTTCCGCTTATGTTTTAGCAGGTATCCCAGCATCAAGTCGTTTCAGAATGTCACACTTATCGGACAACAAAAGTGTTTTGTGTTTTCTTTTAAGATGAGAAGATGCCATTATAAATATTATAGTTTAACACACTGGGATGACAAAACTATTCTACCTCCTGCTACCGTAAACGTTGAAACTGAACTGCTGTGGGCTGACTAATAGAAAAAAATCAATAAACTGAGATCGTTGCAAAGTAAAAACAAGTTTGCCTTTGTTCTTTGAACCTCTCTTATAGCCATTTATTTCTTTCTCGTTTTGATAATTTTAAAAATGATTTCGGATTAGTGGGAGTTTCGGACTACCAGAATATGGATTACCGGGATTAGACTGTACATAAAATATTGTTTACATTTATGTAAACAATATCTATTTTTAAAATAATGTTGAATATGCAATATTCATGCTAATGTTTTTATTATATGCATGAAATTCAGTATATATTTAATAAAGTACTTTATCCATCAATTCTATATTCATCACTTTAATAATTTTTACACTTTATACAGCCCCTAGATGATTACATTTACCAAATTCCGCTTGCATAAGTTCCAATATTAAAAGTGATATTTTATATACGATATAGTCATCTTGTAGACAAATTTAAGAAACACTTAAAAAAATCAATGTTCTGTATACTTGTATGATATAATTACGTTAGATTTTTTTTTAATAAAATTTTTAAACGAAATTACATTTTCTTTCACTTTTGATTAGTAAGTATGTTATAAAGAACAGAAGTCAAAGTCATTTCTGACTTATATGTGTTACTCGAGAAGAAAGCTCAAAGAAAAAACTTTACCTTGGAGCCCAGCTTATATCTTTGTGATCCTTCCCAATGGAGTGTTAAATATTTTGTTTTCACATTAGGCCCTTTTCTGATTATCATTCTATCTCTTACATACTCAATTTTAGATAGTTAATATATTCAGAATAAAAATTCTTCAGTCATGAAAATAGTTTTCCTGGTAAAAATCATTTAAATATACAGTAAACTCCCGATTATCCGTGGAATAGGGTGGCCCGGCAACGCCAGATAACGAATTCCCCGGATAATCCGCTATGAACAAAGAATATGCAAAATGATCGATAATCGATTATTATACCATAAGTTACACAAATAATGACGCCGGTTAATGCAATTCACAAAAATCTTCAGAGGACAAAATAAATACAGAAAATAATTTAAAATGTCGATGTATTTGGCGGATTATAACATGTACAATTATATGTCTAACTATTTACAATACATACACAAGTATATGTCAAAAGTAAGCATGTATACATAAGTATATGTCAGAAGTAAGCATGTATGTACATATGTAATTTCCTTTAGACATAATACTTTCACTTTTTAACAAAAAAATTTGTCACTTTCGTCTGTTTTTTTTGTGAGCATTGATTTAACTTTAATGTGCGATCTACGTTTCTTGAGAACCATTTTGTCGTACAGTGTCTACTTGTGTCACAAAGCCATAAAGATCGATAATGTATATGACAGACATGGATAATGCATATGTCACGTCCTATACTATTTATAGCCGATATTAGCTGACATTTGTTTACAATCTTATAATACACATTAGGTTTTCGAGCGTCCAAGCATTTTGTCATTGTCTATTATATACAGTAGTCTGCTCACCCCTTTTATTTCGCTGGCACGCGTCAGGATGCTTCCCTTTCAATGTAAAAATTAGTACGTACATATTTACGTATCTATTCCCTTCATCTTAACTTCTATTAAGCCTTATATGTATTTACGTCGTAATTCACCGTTTGGAAATTCAAACACATGAATCTGATTGGAATAAAAATAGGATATTTGTAAAACAATGGCAGACCCCGGATATTCCGCAAACCGGTTAATCCGCCCACGGATAATCAGGAGTTTACTGTAATTTCTAATTAATTATTTTTTAATCTTGCCTTTGTGTCGATTATCCCCAGTTGCATTTCTAACTGTCGTTGTACAATACATTGAGAGTGTTCATTATATTTCAATATAAGGATCTATATTTAAAAGGTACTTAACTAAGTGAATACGTAATTGCTCACTTGCTGATGCGTTTCAAAACATTTGTTCCTTTTACAAAGCTAACCCTCTACAGACAGCATCGGTTAGGTACAAAGCCTGTAACGGGATGGATTTATGACTATGGGATGGGGTGGGTTATTTTGGTTGTGTTTCAAGTAATGGAAAAGGCTGTTGGCTCCAAAATGTGTGTGGTCATATAATATGTTTTCTTTATCTGTTTTAGTGTTTGTATATCTCATATTTTTCTAAGGTTGTAAGTTTTTTACTTAGTTTTAATGTGTGTAGAACATTTAAATTAGTATGTATGTCCGTGTGTGTTTTTTAGGTGTTTTGAGTAGCTGGATTTTGGGTTTGTTTGTTTTTTCTTTGGGTAATGTGTTCTTCGAAGCGTGTATAGAATGACCTGCCGGTTTGGCCGATGTAATAGCTGGGACAATTGTTAGATGTTAATTTGTAAATCCCTGATAGTTTTTATTTGTTAGTTTGTTTTTGAAAAAGTTGCATCTGCTCTCTTAAAGTGTTTGTTGTAAGAACAAAAACTTTACACAACATGTCAACAAACACTTTAAGACAGCATATACAACCTTTTCAAAAACAAACTGACAAATAAAAACTATCAGGTATTTACAAATTAACATGTAATGATTGTCCCAGCTATTACATCGGCCAAACCGGCAGGTCATTCTATACACGCTTCGAAGAACACATTACCCAAAGAAAACAAACAAACCCAAAATCCAGCTACGCAAAACACCTAAAAAACACGCAACACACATAAACGGACATACTAATTTAAATGTGCTACATACATTAAAACAAGGTAAAAAACTAACAACCTTAGAAAAATATGAGATATACAAACACTTCCCAACAGATAAAGAAAACATATTAAATGATCACACACATTTTGAATCAAACAGCCTTTTCCATTATATGACACAGAACCAAAATAACCCACCCCATTCCACAGTCATAAATCCATCCTGTTACAGGCTTTGTACCTAACCGATGCTGTCAGTAGAGGGTTAGCTTCGTAAAAGAAACAAATGTTTTGAAAAGCATCAGCAAGTAAGCCATTACGTATTCACTTAGTTAAGTACTTTTTAAATATAGTTTAATCAGTGAATTCAAGATGATTACATCAAGCAACTTCATAAGGATCTATGTTTAACGTGAATAATAAGTTCTTTGAAGAAAAGTTAGGTTGCTTTTGATCTTTTTCAAAGTTTCAGAACATAAATTATTCTCAAGTGTGTTCTACTCAGATATGATTTCCCGAACATCAATCACACCTGGTTAATTAAAATTTGTATGATTGAACATTTAAATACCAAAGGATACAAAATCTTTATATTAGATTGGCATTATTTACTACACAGGATATTTGTCTTCTACCTTACTATAATCTAGACAACAGTATCAAAATACCAAACTTGAAAACGCAACATGCTTTACTCCTTTAACTTCGATAAACAAAAACACCTGCTTTAGGTTTACTTATCAACTGCAGTAAACTTCCTTATAGGTGTAAAAATAAACTCATTCACCTCATAATTGTTTATATTCAACATTTTATTGTTCTCAATTATATTTAATGTTAGTTGTTGTGATGTGCTATAAACAATAAACAAATATATTTACAAAATATGTTTGAAATTCTATTGTATTTAGGTTTTTAAAGTTGCAGCATTGCTTGGTGTTTTTTATTTTTATACTTTTGATGTAATGCGCTTATCTGTCTTTTATTTGTGCAAGATATTGGTATTTTCTTAAAGGTATTAATACAGATTAAAAATACATATTTAACAAATTGCATAACTGCCATATAAGCACTTTAGTCGTACTATGGGATACCATATAAGCACTTTAGTCGTACTATGGGATATAATTATAAATTTCTATATATGTTAATGTGTTCAAAATCAAACTTTACATTTAAATGTAAATGGTTGAAATATTTGTTAAAATTAAAAATAAAAGGTGATAACTTAAATTAATAAGATAAGATGGTTTTCAGGGCACTGAAAGAAATAAATTTATTATTTTTAATCAGTACATACACAGAATTATATTGTGTTATATTCTTTAAAAAATATTGTAAGATTTAATGCTGTATTTAACAAGTAAAATTAATTTTACTCATTAGTAAAGTTTTATTAGAGTAAAAGAGTAGAGTATCATTTATTATGCAGAGTATAAATGTTCCAAAAACTTATACACAGTTGCACAAATTTATAAGATACGTTTTTCAGATGGAAACCCTCCAGTTTGGGATACTATTGCAGAATCTCCCCTTTCTCCTCAGGCACTTGTCGCAGGCAATGGGACATATGTGGATCCTGAAACTTGTGGAAGGGTTAATATAATGGGAAACATAGTGCAAGATTCCGCACCTTACTTGTTCCCATTTATTATTGAATATAGTTTGATTGGAGCTGCTGTTATCTACGTGATGTGGAGACATATTGGTCGTCATGCAAGGTACTTGTAGCTACAAAAACAATTTATTAGCAATGTACTCGTTTGTAATTTTTAAACACAAAAGTGTAAATCAGTTGAAAGTCAAAAGAGTATTTCATTATTGTTTGAAAACTAATTGAAATGTTTTTATAGTATCTATTAGTAGTTATGTTTTTCATTATTTTTAATTAAAGTGTTTTATAAATCAGTTTCTAGGTATAAGAATTTTGATGTTTCACATCTGCCAGGTGTCCTATGATGGCACATTTTTTACTGTACAAGATTAGGTTAAAATGCTATTGAATTTAAAAATTGTTGAATTCACAAGTTAATAAATACATTAATTTATAAAATAAATCTCACTAAATCATTATAATATCGTAAAAATGTAGTCCATCTTGTGTGTGAGGAAGATAAGAAATAGGTTCTTATTATTTCTACATTTAAATCCTAGAAATAATGATTGAAAATTATTTACTAATCTATGATGGCGAATGGTTTCAAATGTATTTGATATCGGCTATAGTTGTTTTTCAGTAACCATAAGACATTGTTAGAGTTCACGAATTTAGTTCTTCGTAAAACTTAAAATAGGATAAGAACTGTATTGGGAGATATAATTATCCAAAAGCTCTCTTACTTCTTCGTACAGCCATACAGCTTCAGGTGTAGCTGATAGCCTGATGTCCATGGTATATGATAGATGCAATAGCCCACTATTGTTTATTCTTCAGTATTTCCTGCCATGCTGATACTCCGGTTCATAGAATATCCCTTGCAGGAATTGGGTAGTGGCAATTAAGTAATATATGCTTCAAACTCTCCTACTTGTTGTCGCCACAAAGCTAGCATTGCGGTGAATGTGAAAGGCCAAAGCGAAACAAATATTTTTGAGTCACAAGGTGACCTGTTCTGACTCTAGCTACAAAAGTAGCAATCGGATGAGGTATATTTTTGTACGTGTCATCCTTAGGTAACTTTGGTTGTATTTGGTACAGGTTTCGACCTGTGGGCTCCTAGGAATATCTATATTCCAGATAGATATCTGTCCAGTTGTATCTGAAACATCTTCCTTCTGAGCTCTTGCATTGCACTCAAGTAAATAAATGAAATTATGATACGTTTGAAATATTTTCCCAAAGTAAATAAATCTTTTTTCAATAAAATTACATAAACAAATTTTTCTATAGCAAGTTTTGGATTAACACATAAGGGGTAAGCTAATATAAAATAAGAATTTCAGGAATTGTGTAGCATTATGTTTATATTCAGCATTGAGCCATTAATTTATTTACTAATTTGTTGTTTAATAATATTTGATATAGCACTAGAGTGATGGAAAATATAATTTAAACAAGTTATTTATTATTTACATTTGAATAAATTTTTTATGATTTTTCTAGATATGTTGGTGAAGAAGATCTTGAACAACGATTGGAAGTGATGCTTTCTCGTCGAGCAGTAGCAATGGCGCATGCTAATGCAGGAAGAATGGATTGTGTAGGAGCAAGTAAAGGTTTATTCTTTGGGCTTTTGCTGTTGGTCGGTTCTCTTATCTGTCTTATACTCTTCTTTGTCTTGATCCATCACCCTCAGCTAGGGCTACTAGCAATATACTTGGCCGATGTATCCCACTGTGCACTGATGGGACTAAGTATATTTGCTATCATAATAGGCTTTATAAGGTAAGAAAAAGAACAAAATATTTCTTAGTAGGGAAACATTCATTGAAAATATGGTGAATAAATTAAAAAATTATTTAATAATGTTAAATTATTTTTTCCTTATTTTAGAGTACAGAGTTTGAAGTTCCGCAGCGAAGAACAAAGTGATCTGAATGATATATTGCTCCGTGTTTCTGCTTTTGGTCTTTTTGTGTATGCAGTGTTCAGCGTGATTGCTGGATCTTTGAGTGCCATGACCAGTGAACCTAATCTCCTTGTGATGATTACAGGCATTTTAGCTGTTGTGCAGGTTAGTTCATTTATGCAGCCACTGTGTTTAGCAAACTATTTATAACTGATGCACAAACACTGTTCAAATATGAAATCTATATTTATGAACAGGCTACTTAGTGTGTTTACATTTAACCAGAGAAACAGCAAAATTTAGCAACAACATTTCTATTAACAATGAATAATTGTAGAGTTACCATTGCCCATAGCTACCACAAGTTTTTCATTCGTTGGTTATCTATTTGTGATGTAATACATTGTGCGATCTGTAATAATGATGTAAATTTATTAGTCATGTGATTAATTTGATTTGTTTTTTGTCCTGTATTATTATACCACCTATAACTTGTCTCTCACATGACACCAGTAATTCATACTTTTGGGATCAAATAGTGGTTATCTTTCAAAAAATAATTTTAATCATGCTTGTACTGCAGAGATTTTTGTTTAAATAAATGTGGTTGATTTGCTAGTCAAGTACAACTATCTATTTAAACAGTCAACATTTCAATAACGGCTATTATTGTCATCAGTACATAACACGATTACAATTGTCATCAGTACAATACAAAAATTAATGTTAAAATTACTGACACTAATAACAATAGTTCACAAATAAACATATCTACAATAAAAATTTCTTATAATTATAAAAAATTACAAAAATTATGTTCATGTTTGTTTAAATCAAAATGGCTTTTTAAAATACTTCTGTTCATTTTTCATGTTTGCTGACCTCTTAATATAGCTGATTAATGTATCAGTGATTGAAAGCTGTTAATGAAGGTGTACAAACATATTTTTTTCGTATAGTGAAATAACCATTTCTTTCTATGGTAAAATAATAAAATTATCAGACTATCACAAATGGTTTCTCTTTCCAGGTAATCCTGCAGTTGCTATTTATAGCTGACATCGCTCGGCGCCGGGTCCACCTTCCAGAACATGACCGCAGCAAACCTGGACGACAGATTGTCACTTTCCTGCTTATCTGTAATGTTACCATGTGGATTACATACACTTTCGAGGCTCAGAAGGTTTTGGCTAATCCTGTTCAGGTATTGAAAACATTGCCATTTGTTTAATTTTAATTTTATGTTATAATAATGCAATGATAATATTATGTTCATAAATTGTGTAGCAACAATACAATTATTATTAATTTATAATGACAGTGTATCTTTTTGTTTTTTTACTGTTTTTTAATAACTTTGTTTAAGTCTTTAGATGCTGTTTTAAATGGTCATTTGGGAAAAAGAGTATTAATTGAATTTTGTGTTTTATTATTTGACATAATAAAAAAATAATTGGCGGCAGTCGCATATAAAAACGTTATGTGAAGAGTTAAGCTTAAAGCATATTTAGGAATTATTGGACTAGATAGGAGACTGACAGACTTACCTAGTGTTTTCTCTTGGAAATAAATAAATAGACACACGATGAACTCTGAATATTTATTGGTTAGTAGATTTCACAATTTTCATCCATGATATTGTCTATAAAATAATCTCTGTATTTTCATGTGCAAGATCATCTATTACTTGTAAAGCAAGTTCTTCAATATATAGCTTTACAATAAAAATATTGGCAAAAACCGCAATATCATAAAAATAATGAAAAAATAACTAATTACAAGTTACCTAAGGTTAAACTATTATATACATTTATAATGTTTATATATCAGATTAGTTTTCCTATAAATGAAATACAATATAATGTACTACAAAATTCAAGAATATAATGTACTCAAACAAGAATCTTACTTGCTACATTTGTGAGTCGACTTTTGAGAACTGTTAATTACGTGCTCTCATTTTCAAGCTTACAGTATTTTGAGACTGGCTGCTTCTTGTAGTTTGGAATTCTCACACACATGCAAAACTAAAGGAACCTAGCAGTCTCAAAATAAGCTTTAAAATGAAAGCATGTAATTAATAGTTATGAAAATTTACTTGCAAATATACCAAGTAAGATTTTTGTTTAGCTACATTAAGTGAGTGAATGGTCAAGTGGCCGAAAGGTACCTCATCACAAAGGTAAAATTATATTGCACTTAGTGGTGGAAAAAATTATTTACAATTAATAATAATAACTTCAAATATATATATATATTTTCTATAAAGTTTACGTTTGTGTTTTATGGCTTTTCTATTGAAATTAAGGTTCAGTAACTACCCTAAACACTGATTTAATAACTCCACACTTCACAGTTTTTGAAAACCTACTTGACACTACGTTTTCATGACAGATAGTATTAATTATTACACTTTTGCTATCATTTGCGACCAGACTTTTTGTTAACTAAAAGTTGTTAAATTGTTAACTTACACTTGGAGGAAACGTTTTCATCTTATGACTTCTTCAGCCTTGTATTTTAGCCGCTAGTAATGCTGCAGTTGTGCTTCCTCGGTACCATTTTTTTGAAAGTTAGAAGTGATATGATCGAAGAGTATGTGCGATCTGCGCCGTGTTCGTTCATATAAGATGTCTTTTTTATGTGTGTTGCTATGTCTATATATTTCATACTGTTCTAGTATGTTTAATTTATGGCCTTAGTTGCATGTGTGGAAGATGCTCATGTTATTTTCCATAATTTTGCATGGGTGTTTAGTGTCCATGAGGTGATTTGCCAAGGTGAGCATCCTCCACACAGCAACATAGGCCGTAAATTAAACACACTAGAACAGTATGAAATATATAGACATAGCAACACACATAAAAATTACATCTTATATGAACGAACACGGCGCAGATCGCACATACTCTTCGATCACATCACTTCTAACTTTCAAAAAAATGGTACAGAGGAAGCACAACTGCAGCATTCCTAGCGACAAAAATGAGGCTGAAAAAGTCGTAAGATGAAAACGTTTCCTCCAAGTGTAAGTTAACAATTTAACAACTTTTAGTTAACAAAAAGTCTGGTCTCAGGTAATAGCAAAAGTGTAATAAATGATTTACAACCAGCTCGTCATGAACAGCAACAAGATTTCGACAGATAATATATTTGTGTGAAACATAGCAACTTAGTTTATGGTTATTTTAATGTCAAATTAAACATTTTGTTTTCAATGCAAGTGAAAAAATTTTATTAATTGGTTTCTATATAATTTTAATGCGTAACAATGCATAATTATTTATTTCAGTTGGAATTCTATGGCTTTTTGGCTTGGGCAATGGTTCAACGGGTAACTCTCCCTCTTTGTATTTTCCATCGATTTCATTCTGCTGTTACACTGGCAGAAATTTGGAAAACTAGTTACAAACCTCGTATAGATTAGGTAAGTAAAGTACTTTGAAACCATAACACATTAATTTGTGTTAACAAATGCACTGCAGATGAAAAATTTAAACATGAGATAATGAAAATATTTTGTCAAATAAAATGTTTTTGTAACTGTAAGACAATTGTGATAATTGTTGAATAAAAACATTTCTCAGTATTACAGTATCTGAAATCTTACTATTATATAAAGAGAAGTTCATTTGTTTGTCGGCAAAAATCTCAAAAACTACTTGACTTTGAAATTGCTTTGAAATTTTAAATGATTCTATATTACACGTGGAATGTTGTAGGCTGTATAAATTACAATTGTTTTCAATGCACTGTGAAGAAAAACAGTAGACAACATCGTCATAGTGTAGTAGAGACTACTTCGAGTAGGTATGGCGTTCTACGTCCGGCACTATGATACACGCATAGATTCGTGTAGTGGCCGATAGGTAGCAACTGGTTTTTCCGTTTTGTAGATCTTACAGTTTTGTGTAGAAAAATCTTAAGTAGCCAGGGGGGCCGACTTGTATATTATAATTTTGTTAGGTAATAAACTAATCAAGCACTGCTAAATTCTCTTTTTTAATATAGTAATATAAATATAAATTATTGTACGTTTGATTATAATAAAGTAAATACATTATTCCAAATAGCCAGAGATTGAGATTTGTCTCTCCTACTATGTCAGAAGTGTGGTAGCCAATAAACTGTTCTCAAGAGTTGAAAATTTTTCCTGTTAATACCAGACGCAGGACATGTGCATGTAGAATATTGCAAATGCCTATAGAATTTTGTGGCTGCCACAAGGACTCATAAAAATGAGTCTCAATCAACGATCATCCTCAGATAAAATTACTGTCATGTTCCGCCTGGTCAAAATGGCCGTTATCAGCTTTAAAAATATCCTACTTACTGAGAAGACAATCTTCACTCGGATTAGCTATGTCTAAATTAGAAACACTAAAAGACTCGGTCACTAAGCCTTACAAATCAAAAATAAAAGCGTAATAAAAATTATGTAGCATCTAACATAGGATCCAAAATAATAATCGTGAATAAAACAAGGTTTTGTGCGTTTAAACAAATCATTTAATGAACAAAGCCTACTTGTTATTAAAGGTTTTCACTTAAGATCCCAGGTATGGGATTATAAGTGTGGGTGTCTATAAAAGATGAGTTGTGTACCATGTAATGGGAAAGGGTGGTAATTCAAAGTCTGTGTGATCATTTAAACATATGTTATACACAATTGAACATTGTACCAGAACCCCTCTTTCTTAGACCTTCACCCATAAATTATATGCCTGCAATCTTAAATAGAAGCCTCCTGTAACAAGTACCCTTCTTTGTCAATAAAAATGATGGCTTTAAAACGCATCCACTCAGTAAATTGCTAAAGTTTTGACTATTTTTTTTTTTTAATAATTTGTGAATTATTGAAATGAAGAAGATTACACCCAACTTTAGGTAAAGTTCTGGAATATTAAAAAAAAATCATTTCACTGATTTATTCAAATATTAAATGAATACTACTTGATTCAGTCCAGTAACAGGTAGACATCTGTATCCAGTAACAGGCAGAATCTAAGTTTGGAACTAAGCAGTTTGGCTACAAAAGCTATTATATTGAGTGTGGCAATGTTTTATAGTTGCACATCAAAATTGCTGAAAAAAATATTATTGATTACTTGCATTAAAAATGTTGTTGATGGACCCCATATGTCATCTGAAGTTGGATAGGCATTCCTTTTCGTCAGTTTTGGTAACATAATTTCCGGTATGTTCATGTACGTACTTCGCCGGTGGTACCGGTTCTTTTATCTCAAGTGAGGGTTGTCGACTGTCTAACTGTTTGGTTTCTCTCCCAATTGTTGCTGGATACTAACAAACCTTTTTTCCAGTTACAACACTTAGTTATAGTTATAGAAAAAGTACCACAAAAAAAATTAAGTACCTACAACACTTCCTGCTGCCATTTACAATGTTTTTTAATGATAAAAATAAGTTTACACACAACGTCAATAAGTAATTCATATCTTAACAGTTGTAACACAGTGTTTATAATAATTTCTTAAAAATAACAAAATAAATACTATATATAAACCCCCCCCACCATTTTAATACATAGCTTTAGTCATCCATGTACTCGTGAAACTTGTCGAAACATCGCAGTTCACACAGTTCTGGTTCATCTGGACACACAGCACAAATGTAGATGGTCGATTCCCTTTTGCCTTCTTTTGCACAAACTCTGCATTTTCTTTGAACTCAGCATCCATTTGTTTTTCTTCTGTTATTCTTTGAGAGCCTGTGTATGCCGTTTCAAGTAGGAGTGACTATAATGGGAGCCTGTTTAAGAGGTAGAAGTTCTATAATGACTTTGAAACGGAAATCATACAGGCTCAGTTTATTTTGGTGTGAAGCAATAGTCCTGAAAAACTTCTTATTTCGGCCGAAGTCACGTCTTTCCAACTTTCAATTCATGACCTGGTAGTGTTTTGTGGACCCCAAAAATATTTGAAGGTATTTCTGTTTGTCTCAGCAACAGTTGTCTCTAAGAAAATAACGTCTATCAATAAATTAGTCCAGTCTGTCAATAAAATAAATGAAATCCAGAATCTCTTGTTAAAGTGCTAGTGGTGCCAAGTGTCAGCCACCATGTTGGAAACACCTTGTCGTCATCGTCGGAGCTGTCAGAGCTATCCTCGGAGCCATTTTCGTTGTCAGAGTAGACATTCTCCAATAATTCAACCTCACTATCCATATTCATTGTACAAAATATATTAAACACAACTATAACACACTTCAAGTAACACAGTTCCCAGTCCGACAGCAACAGCAGAACAAAAAACTAAACAAATGAATTGTTCACAAAGACTGGCACAATAACTGATAAGCGATCCAATGTTTTCCGCCAATAGCTAACCTCACACTAAACCAATGAATTGATAGTGGGCGTGGGGCGTACATTAATGCCTATCGCCACGGGCGCCAAGAGGGCAAGGGAGTTATTGCACGCCCTATGCACTCAATGTGTTAAAAAACATTTCAGTAATTCTAATATATCGTAAATTTACAACTAGAAAAAATGGAAAAACTTGATTTTTTGGAAGACTTTTTCTGTTCTTTAAATTTGTTTACAATATTTTTCTCATCTATGTACTTTGATACAATCATCCCAGGTAAGTTTAAATATTCCTAGATTTTCTGTGACATATTTTTTCACTCAATAACATCATGACAAAATTATTTTGTCTTTGATAATCTAACTTTTTCTAATCTCATTTTATTTTAAACATTTTGTGATAGTGTTATTATTTATATTTTCATTTTTTGTTTTATAGGTTTTAGTAAATTTTGTATTAAAAATATTAAGTTAGTTTTCTCAAGATTTTGTCAAATATTTTGCTACATAATTATTTATTTTTCCTGTATAATCCCAGTAGAGAGGATAAGTTTTTCAGGTAAAAGAGTAAAATGTCTTCAATCAATTGAATGTAAAACATTGTCTTATTTGATTTAAATATCTTTCTGAGATGCCCTTTTTTTAATGCTTTAAAAATAATGCAATTTTTGTCAATATATTTCTAAAAATAAATAAAAATAAAAAAGCATACATGATATGTTTCTGATAATAGTTTGAACGGGAAAACATAATTTAGGTAAATTAAAAAAAAATATTACCATTGACAGTAAGCTGAGTTGTATTTTTTATAAAAATTATTTTACAAAACATTATTTACTTGATATGAGAGATTTGTAAGATTTTTTGATTTTGTGTAGCCTATCGTTTAGAATTAAAGTAAAACTTGCAGTTTCGTGTTGTACATCTTGAGGGTTTTTTAATATAAATTACTACTTTTGGTATCACTTGGCAAAAGAACCATTACTTATTGATATTTTTCAGCAGAGGCGTTTCACACTAGGTCAGTGCATTGTTGGATACTGTCAGTCACAGACAAGACTGTTGCTCAGGTGTGTTGTTATTGGTGTCTCAACAGTACAACACACCTGAGCAAGACTTGTTTGTGACTCACAGCATTGAACAATGCACTGACCTAGTGCGAAACGCGTCTGCTGAAAAATATCAGTAAGTAGTGGTTTTTTGCCAAGTGATACCAAAAATAGTAACCTATATATAATTAGATCAGTTTATAACACAAATGTAGGTCAAGTTAAGTTTTTTAAAGATCACTTGGGCTAATGAAATCTAAAGGTTCTCCGACTTTTTTGATAAAATACAGTAGAACTTTGATATAATTGACCCTATTAATCTAGACGTACCTTATAAAGGCTGTATTTGGAAGATAAATCATTACCATTTGCCAGCCACATAATCAGGCTCTGAAGTGGTTGTTTATACTTTTTGCCAGTTGTCATTTCCCATAAAAATAATGCAGTAATACCATAAATAGAGTGGACATATTAGCAATGCATATTTACAATGATCCGGCCTACCCAAAGTGTCACTGGAGTGAAAAATGACTTCTGTTTAATAATACATTCTCAAAATGCTTTTAGTTAGTAGAAAAAATATTTTTTTCACTTTTGATGAGTAGCTGCGTTAAGTGAGTGATCTGAATTTTTAATTTCTGGAAATAAAGCTTTCACATGTGTTTAAATTATTCATTTTTTGTACTAACCAATTTTCTCTGCTTTAATTGTCTAAAAAACTTTATGAGAACTTTTTGCTTTATAACAGACTTCCATTAAAATAGACAACTAGTCCATTGCAACCTGTACATTTAAGGTTAAAGTTTCATAAATTAATTACAATTACTATCTCACTATATAATTATGTTTTGTTTTAGGTTGGGCTGATATCAGAAAGAACATCTTTTATCTGATTTAAAATATCATTCATTATACAACAATTGGTAATGTACAAAGTTATCAAAAACTTTTAACAAGTTTCTTGACAAAGTTAAGATTGACTGTACTTTCTTGTGTGTGTTTTACACACTATCACAAGTCCATTTATATAAAGTAAATATCCTGCCAATTGTTTTAAATGGATTTGTTTTAAAATTATGTGATTTTTATCATTAGGGGCCATAATATCAATGAAGCTATGATGTGAGGTCTGATATAAAACTTAATAATATATGTCACAGTGTATATAATATTCACTGTGTCACTAACTGTTATTTGTAAAAACATCTTACACTTTACTTGACTGTACTTACTAGGTTTTGAATACATGTGTAACTGTGCTGTATCAATTAACTGTTTAGACAATGTAAGATAGCTTTATGTACATCCTAATGAAATTACTTGCAATGAATTTTATGTACATGGAATATTCAGTTGGTCTTAAGAATATGTGTTGTGTAAAGAGTTTAAATATTGTAAAATAAGTGTTTTATCATTTTTAAAAGGACAGGAAATATATATGAAAAATGTTCATGGAATTTAAGAAATATGTGATTAGAATAGGTCTAAAGTACATTTAAATTTATTGTCACATTGTATAAGTTTCTATTTTAAATGAAAATAACAGTTATATAATGTTTTTAAAAAAACGATTCTCATATGAGTGCTCAAAGATTTCATAATTTTAGTCAAAAAATGATAGTTTAAAAATGTTTTCTCGTGAACATTGTAATGGTAACTTTAAAAACAAAATACTTCATTTAAAGTTTGTTATCATTGTTAGACAATATTGTATACAATTTGTGAAATTGTGAAGCTTTATGTGTAAGAAAGTTTTTAAAATATAATTCCTAAATTACATAAATGTAAAAATACATTTTAAAAGAAACTAATATAAAACTGTCTTTCTGAATGTAAAAAGTAAACAATAAAATTCTTTTTTCAAATAAGTCGTATTAATTTAACTATTACTCTGTAACTATTAAAATATAAATAGACAATGAGTAAAAATTTAATCACTGTAAATGTTCTAAGTAGAAATATTCATGTAGTACGTTTATGAAGAAAGAAAAAGGAAATGCTGGCTTAGAGTTTTACATCCTTGAACTAATTCTAATAGATTAGAATTTCTTATAAGGTTTAACAATGCCTGTCCTTTTAAAATCAATGTCTTTGTGTGTTGCATTTATATGTATAGTATATATACATGAACCAGTTCATGTGTCTTTGAGAAACATTTTGATGTATAGCTTTATAATTTTATATTGTACAATAGACAGCGTAACATATGCCAAATATATTAAGTTAGTTGTGTTTGTGCCATGTCTTTCTCACAAACCATAATTTTATTTAATTTGATCTTTAATTTCTGTTTCTTTTATTATTAGATATTTTGTTGTGTTAAATGATCAATGTTAACTTTATAAATTTTAACCTTAAGTTAATTTCCTACTTAGTTACTTAATGTAACCTTATGACTGTATGTTAATGTTGTATGTGAAACTTCATTGTGAAAAGACTAAAAATAATAATAATAATAATATATAATCAAATATATTTTTATTTTGGATGTTTTTGATTGTAAGAATTAAGCTTTATACACAATATTGTTTAGGTTATTGTAAAAGCATTATTATTTCTATTGCAGTAGATATTGTTTATTTAGTACCGTTAATGTTTTTTTATTTCAAGTTGATAGTATCAGCCAAAAAATTATAATGAAAAAAGCACTTCATCTGAAACACTTTGGCTATAACTTATATAGAATGTAAATTGTAAAATTTTATTTATAAATTAAATGTTTTATTTGATTACTTATTGTTTTTTTCTCCTTTCATTCTCATTTTTTTTTTGATAATTTTAAAGTAATTGAATATACAGACTTCATTAATAAAACAAAATTTTGATGTTTGATTTTTTTATAAATAAAATTTTAATGTTTAATAGAATTAACTGCAAAACAAGAACACATTCCTTAGAAATATTAATTACAGTAAATTTACATTTAAAATAATTTTTTGTAGTTCCATTTGTTATGGGCCATAAACTATACACAATTTTAAAAATAATGAAATATGTAGTACATGCATAGTTTTGTTCTTTGTAAAAGTTTTTGTAAATCACTATTTTAATAATTAAATACTACACTAAAACCTTTGTTCTAATATTTTCTAGTAGACACATTTCTCACTAGTTCAGTGTATTGTTTACGTGCTTCATGATACAAACCAGCCTAGTTGCTCTGCTAACAAATTGGTTTTCTATAACGAAGGGTTTAATACTGCTCCGAGTTAGTGCTAAATGTGTGTTCTGAAAAACACAGGAAATCAGTTATTTTATTCAAGCACATAAATCATTAAAAAATAAAACATACTTAATTTTTGCTCACATTTTATTGTCTTATATTTCATTGTCTACTAATTATAACTCACTATAATACAGTTAAACAAGATGTGCATACATGTCTATTTACACCCGTATCATTCGAAACCAGTTTTTATTATAATTAGCTACCCAAATGTTATTTTATCACCACAGTTTTCTACACAAAGTGATAAATGAAAAAATAAAACTTTGTATTTTTTCATAAGTTATTGGATTGATGCAACAGTAAACTGTATTAAGTACCAGGTCCAAATTAAAGTACAGGGTGCGGCAGCATAACTTCCTTTTTTTAAATGCTCGCCATTCAGTTAGTTGATGTCATAGCGGAGCGCTAGTGGTCTTGTTCAAGAGGGGGTACAGTAAAAGACATTCTTAAAACACACCACCATGTTATATTTATATCCCTAAACCGAAGGATTAGTAAAATTATAACTAAAATGTTATATGTATTGTTAAATAAGCTGATACTTGAAAAGACACAAATAAGATTATTAAATAGCAAATAGAATTCTGCAAATAAACTTGAATTTAAACTAGTGCAATGGAATGAAAGTTGTTACCTACTTACAATTGTTATCAACAAAAAACTATTTGTTATTTATGTGTATTAAGGTCAATATTGTAGTTTGGTTTGAGCTGTACAAAAGGTGGATGTAATAAAAAACATTTAAGTATATTCATATTAAAATTACGTACTATAAGACTTTCAATTACGGTAATGGTGTTCATTTTTCCATCATCTCAAATTAAAAGTATTTTTCTATTGACTATAACTTTTGTATCATATTTTATATTAGGTGTTTTATTATTACTTTCCCATTTGCTTTAATAGAAGACTTTTTATAATGATTTAAAATTTATCTTTTGATGCTTTTGTTGAAAACACTTGCACAAATGAAATATTTTTTTCTATTTTATATATTCTTCTGATAGAATTAATAATTCAAATACTAATTAAGTAGTAACTAAGAGTAAGATTCATTTCTATAAAATATTTCATTTTGTATCGCACAAATTGAGCAGAGTAGTTATTTTATAAAAGTATTAGTTAATTTGTTCTTCACTATTTATTCTTCAATATATTAAACTAGTTGTTTGTATTATAACTTTAGACATTTATTTTAGATAATTTTTTAGAAGTTCTATTTTTAAAATTTCTGTCAAATCTTTTAAATGATAAAACACATATTAGAATTTATATACAATATTATTTTATAGATTGTATTAATATAAATCATAATTTAGTCTGTGATAAGTCATATTATTTAAACTGATTCACTAAATTGTAGGGTTTTACTTTAATATAGAGTATTGTCTCATGAGTGTAATTGCCAAACATATTACAGGCAACAAATGGCGACACAATTGAAAAAAATGCCTGGATTTATTTACAGGTAAAAAAACTGTAGAAAATAGGTTTAAAGTTTATAAAAGTTTTAATTTTTCAATTGGCTTTTAAGATATTGTTCTCCCTTTTCATAACTATTATTCATATCAGGATTTTTGTTCAAGAAATAAATATCATAAAATAAACATTTGTGAAACGAAAATAAAACTAATCTCTAGAAAATGTTACATTTCTGATAATTTTTATTTGAAAATATTGCAATGAGTTGTCCATAAAGAACCGATCCAACATTTTATACGTCAGATTTAAAAGAACATATTGACATTTGTCTGTCAAATCGTAAAAATCATAATTTGATGTATATTTATGTGTTATATTCCTTATTGATATCTGAAACAATTTTATAAAGTGAAACATTAAATTATTGCATTTATAGGAATAAAATACAAAACTGCCACTGCCGTAGGGATTTCTTTAGTGAAGTTATGGTCACATTGTACAAATATGAACATCTCTGGACAGCTAATGTTTAGAGGAATGTATATCTTTTAGAGAATATATTGATGTTTATCACTGTAATAGCTTGGTATTGTATATTTATGAATTTAGGTTCATCCGTTACAAATAAAATTTTAGTAAAACATTCATTTTTTGATAATGTATGTTTTTGTAGATGTTTTAAAGACACATATTTAAACAATACATGTGTTGATTTTCCTTCTTTAGCTAAATATATATTTAAAGAATATCCATTTAAGGATTCATTTGTACCAACTATCGTTGGTAGTTTTGTGTTTCTACATTTTTGGTGTAAAAAATTTCAATTCTAATACCTTTGTATATAGATACAATTTAAGCACAATTATTTTTTATTTAAAAATGTCCAATTAGAATTATATAATATGTTTATTTTATGTTTACTTGATGTCAGTTTAAAATTACTGCCATGTAATAAAGACTAAAAATTTACTTTAAAAACATATTTCTAGTTTTAACCCCTTTTTAAAATTTTGCTCAGTTTTGTTGTGAAATTGTAGATGTGTAGAATATAAAAGTAAAATAAACTACAGGCAAAAACTTGTATTGTACTAAAAAAAATTAAAGACTATATGTCCTTTAATCTTTATTATTATATAAGATATATCAAAATATATTGTAAATGGTTGTGTATTTTATATTTATATAAAAATCCAGTGTTTATTTTTGTGTTTACATAATATTTTGCTTAATTTATTCATCTAACTGTTAGAAATTAAACAGAAATATTCTTATTTGTTATACATTGTAGAAAAATTAATATATCTTCAATATTTAACAAAACTGTGTATTATTTTTTAAATATTTCTCTACCTGTTAACTTCCAATTCATCTATTAGATCATAGGTTCAATAAATATGGGTTTGAATAAAATAACATTTTACTTGATACTAAGTCATTATGAATAATTTTGACCAAAAAACTTTCTATTTATACCACATTTTAAAATTTTATTAAGTTTGTTTCTTGTTTGCCTGAACAATTGAGTTTTTACAATATAGAACTTGCTGATCTGGACATCTGATTTAATCTAGATGGCAAAATAAAGAAAATATGAATAAATTGTTTAATAAACACTACTTTAAATTGCAATTATGATCTTTTTGTATAAGTTGGTAAACAAAACATGGCTGTTCCTATTTTAATACTGTACTTGACCGAGTGTGCACACATCCAGTTTTATAAGGAGTTACTTCACATTTGCTAGCATTCGTTTCCTATAGTTGTTGGATATTCCCTCATGCATGTTTATCTGTGACTACTTAACTTCATATAAGTTCATTTACTGTAAAACTTGAAATGTCAATCTCAACCTAGATATTTTCCACATCAGTAGCGTATGTAGATAAAACTTTTGTTGGGAATGTCTCCGTCAAGTGTAGCTCCTCGTTGGTTCACGTTTTTCTTCTGTATCGCAGCATTTGCCGGGAAGAATATTGTTGCTAGGTGAATCAGCAATATTTGTTCTTTAAATATTTTTTTGTTTTTTTTTAGGAGTAACCTTTCTGGAAATACGAATATAATAACTAAACATCTCATGAGGTTTTGAGGTTGTGTTTGGTGTAAACAATGTTGCATCGGGGTTTACACTAAAGTGAAATAGATTTATTTATATTCATGTTTATGTAAGTACTTAGATAACTATTGAATAAATTATAAAGGTTGAATAACGAGTTAAAACTTTATTTATTTAGTACAACGTTTCGGCAACTAATTTGTTGTCCTTATCAAGCCTGAAAACAATTTTAGTAATAGTCAACACACATTTATTTAAATAATTCAATTAATAAAACTATAATAGTAGTTTTATGAAGTATACAATTCAAGTAACAAGTCTTGAAAGTTTTAAGATAATTTAATTATAAACAAAAAAGATATAGTAGTTTTTATAAAAGTTTAAAAGTGCCAAATTGATAGGAATTCTCAGGTTACACCTGAAAAACTGGCATGCCAATAGGTTAAAAACACAGGTTTAAGGTTTATTTTGGATTTCGTTAGTATGATAATTTAAATTTAACCCTCCGGTTATTTTGAAATGGGTAAGTGCTTTAGTTTATTTAATGAAACCTACCTTTATTCACATGTTAATTATTTTTTAGACTTTGAAGATATACAGGGTCAATTGTTTTCCTGACCAATTGTATCTTACGATTGACTTGGGCAGACTTACCTGCCTATTCAAATCGTTCTAAAGAAGACATTACATTAAATTTTCTTGTTTGTATTTTTAAAAAAATGTAAAACAATTTAAAAATATTACAATAAAAAACTTTTTTTTATTATAAGTCTAACAACATGAATTAAAATACAAAAGGTTCACGCCTTTTACAAATGGTTAGACAACGCTAGGTCAAATGCACACTGTATGTATATTTACTGATTTGAATCTGTCGAAAAATATCAAGAAATTAAATTTAAAATATACCTTGGCAATCAGTTGGTCTCATGTGGCTTTATTAGTGCATTTCAAAACGTTCACATGGCGATCCTCCCCTAGTGCAGCTGGTGAAATATATAGAACAGTTTCACACTGTAAGTTGGTTACTGAATACTCCACCCTTAAACCTCAATAAAAAGCCTTTTAATGGTTTACGGTTTATCATGGCCATATTCCTTACCGTTGTCCTAAAACATTTTTAGAATAAAAAATTTCTCTTAAACTAGGTCGATATTTAGATTAGCTAAAATAACAAATATTTATGAAATATGCTGAATTGTAACAAAAAATTATTTAGCATGATATATATATATATATATATATTCTTGATATTTTACGTTATCCATTGTTTTTCCGTTGCACTGACTTTATGAAGTTAATATATTAGTATTGTAAGTAATTTTATCCACCATTAAGTAGGTAATCACTTTACAAGGTAAAATCATTGCAATTAAAGGTGGATAAAATTACTTACAATAGTAATATATTAACTTCATATATATATATATACATACATACAGTAAACTCCCGATTATCCGTGGAATAGGGTGGCCCGGCAACCTGGATAACGAATTCCCCGGATAATCCGCTATGAACAAAGAATACGCAAAACGATGGATAATCGATTATTATACCATAAGTTACAAAAATACTGACCCCGGTTAATGCAATTCACAAATAATCTTCAGAGGACAAAATAGACTATATAAAATAATTTAAAATGTCGATGTATTATAACATGTACATTTTGAAGTATAACTATTTACAATACGAATATAAGTATATGTCAAAAGTAAGTATGTATGTACATATTTAATTTCCTTTACAATTAATACAAAAAAATCTGTCACTTTCGTTTGTTTTTTTGTGAGCGTTGATTTCGGCTTTAATGTGAGATCTAACCATTTTGTCGCACAGTGTTTACTAGTGTCAAAAAGCCATAAAGATTGATAATGTATATGACAGACATGGCTAATGCATATGTCACGTCCTAGACTATTTATAGCCGAGATTAGCTGACATTTGTTTACAATCTTATGACACGCATTAGGTTTTCGGGCGTTCAAGCATTTTGTCATTGTCTCTTATATACAGTAGTCTGCTCGCCCTTTTATTTGGTGGCCCGCATCGGGATGCTTCCCTTTCAATGTAAAAATTTGTACGTACATATCTATTCCCTTCATCTTAACTTCTATTAAGCCTTATATGTATTTACACCGGAAATTTAAACACATGAATCTGATTGGAATAAAAACTGGATATATGTAAAACGATGGCAGACCCCGGATAATCCGCAAACCGGTTAAACCGCCCACGGATAATCGGGAGTTTACTGTATATTAATACCAACCAAGATAAACAAGAAAAATTAATTCAGTGATTCGACAATGGTCAAGTGAACAACTGAGTTTCAATATAAAAGATTTGAAGAAAAACATAGACAACAGCCATATTACAAAAATCCACAAATTTTTTTTAATCCTTCTATTACAAACAATTTGTCACAAAAAAATTGAATAAAAATTGAGCTATTTAAAAAAAAATTGTTAACCCATGTTTCTATATACTCTGAAGTATGAATTAATTTTTATTCCAAAAAAAATTAAATTTCTAATGCCAAGGGCGTCTCCAGGACAGACTTGGGGGTGGGGGGTATCACAATAGCAGGAAAACATAGGATGAAAAACTTTAAAAAATAAAGGCCTGGAATTGAAATTTTAAGCTATTCTTGTACTTGAAAATCCCACAAAATTTTTCATTTTTTCCATCAAAACATCTATTTTACCTGAACTTACATAGATACAAAAATAATTATTGTTCAACTTTCATCGTTTCATCAAACGGCTAGGTCTGACGAGGACGACGCGGAGTTGTAGTACACAGACTGTAATATAGTCAAGCCAGTACGGAATGAGTGCGGGATTTGTAACATGCCAGTGTGGTTTATGCTGGGTGGATGTTGTCGGATAAATACACGTAGCATTATATAAATGTAAAAACAATATACATTGGTTTCAAATAAAAGTCAAATGAAAAATACATGTTTATAAGTAGGACTAAACTAGGATGAATTTAAATGTGTTCTGAATGTGAAAAATATATTACTAAAATAGAAATAGTACCCAAATTCTTAGATGATGCAAATGCCCCTCCCCTGTAGCCGCTCTTGTCTAATGCAGTAAAAGTCACTCTTGACAGTGTTTTGTACTGCAAGTGTTTTAAAATTTTATGTAAATTTCATTTCTTCTGGTTAACCCATTGCGGATTAAATAATTTGCGATCCGAGCAATCTGGGGCAAACAAATTAATTCCTCTTGTTAATTTTGTCGTATTTAGCTACAAAAATATTCTCACTTATAAAGCACCAAATATATATGTTATAAGAGTACAATATTTTTACTCATTATTTTGTAAATTAGATTACTACTTGTTAACTATCACTTCTAATCATAATAAGTAAAACAAATTAAAAGTTACTTAAGCTTTGAGATTTGCCTCAGATCCTAGGCTCCCACTATTATTGTTCACAACAGATGTATAAAAAAATACACCAAATATAAAATTATATACATATATTTATACTGATTAGTTTTTAAATTTAGAACTCTACTTTAAAAAAGACATTATATAAAAATAAAAGTTTTTACACTCATATGTTTTCTCGGATCTGATTCCCTTGTCATATCTCAATTTACATAGTTTTGTCAGAAACCATTTTTTCTCTGATGCAAGTTTGATTGGAAAGTTAAACCATTGTTTAGCTAACAGCATAAAATTTATCACCATAAAATAAAAATGAAAATATCTAAATCCTGCCCTAACTGTTCATATATAATTTGTTCTACACTTGGAAATCCAGTATGTGGGATATTTTTTTACCGATTCTGGTTTTTCTTCCCAAACAAAATTTGAGGTCCTTTATTCCCCAACTTTTCAAAATTTATTATCATGTTTTACTGAATCGGATGGGGGAGGGGCAACAGTACAGATCTGCTATGACCTCACATGGTATCTATATTAGGGGAGTAATGTTGGAGTGTTGTGGGTATGTTAACTATATTTAAAAAGTCACAAACTCTACTATCACTAGAATGGTTACATTATAAACCGACGCGTACAGTCAGACTGAATCTTCGTTGTCACTACCATCCCCATCATTAACTCCCAATAAATGGTTGACTGCAGATTTTCCATATTGTCGCAGTAAGTCGCTCAATAATCATAAGCTACTGATCGATACTGAGTACCAACTAAACGGAGCAATTCATTCTACTTGACATAAAATCTAATGACGAGTCTATCTATCATGCCTAGAACGTCTGATAAAGGAACAACCTATTGTATTAGCTATAAATATCTATCCGTAACTATGCTTCAGGTTTCAAGAAGCGATAAATATCCCTTAGACATCACAGACTTCTAGTCTGATGCCTGACAAATCAAAAAAATTAACTCTCTTGAAGCAAATAAACAATGATGTAAAACTGACATCTGTATTATATTAATGTGTCGTAGAAATAACTTTTGTCCTCTGGACGATGGGTTAATATAGATACAGTATTATACTCGTACATTGTGTGTGATTCACTCTTTCAATATTAAAAAAATTATTATGATACATTTCCTAAACAACACTTCCTTTTGTTTGTTTTTTCAACCAAAGTCTGGGTTCCCGAAACCTACTCAACCTCTCTTGAGGCGCTTCTGTTTAAACAAGCGTTTATTATCCCTATGTCAAGGAAGGATACTACCAAGACAATGAGCTTAGATTGTGAATTGGATAAAAAACTATATGTGACACATTAAAAATGGGACAAAAAACCTGGTAAGAAAGCAACCTTGCCAGGAAGGTTGATAGATCATGGGAACCATAGTGAGCCTGTGACTGGTCAAGTAATTTGTTTTTTATTGGCTACTCGAAGCTGGAGTAACACAGACAAAATTTAGATACTAGTTCTCGGGGAGCAGGGACACCTACATCATCTAAAACAGAATTAAATAGGTTAGTATGTATACTTTCATAAATTTTACAGTTGAAAGAAATAGTAAATACAGCAGCCTTCTGTATCTGTTGTGGTTAGGGCCGGATATAACCAGTGAGGAAATTAGTTTGGTGTCTTATATACCCAGTGAGAAGACAAGTTTGGAGTTGTATATACCCAGTAAGAAGACAAGTTTGGAGTTATTGTATACTCAGTGAGAAGATGAGTTTGGGGTCATGTATGCACAGTGAGAAGATGAGTTTAGAGTTGTATATACCCAATGAAGAGATGAGTTTGGGGTCATGAATACCCAGTAAGGAGATGAGTTTGGGGTTGTATATGCCCAGAAAAAACATGAATTAGAAAACATGTATGTTCAGCAAGGAGTTTAGTTTGGGGTCATGTATACTCAGTGAGAAGATGAGTTTGAAGTCATGTATACCCAGGGAGAAGATAGGTTTGGGGTCATGTATACCATTGAAGAAATGAGTGTGAGGTTGTATATAGTGAGTGAGGATATGAGTTTGGGGTCTTATATATCCAGTGAGAAAATGTGTGGTCGTGTATATCCAGAGTTGAGTGTGTTTGATGTTGTGTATACCAATTGAAGAAATGGGTTTGGGATCATGTATACCTTGTAAGAAAATGAGTTTAAAATCATGTATACTCATTAGGGAGATGAATTTGGGATTATGTATGCTCATTGAAGAGGTGAGTTTAGAGTTGTTATAACCAGTGAGACGATTTGTTTGGGGTCATGAATACCCAGTAAGGAGATGAGTTTGGGGTTGTATATACCCAGAAGGAGATGAGTTAGGGAACATGTACACTCAGGAATAAGATGAGTTTGGGGTCATGTATACCCAGTAAGGAGATGAGTTAGGGAACATGTACACTCAGCAGGAAGATGAGCTTGGGGTCATGTATACCCAGCAAGGGGATGAGTTTAGAATCATGTATACCCAGTGAGGAGATGAGTGTGGGATTCTATATCCCCAGAAAGGAGATAAGTTAGGAGTTATGTATACCCAGAAAAAAGATGAGTTAGGGGTTGTGTATTAACCTAGTGAGGAGATGAGTTTAGAGTCATGTATATTCAGGAAGAAGATGAGTTTGGGGTCATGTATACCCAGTAAGGAGATGAGTTAGGTAACATGTATGCTCAGCAGGAAGATGAGCTTGGGATCATTTATACCAAGCAAGGAGATGAGTTTAGAATCATGTACACCCAGTGAGGAGATAAATGTGGGATTCTATATACCCAGTAAGGAGATGAGTTAGGAGTTGTGTATAACCAGAAAGGAGATGAGTTAGGGGTTGTATATATATATATATATATATATATATATATATATATATATATATATATATATATATTTAGTGAAGAGATGAGTTATGGGTCATGTATACCCAGCGAAGAGATGAGTGTGGGACTCTATATCCCCAGAAAGGAGATGAGTTAGGAGTTGTGTATACCCAGAAAAAAGTTGAGTTAGGGGTTGTGTATTAATTAGCCTAGTGAGGAGATGAGTTTAGAGTCATGTATACTCAGTAAGGAGACGAGTTTGGAATCATGTAGGCCTATACCCAGTCAGGAAATGAATTTGGGGTCGTATATACCCAGTGAGAAGATGGATATTGTGTGGATGCATGGACCTGTTTATATAATGTGGTTGGCAATTGTTGTAGTTGTGGTTCACAGAAGGCACTTTCTTCTCGGTGTGTACATTTTTTCAATTTGGTTTATTTTTTGCCTCTTTTTGTTTTTAAAATTTGTGTAGGCTTTTATGCATTTACTTAAAACCACATCTGACTTATCAAGACAGCTATTCGAGTTTTGTCAAATGAAGAATTATGTAGATCTACATCGAAAACATAAGGCCTGATGATGGAAATTTCCAGTGATATATATATATATATATATATATATATATATATATATATATATATACTCTTATATTTATGTATTTACTTTATACATAAATTCATTTGACGTCATTTATACATAGAATTCAGTATCGATATTTCGAGGTAGATGGGATCGAGACCCTCTCGATTACCGGAAACTCGGATTACACGAAAATACGTTCCTGTACATTAGAAAAACAGGAGTTCTAATGAACCCTAATACTATAATTAAGAATACAAATAAGTTTTTAGAACTTTATTGACTACAATACATAAATTACTTACATAAATTTAATGTTGCTTTGGAATACATTGTTCATCTCAGTTGCTACATTTTTTTGAAAAAGTTGTGAAGTGTCTTCTGAGTTTGCTTATCATATAGTTTTCGTGTTGCGATGTCGCAAAGACGTCATAGCAGAAGATACATCTGTTGGTGTGGTGTCTGTTTGTTGTGCAATATAAGTGCAGTTTCCCAGGCAGTTTTCCTTTACCATGACAAATTTTCCTTTTTGATATGTCTCGGTCGAACCTTCATCTTTCTTCTCGTCACCACTGCCTTCAGTAGTTTCTTGTATCATTTCAATAATCGTAACATCTGTTATCTCAAACTGTCCACATTGAAATTTTCAAATCTGGAAGTTTGATTAGAAAAGTCGATTCTATTTCTTCTTGTGTATCAATAGCACAGTCAACAGTTTCGTTAGGACTTAGGATTTTATTCCACGACTTATTTGATGTTTCTTCTTTTATTTTGCTCAATGATTCGGCTTCCAGAACACAACTCCCTTCGCTGCAATTTTTTTAGAAAGCCTACTATAGTTTCTTCCCCTTCAGTCGCTTCCAAAAGAGATTGTAAAAGGTAACGTATGTATTTTTTTTCATACATTCCAGAACACACTGTTCTATTGGCTAGATTATGCTCATAACATTTGTTGAACGATTTTCATCACGGATATCATCAGAGTACACTTGATCTTTAGCGGTAAAATAGCCTTCCTATGCCAACTCTTTGCTTTTAAAGACTTTTCAGTTTCGGGTACAAACTCATTAAAAAACAACTCTTTGAGTAGTTCTCCTCCACCCAATCAGCTCTTTGGTTCGTTCTCGTATGCAACCGGCAATACTGACGTGAGAAGTTATTAAACGCTCGCCGCTTAGCCTACTCGAATTTAACAGAAGCTCGAAAAATAGGGACTCGGAATTTCGAGGCTCTACTGTATATATATATATATATATATATATATATATATATATATATATATATATATATATATATATATATATGTTTTCATTTACGATAACAGGTAATCACGGGAGGTACCTGTTAAAGACGTTTACGGGGATTGTAGGATATACGAGTAGGCTATGCATATGTATTAATGGGCGTAAATTTCCTTATTGAAAATGTTTTGTACGAAAACTATGTTAAAGTTATATTGAATTTCTTTTATGAGTTTAAAGTTAATATTAAACCTTTTACAAAATATTCCATAAAGTATTTTTCAGCCTTCAAAAGATTTAAAATAAACCTTTTATTTCTTATGGGACGGGGGCGTGTAGGTTAACCCCTAGAAACTTCGCTCCATCCCTAGTTCCAAAATGTAACAAATATCCAATTTTTAGTTGTCATTGTTCACACAGTTTCCCACGTATTGTCTCCTATTCCATTATATTTAAACACATTTCAATACATGGATATTTCACTCAATACATGGATATTTCACTCAATACGTGGATATTTCACTCAA